>VWPW01001326.1:30050-49499 GCA_013389825.1 Crypturellus undulatus | reverse complement strand
GGTGGACGACAGGTTGACCATGAGGCAGCAGTGTGCCCTCGTGGACAAGAAGGCCAATGGCATCCTGGGATGCATTAAGAGGAGCATCTCCAGCAGGTCGAGGGAGGTGATCCTGCCCCTCTACTCAGCCCTGGTGAGGCCACATCTGGAGTACTGTGTCCAGTTCCGGGCCCCCCAGTACAAGAGGGATGTGGAGCTGCTGGAGAGAGTCCAGCGCAGGGCGACTAGGATGATCAGGGGCCTGGAACATCTGCCCTATGAGGAGAGGCTGAGGGAGCTGGGCTTGTTCAGCCTGGAGAAGAGAAGGCTGAGAGGGGATCTGATCTGTGTCTATAAGTGCCTCAAGGGAGGCAATGAGGATGGGGCTGGCCTCTTTTCACTGGTGGTCACTGACAGAACCAGAGGAAATGGCCACAAACTGAAGCATAAAAAGTTTCACGGGAACTTAAGGAAGAACTTTTTGACAGTGAGGGTGACAGAACACTGGAACAGGCTGCCCAGAGAGGTTGTGGAGTCTCCTTCTCTGGAGATCTTCAAGACCCGCTTGGATGCAGCCCTGTGCCACGTGCTCTAGGTGGCCCTGCGTGTGCAGGGGGGTTGGACTAGATGACCTCCAGAGGTCCCTTCCAACCTTAGGCATTCTATGATTCTATGAAACCGTTTTTAGCAATTTTTACCAATTCCATTCAGACATTAGGCCAATTATAGAACTGTGGTTTATCTGCAAATGTTGAAAGGCAAGTAGAGCAGCATATCACTTCTAGCTGTCATGTACGATGACATCTGATCTGTTCCAGATGACTGAATGTTAGTGAGAAAAGGCATCCTTAGCAGTCTTCACAATCAAAAGGTAAGTGAAATATTACAGTTTCCTACAATAGTTTTTGAATGCTTCCCTTCAAGATATACTCAGCCGTTTTTCACATGTTTCCCTGGACTCTTGGAATTCTCACATACTGCAAGAGACCAGACAAATCTACTTTCAGGACATCAATTATTTAGTCACAGTAAGGCTCTTTGGGCCCCATTCTCTGACCTGAAAATATACAGTGATAGAGCAATATACTTGTCCATTGGTTACCTCTTCTATAATCCTGACTGGGATAGAAGGTTTGGCCCTAGAGGATATTTAACCAGAGCACTTGCACCTGAGGTGAATTTTTGTTAGCTTTTTTTTTTTTTTTTTTTTTAAGTGTTCCTTAAAGGAATGGCTCTTGTGTACACATGTGGTATAAACATCTTTTGTTCCTGGACCTGCTTTATAATGAGAAAGAACCCATTTTAGATTCCTTCTTAAACTGAGAATCCCTTGGTATACATGTAGCCTTCGAAGGACCAAGTGTACCAGGCTCTTGGAATAGAGAATAGATTTTGTCAACTATCAGCAAACTAGATTCTGTTGTGTGAGAAAGTTTTGCAAATGCTCTTAATGAAGAATAATAAAAAAAACATCATTTAGAGCACCTGATTCTCATGCAAGTTGTGACTGCTTTGAATTGGTGAACACTCTGAGGCAACTTTTACCATTCTTGTGCCATTCTGCTGTCCTGTAATACAGCTTCAGCATAAACTAGAAGTATATCATGTTCATTTGAAGGTACAGCCAGACAAAAGCCGTAAGTACTTGAAACCCAGTGAACAGTAAAGAAAATAAACTCCTACTTGTTATTTAAGCATAAACTGCAGCCAACAATAAAATTTAAGTTACATGGTATTCATTGCTGGTACTCTCTACGGTGTTTGCAAGCAAGTATGTATAAGTTCTGTTAATGGAAATTCATCTTTTGTAGGCTGCGATTTTTCCCAGGTGAGAGAGGCTGACCAAGAAGGTCTGTTCCAAAAGAGGTCTTTGGAACCTGGTCTAGACATGGCCATATACCATATTCCTGAATGACAAGACTTGTTTCCTTCAGCATCCTGACTTTGGTTCTTTTTCCTTGCTATCTGTGAGACTACAATCACTGTTCTGTCTGGCTTCTCATTACTGTCCCTCTATCTTTAGTTTATCTGACTTTTTTTTATCTTTGATCTTACTCACGCTGGAATGCAAGGAAAGAAAAATAGAAGATATGTTTTTCAGAATGGTAATTTAAATTCTATATTGCAAATTCTATATTGAGGGTAAATTATGGAAGATTTATACTTCATTTTTTAGTCTATAAAGACAAGCAAAAACCAACAACAACAACAAAAAAAAACAAAAGAACAAAAATACGTTAAAAAAGATATCATGAAAAAGAGAGAAAGCACAAGTCAATATCAGCACTAGATATACAACTCAACAGAGCTGAGTTCTCCTTTTCCTATTGTGTAGAAGTATCAGGTCTTCATCTAGTGTTGATAAAGAAAATTAAATGAAACTTATTTCAGAAGGTCTTTATTTAAGGAGGTCTTATTTAGGCCTTCTGGGTTTTAATGAAAAAACAAGCAAGCACAGACAAGATAGAAAATCATTCAGAATGCAATATGATTTCTTGAACACATTTGCTAGCTATTCACTCTGCCATATTTCTGAAGCTGTGACAAGATTAATGGAAACACAACATGCAAATGAAAGGTAAATGCATGAAAATCAGTGTTCTTCCCTGTGTTACATTATTGTAAAGATTCAAAAACACTTCTTTTTCTCCCATAGGACAACTATTTTGGAACATTTGGTGTCACACAGTCAAATAATAGAAATGTATAATAACTGAGAAGCACACATAAAACTTATAATCAAGGAGCACCATGCTTCCTTATGCATGCTTCTTTAAGCTATATTCCTCTCCGTGTTCTCTTTACAGTTTGCCCTCAAGCATCAACATACTGTGTGTATTTGGGATCTTGACATCTGAGCTGTCTACTTGCTACTACTATTGAACACTTCATTCTTAACACTTTGAAGAAATCTATCAGAGAATCAAAATTATTTTTCTCTTTTCTTATTACCACAAATTTCCCTCTCTGGGTCTCACTTTGATCAGCTGTACATCTGGGCCCAGTTTAATGAGGTAGACAATCTTTCCAGGAAATCCTTTTCTTTTAAATTTTATTTTAGTCACTTGAGGTATTTGATTCTGTCTTTCAGGTCTTCAGGGGATGTTTTTGTTTGGTTTGTTTTTTTCTTTTCAGTTTATTTGCATTTTTTCATATAGCCTATTCATTTTTTTCCTCCCATTTTTGGAAATTTATTTTTATTAAAAAAAAAGAAAAAAAAAGCAACACACAGTATAATCACACAAACATTTTTGATTAGGATTTTTAAACCCAATTAGTGACTTGAAATGTCTTGATATCTTGATGCTTGAAAAATTTACCAGCTTCCTTCATCATTAGAAGAAAAGCAATTACCTCTTCCTACATAAGTCAACTTATTTAAGAAACAGGTTAGACATTCAAAGTGAAGACATCCAGCATCTATTTTGGTTTGAATCCTGACTCATGATATCATAAAAGATAGCTCCCTTCTTTGCAAATATCACAGTAAACTGTTCAAGATTGGAATTTGGCATACCATGATGCTATTTTTTTTGTTACAGGTGTAGATATCAAAGCAGAATCCTTAAAGAATCAAAGAGATACTTTGAAACTATTTCCTCCATTTGCATAAAACTGCCCCTAATTCCACAGTTTGCATTAAACTGCCGAAGTTGAGCATATCTTCATAAAAGACAGCCATGCTAAACATAAAAAATAAAGGCATAGAGAGTTCAGTCCACCAAACACAGGTTCTCCTGTGATAATTGAAAGCCTGTATACTGCAGTGATCCAGAACCTGAAATAATGCAAAGTGAAAGAATTATTTCAAAACCTTATCATAAGGCTAGCAATTTGGTTGGAATTAATTGCTTAAGAACTATTTGATACTTTGTTTAAAATACTACATATTTCTCAGAAATATATCATACATGATATTAAATTAGGAAGTGAATTTTGACAGTAGTAGATATAATTGGATCTCAGCAGACATGGGCAGATTCCTAGTTCTTTCATTAAATTAATGTGCAACACACGACTAGGCTTCACGAATGAAGATGTGGGAAGAGCTTTACCCACGTTTGCTGAAAGCGCGCTGATAGCTGGATAGACTGATGAGGGAAAGGCAAGTCTGTCTGCAAAAGGCACAGCGGAAGGTCTCCTTAGGCAGTACTGGTAAGGCACGGTTCTTTCTGTGTTGTCTTTTCAAGACTGATTCTGTGTGTATTCTCAAAAGAAGCAGCAGCGTTATGGATGGTGCGTCTCCAGGTCTCCCGATTCGAGGCCAAAGTGGACCATTGAAGGTAGTCAGTATGGCCAAAGCTGAGGTATTGTTTCAGGGAGTCCTTGTATCCCCCGCTTTGGGGCTCCTCTCTTGCGGCAGCATTCTGCTTTGTAGAGGCTGTTGAGCTTTTTGGGCTGGAAGTCAGTTTGAAGAAGACAGAAGTTCTCTGCCAACCTGCACCTCAGGAAGACTTCCATCATCCCCATATTACCACAGGTAAATCAGAGCTTAAGTCAGTCCAAAAGTTCAGCTATCTAGGAAGCATCATTTCCTTGGATGGTAAGATTGACAATGACAACAGGTTAGCAAAGGCATACAGAGCTTTTGGAAAACTTCATAAAAGAGTCTGGTGCAATAAGCACCTGAAGAGAAGTACAAAGACAGTAGCAGGATGTTAAGCACTGCAGTGCTGCTTCTGTATGAGCAACGAGGGTGGCATTGTCAGCAAAAAGCAGCTCATGGACAAGGTGATTTAGGGTCTTACTGTGGGCCTTCGGACGCCTTAAGTTGAATAGACTTCCATCAGTACGATACCAGATGTAAATGCCATTTTCTTCATTGAGGTCTGCTGTGGCCCTTTGGAGCATCATGCTGAAGAAGACTGTGAATAGAGTTGCTGTGAGAACACAATCTTGTTTCACACCATTGGTTATTGGGAAGGGCTCAGAGAGTGCATCACCATATCTGACTTGGCCGTGCTGGTCCTCATGCAATAGGTTAATCATTTTGAGGAACTTGGGGGGACATCCTAATCGTTTCAAGATCTGCCACCGGCCTTTTCTTCTCTTGGTGTCAAAGGCTTTGGTGAGGTCAACAAAAGTTATAGAGTCCTGTGTTCTGTTCCCTGCACTTCTCTTGCAGTTGTCTGAGAATAAATATCATGTCTGTGGTACCCCTATTGGCTCTAAAACGACATAGGCTTTCAGGTAAGAGCTCTTCTGAGATAGTCGTTACTAATCTGTTCAAAAGTATTCTTGTGAGGATTCTTCCAGCAGTGGAGAGCAGAGTTATACCTCAGTAGTTTGAGCAGTCTGACTTTTCTCCTTTCTTCTTGTACAGGGTGATGATGACTTCATCACGGAGATCTGGTGGTAGTTCGCCTTTTTCCCAGCAGCACACCATGAGCTTGTGAAATTTAGCATGGAGTGCTTGGGCTCCATGCTTCCAGACTTCAGGTGGGATTCCATCAACCCCAGCTGCCTTGCCAGTTTTCACATGCTGCCTGGCCTTAAGAGTCTCTCCCATAGTAGAAGCTATATTGAATTCGTTTTTCAGCGGTTGTTGTGTAATGTGCAGCTCAATTGCTGAACGTTGGACTACACGGTTGGCACTGAAGAGAGTCTGGAAAACTTCAGACCATTGATTCAGGATGGAGGTTTTATCTGTCAGAAGCATCCGGCCATCTGTGCTGAGTCGGGAGCTTTGAAGGTGCTATGTGGATCCATACACTGCTTTCAGAGCCTCATAGAATCCTCTGTGGTCACCTGAATCTGTACAGAGTTGAGTTTTCTGCTAGGTTGATCCACCGCTTCTGAATGTCTGAATGTTCTGAATGTCTCGAAGTTTCTGTTGGAGCTTACTGCACGCAAGATGAAAGGCTGCTTTTCTTACATGGCAAGATGGCTGAGCAAGGTGTCCTTGGTGAGCAGTTCTCTTCTTTGTCAACAATTCCTGGATTGCAATTGGCTATGTTTCAGTTGAAAGTANCCAGTCTTTGTTTTTCTTGAAGGAGAACCCTAAGGATTCTTCAGAAGACTGCAGAATGCTATTTTTAATATGTTGCCAAAACACTTCAGGAGAGGGATCTATGGGATGGTCTTCAAGTCTAGTTTGAAGGTTTACCTGGAAGCTGTCTTTCACTGTAGCTGTTTGAATATTATTAACTTTGAGCCTCCTCCTTGGAATTCTGCCCCTCTTAGGCTTGGGCTTAAAGTAGAGGTTAAATCTGCATCACACAAGGCAGTGGTCTGTTTGACATTCTGCACTAGGCATCATTTGGGTATGACAGACGTCGCAAATGTTTCTCTGGTGCACTAAGACATAGTTGATGAGGTGCCAGTGCTTGGATCGAGGATGCATCCAGGTTGTCTTCAAGCTGTCTTTCTGCCAAAAGATAGTGTTTGTGATGGTGAGTTGCTGTTCTGCACAAAACTCTAGCAGGAGACGTCCATTGTCATTTTCCAGTTTCCAAAACCATGCTTGCCCAGTACTTCTTTCCTTTCATCATGCAATCATTGTGCAAAATGAAATTATGATCTCACTAAACAAATGAGATCCTCTTCCTTTTGTTTTTCACCTTTCTCACATGTCCTAAATAAGACATGAAAATATTTGATTTTTCTAAAGCTTGTCAGGACCTAGAAAAGTTAAAAGCACATTATTGATGTACAATATTTATTACCACAGTGACATGTTTTATAGTACTGTATTAATATTTTTGGTGGACTGCTAAGAAAGTTAAGCTTGTGTGACTGGCCTCTTTCTCTCTCCCGCCCTCGCCCCACTTAATGAACATAAAATTGCAATTGGCAATTATCTTGCCTTAATAATGGCCCCTCTTCTTCACTGCAGCTATATGAAACTATGTATCTAACTACAAAAAGAAAATGGAAAACCACATTAAAATCTTGGCTGCTGTAATACAAAAACACCAACAACACAATCACCCTGAAATTTATAGAAATAGCAACAAAACAGCTGAAGTAAAGGATTATTAAAATAGCATATGTGCTTAAACAAACATATCTCAAGCAGTTTTACCACCCTGGATCTTTTTCTTCTTCTTCAAAATCTGTGGCAAAGAAACCTTACAGAGGTTGTACCAGCAGTTCAACTTTGAAGAGGTCCCAACCCACTCTGCGCAAAAGATAGGATGTAATACTAATAATAAACACCACAACTTGTGGAAGACTCAAAAAATAAAACAAGCATATTTTTGCTTTCCTGATTACTTTTTCTCTACTAGTTCCATATGCAAACAAGGTGAAATGTCATTGTAAAAAGTCAAATGCAGAAGTTTTTAAGTTCTCAAAAAAGATTTGTTTATTTTCCATGGAAATTCTGGCTTGCACCTACTGTTATTTGAAGGAAGACATAGATCTTCGGTCACATTTCCATGACATTTTTGGCATGCCAAAATGGCAGTTCAATATGTGTCATCTAGATATATATTTAAAAGAGAATTACATACTACTGTTTTCTAAGACCAATGCTATTTTTCCTGAAATAAGTATTTATTTGTACTGGTAAATCCACTGATCTAGAAAGTACAGCCGTAACTTCAGGGCAAATTTGTAAAATTATATTCTCAAAATAACTTCAAAAGAAAGATCAGATAATGTAAATGATTGTCTTTAGCCCCTCAAATATAAGCTATAAGCTTTTCTTTGAAGTCTTAACAGCATCGCAGTCAATACAGTCAAAGGATGGTTGCATCCACTGGCATGATCTGACGTTTGAGCACTCTCAGCAGCACTTTCTCCATCAACACAACACCTCAACACTACAGACATGTCTGAAACAAGGTAGAAAGACCTCAGAGTTGTTATAGGAAACAAAATTCTTTTGAATAATCTTTGAATAATCTGAATTATTTTTGATAATCTTGCCTAGAAAGTAACGTTAGAAACACAATGCTGTTTCAACAGATTCGAGGTTTCTTTAGGTACAACCTGTAATATGTTGTGAGTGATTTGACTTATTGCTAGCAGTTGGTCCTCCATAATGTAAACACTTAGGTCTTTGTTAGCAGCAGTCCCAGCATTTTCCTGTGCTTAAGGAAGATACCTAGGCAATTTAGCATATCTACTAAATTAGATTTCCTTCTATTCTTTAAGAGCATATATTTGCAGCAGTAGGCAAAATCCAAACTCAAATTCTCCTAAATTTTATCCTTTTTATACTTTTTTTCTTCAATGCTACAGTGAAAGCATAGTATCTCCCTCTCACAAAGGGTCTGAAAGATATGATGAAGCTTAGTCTTAATCACATAATAGTTACAAGGACCGAAACACAGTTGCTTTTTAGGATAAAAACCCCGTCAGATTATATGTAAATACAAGCTTTCATAAGGAAAAAATAGATATTACTGCAAGATGATTTTCTGGAAAAAAGTAACAAAACNGACCGAAACACAGTTGCTTTTTAGGATAAAAACCCCGTCAGATTATATGTAAATACAAGCTTTCATGAGGAAAAAATAGATAACAAAACAAACAAACAAACAAAACCCCAAAACACTTCGATACCACGGAAACAGAATTTCAACTTAATTATGTAATTGAAACAAAAATTGGGTAAGTAAAGCATTGTAAAGACTTTTTTTTTACTTTTCTATAAATAAGAATCTGCTACTAAGAGGGAACAAGTCTGAAAGTGAAATTTGCTCATGGGTTCTGCCAATGCAATTAGCTACAGTTTGAAGAGGCATCTTAAGACATATTTTAGAAGAGCTAGAGAGTTTTTAAAGAAATCAATTAATTAAAATAATAAAAAACAAGCAAACAAAATAAACCTCTTAACATAATGGAGATAGCACTTGAGAGCACGGTGGATATAACACAGAAACTTGGCTTAGTCTAGCTCTTTTTTTAATGAATACTTTGAATTCTACAGAAAGTCAGAAGACCCATTCCCAGATGTTGTAAATAAGTAGTATTCCACACCATTCAACAGGTCAGTACTAATTTACTTCACCTAGGTCACTGACACCACAGTGACTAAATATATATCATGATTTGGAGATGTTAACTGCAACCTTTTTATTTAGAAATCACTGTTAAATTATTACCATACATTCCTTTCTATTGGTAACTGAAAATAACTAAACAATCTTCAGACATATTTCTACTTCAAATATCACATTTGAAACCTCTATCCAGATATATAAAAATAAAACATAACAATAATATTATACTGGAAAGTCCACCAGCTAACAACACATAAAGTTGTAAATGCATGTTTTTGGTCTACAAAAGGGTGAACAAAAATATTTTTATGGGATTGTCTAGGAATTGCTCAAGACAGTTAATAATTTAACATAATAGCTAAGCTAGATATTCACTAACCAGACCAATTTATATGGCTATAGCATGTTTTTCCTTTTCCCAGTAATAATTGCTTTGAGCTGGAAAGACCACCCAAGGTGAGAGTCAAATACTGGTAGGGAAAGACAGACAAATTAAAACTAGAAACATGTCTGGGAACATCTGGTTTTAAGAATAGGTTAAATGGAAGACACACCTATTATTATACATGACAGTGTTCCCTACTAGCCCTACATGTACTTAATCCCAGTGTAAAAATCACCTTTAACCTAAGTCGACACACTTCGGACTTGCTTCTTAGACATTGGGCACAACCGAAATCTTTCTTTCTTCTAAACTTGATCTAGAACAATGATTTAATATTTCTTAAAACAAAACAAACAAACAAACAAAAAACCCACACATATAAGAATTTTCACCTTTTCCTAGTCCTGTCCATCCTCTTCTTCCATATCAACAGATTTCAAGCCTGAACATTTCAAAAGACCTATGAATATGTCTCAAGACACAGATTTTTTTTTCTTCTGCCATACCAATTTCTAACAACATTTCCTTTGCTGAATTACTACTAATTTGAATGGAGATAGTCCAAAGAAAAAGAAGTTTTATAAAGTGATTACCAGAGTATGCACACATCAACATTTGCGTGACAGGTCAGAGCAATTCACAGATGTCAGCAAGAGAGCTTGGAGCATCTTTCCTGATTCACAAAGCTTTTAAGAGTCCATTTCTCTATGAAGGGGAGGAAGGAGGAAACACATTGAAAAAAAAAAAAAAAAGAAAAAAAAGAAAAGAGAAGAAAAGAAAAAAAAAAAAAAAAAAAAAAAAAAAGAAAAAAAAAAAAAAAAAAAAAGAAAAAAAAAAAAAAAAAAAAAGAAAAAAAAAAAAAAAAAAAAAGAAAAAAAAAAAAAAAAAAAAAGAAAAAAAAGAAAAGAGAAGAAAAGAAAAGAGAAGAAAAGAGAAGAGAAGAGAAGAAAAGAAAAGAAAAGAAAAAAAGAAAAGAAAAGAGAAAAGAAAAGAAAAGAAAAGAAAAGAGAGAAAACCACTTCCCAGAAAAGCCACAATCTTTTATTTCAGAAACAGTCGCCATAAATACAAGAATTGCAAGTATAAATATCTTTGAAGATTTTTCCTTCAGGAGACCAAATCTCGTATTTCAGAGGGACTTTTAAGTGTTGTGGTCACTTCGAAAACAGGACCTCAACTCCTAAGTTAGTGAGGACTTTTGAAAACATTTTTAATGACTAACATGCATTTGTACTTCTAAGAAGTAATTGTACAAACTTGTTTTTGCAACTCATGCTTTTCTCTCCCAAGGGTATGTTCATATCGTTTAGCTTGTAAGGTTTTGCAGTCAGTGACCAGTTTGCTGCGTGCACTCTGAGCAGTACTACTTAGCAAAATTGCCCATACTGTTAAATAATAAGATTATAATAAGTGAAATCCACAGGGCCAATTATTTCACTAAGCGTTAAAGAAATACAGAGCGTAAATTCTGAAACAGTAAACTTATATATTGAATATTTATCCATGAAGGAACTTAGAATCTGGAGGAAGAATGGGTATTTCCCTAGCCACAGATTCTTGGCATGGTTCCTTTTTATTCCTCAGTTCTCTCCCTGATGCAATAACCACTATATGCCATTTTTCTTTATCTCTGCCCAAAGGCAGCTTATGTGACTTGAATGTTTAACTAATACTTTCATGTATCACAGTTTATTACAAGGCTTTCTTTTTCTTTAAATCATAAAAAAATTTACTGCTGATTTAAAATTTTGTTAGTGTTGCTGAGATTATACAGAAACAAGACTGAACTGAATACTCAAGCAGAGCATCAGGAGCTACTCCAAAGGTGATTGTCAATTTACAAGATATTATGCTTTGACCAACTAGGCATAATTTAGGATCATGTTAAGTTTTCCTGTTCATCTGATTTATAGGAAAGATGACAATTTTCTACTTTCCACTACATTTTAGCAGAAAAATGAGAAAACATTGTAAATCTATGCATATTTATGAAAGATATTCATGTAAATAATTAACACACAGGTACTATTTTTCTTTAAAATCCTTTTTAGAATACAATAACAACAACAAAATCCCTTCTCTCCGTTTCTTCATATCTCTGCATCGGTTTCACTTTTGGTACTCCACTTTTCTCATAGCTACCTGTAATAGATTATAAAGTAGCCAGATGGTCAAAAAGCATAAAGGAAGTCCATTCCCCTTTGAACCATCATAGCCAAGTTTCCAAAGTTTGAGGAATCCAAAGAGGTTTAGAGTCTGAGGTCATAATTTTAATTTGAAAATATTATATATAAGAACAACATAACAGGAATGAACTAAAAGAAACAGGAGACAAATCAGCAAGTCCCAGGTGTAACAACCTTAAGTGTTTACCCCAAGCCTGCTAGAATACATCTATTTACAGTATCCTTCAAGTAAAATAAAATAAATTACAGCTACATATTTGATATTTATCACTTTTATCAAACACCTTTGGAAAACAATTTTTTAGCAAAATATTCTGAGGAATGATAATGCAGTGGCACATTGGCTATGGAGCACAACAGATTAACATCCCTTTGTTGATTTACTGTGACTTAAATTATTCACCCTGTTGAGGTGATTCCCATTAAGATGGGCCAACACAGTCTTTTGCCTTACAGCATTATCAAATAAACTCTCACATAAATTTGTTCTCAGATTAGAACCCTAGAAGTCTGGGGCTAGTGGTACATGTTAATCTCTGAACAAATGAGGTGTGATCATATTATGCTACTTGTATACAAAAATGGTGCATTGTGCTGTCAGATATTGATGAAAATATTTAAAGATGTTCCCACTCAGCACTCTGATGTCTTCTTTATATGTTACTTCTGCATGAAGACAGAATGAAACTCGTGCTGTAACTTTAGCACAGGCAATAGTCAGCTTTCCATCCAAATATCTCATATGTCTTGCCCATTCACATCAAGCTTCATTCACCCATCTTCCTATTGTGGTTAGTCTGTTCCTGAGACTTATTTGTGCTTAGTTGCATAGCTGAGCATCAGTTATATCTCAGTCCTTCACTGTAGGGAGTCAAAATTGGGATTTAGGGTCCCCATAGGGGATAATAGTGCCCCTTTGGTGACCCGAGCACTGGGCATGCGCACTAGGAAAATGTACAGGGGGGTCCTGGTGCCCCCTGTACAACCTTCTGTGCCGGTGCATGCGCAGTCGGGGCAGTTGGCCTGACTGCAGCTCTTCTGGAAGCATCTAGAACCCCAAAGGTGGGGGCTGAGGGCCCCAAAGGTGGGGGCCAGGAGCAGCCTGCTGCTCCTGGCCACCCACCCAGCAACAGGTTCGCGCCTATCACCATCGACTCCTACCCTTTCTCCGCTTACTCTCCTCCCATTCCCCGCCTTCTCTCCTCCCCTTCTAAACCCTATATAAGTTCCTACCCTAAATAAAGATTGGCTTGGCTTGCTTTTCTTGGTTCTGGATTTGCTGGTTCTGTTTGACTTTGAATTCTGTGTAGTCCTCGCTTGGGCCTGTATCAGGTTATAAGAGCGGCGGGCTAGTTGACGCTTTCCCGAAGTCGGCTGCCTGTTTGCTGACTCCTGAGGATCCCTCCTGCCATCGACATCTGGGTCTGCATCGCCTTCTGGCAGACAGTGGCGGGAGTGGTAAGGGATAGCCTCGATCCCTGGGTGGGCAGGGAGGAATAAAGCTACGGGGCAAACCAGGGGGTAAAAAGGATGGGCGGCCTTGGCACCCGAGTGCGGTAGGGGGCAGTCCGTGGATACGCCCTGAGTACCCCACGTCGCTAGAGGTAGGAGGACGCCTCAACCTCACAGGATTTTATTTGCCACCTGGGCGCAGGATCGCAGGCGGGTGGAGTTTTATATTTCCCCGTTTTTATTTTATTACTTCACAGCCCTCTCTTTTCTCTGTCTTTGATTCTAACTGTTTATTTTCTTTGAGGGTTTATATGCTCTAGAAGGCTGAAAAAAAATATTGTGCAGAACACAGAAGTCTTCAGTGTTCTATCAAATTGCTAAAATGAAATTCTGCAAGATGTAAGTTTCAACTCTTGTATGTGGGAGGAACATACCAAGAGAGTCCAAGCTTGTGGTGCTAAATAGGAGATGTAACCTAAGCAAAGAAGAAAACTCAAAAAAAAAGTTGCAGCATAAGGTCTCTGAAGCACCACATCACAATCCCCAAAAGAAAATATTTTGCCTCTTAGCCAAAATATTTAGCTTAAAGTGATATTTTCTACAGAACATCTCCTAGATTCCTTCATTTTCTTCTTCTACATGCAGTTTTGCAGACTTTAGTGGAAATGTGGGAAATTGCACACAAAAGCCTTCAATATTACAACAAAATCCTTACTAAAAAAAATAGAAAATAAATAGCTGAGAAATACACGCAACTTTTTCAACTAAGTTTCACAGGTCATGAAAATAATGATGAGAGTTGAATTATCAAAATTTTGCTTTTGAAGAAGTTTCTTCCAGGGAGATCAACACATGAATCAACCATTCTACTTCTGATGTAGCCATTATTTGATCATTTTATCCACTTTATTTTCACCTTGCAGAAAAGTACCTTTGTTTTGTTTCTTAAAAAGAGTAAGACCATCAGTGCTGTAAATAAAGAAGCCCATAACAATTTCTGTGAAACTCTCTCCAGGAGCTATGCTCTACCTTCTAAAGAACATTCAGATTTAAGAACACACCTGTACGATTAGGCTTAGCTCAAGGCTGACTGACATTGACAAGGCTGTCTCTGATAATTTTCTCTCAGACTGATGGAGTTTAAGACCAAAAAGAAACACCGTTATGATCTGCTCTGATGTCCAGCTTACAAAGGACTTTAATTAGTAATTCTTCCATCAATCATACTGTTCCTTATGGCTTTGAAGGTAATTCACAAATTGTGCCTAGCAAACTTAGCTACTTTCTGTAATTAAATGACCCACTCCAGAATGATCCACTTCAGAAATGAAGAGAGAGCAGAAATTTTCATGTATTAGGGAGTCAGCCTTAGATTTTCAATATAGTACCTAAAAGTACACTTGTAGTCAAATTGAGGAGATACAGACAGGACTGGTAAACTAGGAGGTAGGTGGGCTCAAAGGATAGTAGCTAATGGTGAAAGTGGAACTGGCAGCCAGTCACATGGCTCAAAGGCTGACACTTTTTAACATCTGCATTAACAACCTCAAAGATGGAATAGAAGGCAGTCTCAGCAAATAGGTGGTTGACATAAAAATTAGGAGAGATGCTCAATATGCTGGAGTGCAAGAATGTCGTTCAGGGGACTTTTATAGGTTTTTAGGACTGTACTAGCACGGAATTCATGAGGCTCAAGATACGTATGGGAAGTCTTGAACCTACAATGGAAGTGCCCCACACAACAATACTAGCTGTGGGCATGCGTGTTCAAATAACACACAACAAAATATGAATAAACAATGTGTCAATGTAGCAATGAAGACAATATACATCAAAAAGAGTGCAGCCGACAGGTGAAGGGAATGACAATCCTCCTCTATTCAGCACCAAGTCTCATTTGAATTGTAATGTCCTGCTTTAAGCCTTGAAGTGCAAGAAGCTGAAGTAGAGCAATGCACCAGGACGGGCAGGGGCTGAAGTACACAACATATGAGAGACCAAGAGAACTGTATTTGTTTAGCTTTAAGAAGAAAGTGTGGTGAGTGGTGGGGTATCTAAAAACTTGTTCAATTACTTAAATAGATGTTACAGAGAAGGCATAACCAGACTCCATTCACAGAGGCTCAGAAAAAAAAACGACAAGAGGCAACAGAAACAAGTTGCTGCAAGAAATACTGACGAGCTACAAGCAAAAAAATATATTTTCACAGTGACAACTATCAAACACCAGAACAGTTGCCCAGAGATGCTGTGAAATCTCCATCTATGCCAGTTTTCAAAATACGACTGGACAAGGCCTTGAGCCACCAAATACAGCTTTACATTGGTTTTGTATTGAACAGGAGGTTGAACTAGATGACCTCCAGCAACATATTCAAATCTAGATTATCCCACATACAGAAAATGATCAAGTCACTTCTTGACCTTCATTAGTAAAAGCAAAATATAAGCCCCACCCTGAGGGAAATCTTATTACAGCCTGGATTAGTGCACTCACGATTAATTTACTGTCTGTTAAATTGCCATCAAATTTGCTTTCCCCATTTCAGGGTGCATTTAACATCACTGAAGCAAGTTCCCTCTCATACAGAGGGAATCAGATCATAAACTGTTTTAACCTTAAATGCTTCTGTTATTTCATGTTGTGACTTGCAGGGCTAAACAACCTTCTTCTTTTAAAAACTTATTTCAACATATTTACAACCATAAATCTGCACAGGAAAATTGTATTATGAATCATCACTTCGTGAATCATTTTTCTTGATAGTCTGGCTATTTCTGTTCTTACAGTAAATATCCTTTGCAATGAGGTTGCTACTTTAGTCAAAATATGAGTCACTGGTATTCTTACTGGAAGAGAAGAAAATCTGTAACTGATAAGCCATATCCTTTAGTGTTTCCCCATAAGCCCTTACAAAGGACACTGGCACAGAGGCTCCAGAGATGCATAAGCATGCTGAGTCCTGTTGCAGAACTGGGACATTAGTCTGGCAGAGCCCGATTCTGTTCCTATTAGTTTCAAATGAGGTAGAATTGCTTTGCTGCAACCTAAACCTTCAATCATGTATTGCCTGACACAACACCTTACTTCTTTATACATTTTTATATCTTTCCCAGAGATAATAAATTGGTGAGTAGTATATTTGATAATTAGGATGCGGGACTTCCTTGCCTTAATTCATAAGAGTTACTCAAATCTGGTCCTTGAGTTCATTTTGTTTCATTTTAAAGCATGCATTCACAATAACATTTTAGTTTAGAGCAGTAGTACTTTTCAGAAATTAACCTCCCAATCCGCTGCCTCACAGTATGTAAAATGAATTCCTCTGAATGAAGCTAAACCAGCAAGGCCACTTCAGGAGCACTGCTAACAGAGAAATGTTCTCCTTGATGAGGGAGAGAGAAATTTTTTTGGACAGAATGAATTACATCTGAAGATAAACTGTGCTTTTTGCACTAAGTGCTGGAAGAGCCTCGAAAACCAAAGTTGGGCAGGATACTCAACTTTTTAGGTGACATTAATCTCCACTTAGTAATTCCAATGAGTTTTAAAGAGAGAGTAAGTCAAAATACAAACCAATTTATATTAGGATGGCAGGATCTAATAAACAGTAATTCTTATTATAATAGCTATTTTTCTATTTGACACACAACATTGTCAGGTCTAAAATTTTAAATTCTTTATTAATAAATCCTTTTTGTTTTTAATATCATTTCAAAATTAATTGTTTCATTTACAGTAACTTTATACAAAAATGCCAGAAGAAACCATTACTTTTAATAGAAAAAGAGCTGAGGCCTTAAAACTTTGTATACGTGACTGGCCCAGCTAAAACTCCCTACTCTCATATTTCCATCAGCCTGGGGAAAGGACTGCTGCCTCAGCTCAGCAAGACATCATTCCCATCTTCCTCAGAACTGTCTCTACACTGGGATCAGCATGGAAAAAGACTGTTTCAAACACACCAGCCTGTTTAGACTTTGTTTTGTTTAATAGAAAGCAACTAAAACCATATACCTTTACCACAGAATTCATTGCATTATTTCACACTGCAAGATTTGTGTATGGGTGCCAGATGACCCCTTCTGCTGTATGTGCTTCATACGTTGCAATATGTTCTCTCCCGTTCACTTTTCACTGACGGGAAGGCTGAGCCACGGTGGGTTGCCTTTCTCTCCAAGTGCACAGAAAAACATTGGACACCCAGCTTTACTGATAGTGGAAGTGATCAAATACTCCTAACAAAGGAGCTAAGACACTGCAGAGCAGCAGACAGCTCCTGAAAGGCTCTAAAAGAAAGCACTTCTGGATAAAGGATACATACTTATAGAGGATACCTATTTCCTTAACAGAAAATCACTTGAAATATTCCATCAGCCTATGTTTAAAATTATGACATGACAGTACTTAAACAGTGCATTTCTGTACCATTAGATATTCAAAACTACTCAAAGAAACGTATTTTTGTGTAGTCAGCACAAGCCGATAAAATGAGTGAAGCACAAGAGCAACTGGAAAGATTGAAGGCAAAGGCCTGAAATTTCACTAAATCAATGTCTTTAGCTTGCTTTATTTAGAATAAGCAAAAGCACATGTGACATGGTACACAACCTCAGAGAACCCCACTGATGGCAGTAGTAACAAACTTGCAGGAGCCTCAAGGCACAAGCTTTATTTGCAAGAAATAATTGCTCCCTCCCTTTGAAAGTCTGGCTCACGGCGATTGCACAGTCCTACAGCCAGATCAAGATTAACCACCGTGAGCAGTTCTGTGAGTCACAGATCACATTACCGACCAGGACAGCTGTGACCACATTACTGGAGGCAGTACATCAAATCTGGTTCATGGGTCACATTTAAGCCAACACTTCTAACAAAATATATCCCAAATGTTAATTAGAAAAGGAAAAGTGACAAGATTTGTCAGAAGAAATTAGAAAAGGAGAGAATTAAAGAAAGGAAAAAAAGAAAAGAAAACTGATAGCTAAAGTGAGATACCTATTACTGATGAATTTAAAATAAATGAAAACTCAGTCACAATAGCACACCAAGTAACAATTGTGAAATATAACTACACAGAACAGTGTGTTGCAAATATAAGACTACCAGAGTGAACTTAAGAAAACAATAGTATGACGTTGTGCAATATTACCATGTTTCCCAAATGAAAGCCAGCAACACAGCACTCCTAGACTAGGCTGTTTCCAGGTGATCTATGCCATGAGAAAGAGAGTGCTGTTATCTTTAAACAGTACTGTACTCATGGAGAAAATCAGACTATTCTTTGTGGTATAGATGGTCATAACAAGACCAAGACATGCTCTTACAGCATGTATTGGCTGTTGGTACAGCATGTTTATTTTAATGGAACAAGAAACATGACATAAATCTATCTAAATATAAAAATATATAAATCCTTATTTCACTCCTACTGCCTTTTAAGTAATGCCTTGGTACTGTTAATTTAGATGCCGTTTGTTCTTTAGTTACTTTAAAAAGAAAAGATAACCTTATTTGCACCTGGCTTAAAAATACAACATTGGTTTTGAAGCTTTATTCGTTTATTCATTTTATGATATTTTTATTTTATTATGCACTTTCAGTGCCCAAACATTTAGGTATTGAAGCACACAGATGCCATTAGATTCACATTATGTTAAGAGAATAATATGAAATGACTATTAACAAGCTACATTGGGTTAGTAACATGGCAGGTGGCTAATTAGATTAAAATATGATTAAAATTGGGAGTGGGAGGAGAGAAAGAAGAACAAAACCTTGCCATTGTTTTTACTATTCTTTCCTTTTGAGATCAGTGTCCAAGAAATCTGCATGCATGAGGCTTGAATTCAAATTTTAAAATCCCACCATCGTTATGTCATACTTAGCCCAGTTTATAAGTTATAATTTTTCCACATTCCAGAATGTAGCAGAGATTAAAAAAGGTCATCACACAGAGATGGAGAACTATTCACAGGTGCTCACCTCTGAAAGAGCAGATGTGATGGCTGAAAGAGTAGCCTGCTTCATGATCCTTGGGTCAAAAAAGGAAGCATTTTGTATCCTCTGGTGCCCAGTTCATTACTGGAGTTTCAGAAACACTGAGAAATCATTTGGGGATCTTTAACCCTTGTGTAACACTTTAGCTATCAGGTGGCATCTGAGAAAGGCACTTACTGACTTGCAATGACAAGCAGCATACAGACAAGTCAAAAATAGTGCCTGCTTTGGTCTTTGAAATTTTGATATTTACTACATACATACATACAAATATTAAACTACACTAAGTAGAGGTGAAATAGGTCATTTTCATGAACTGGGTAAAAACAGAGAAGAGTTAAAAATAACAAGAAAAACTTCTATAAATATATTAACAGTAAAAGGAAGATCGGGGAAATGTGGGCACCCTGGTTACGAATAACACAGAAAAAGCAGAGTTGCTGAATGCCTGCTTTGCTTCGGTGTTTACCAAGGGCAGCCCTGTAGAGTCCCAGG
>VWPW01001326.1:0-28907 GCA_013389825.1 Crypturellus undulatus | reverse complement strand
GAGGGATGTGGAGCTGCTGGAGAGAGTCCAGCGCAGGGCCACGAGGATGATCAGGGGCCTGGAACATCTGCCCTATGAGGAGAGGCTGAGGGAGCTGGGCTTGTTCAGCCTGGAGAAGAGAAGGCTGAGAGGGGACCTGATCTGTGTCTATAAGTACCTCAAGGGAGGCAGTGAGGAGGATGGGGCTGGCCTCTTTTCACTGGTGGTCACTGACAGAACCAGAGGAAATGGCCACAAACTGAAGCATAAAAAGTTCCACGGGAACTTAAGGAAGAACTTTTTGACAGTGAGGGTGACAGAACACTGGAACAGGCTGCCCAGAGAGGTTGTGGAGTCTCCTTCTGTGGAGATCCTCAAGACCCGCTTGGATGCAGTCCTGTGCCACGTGCTCTAAGTGGCCCTGCGTGTGCAGGGGAGTTGGACTAGATGACCTCTAGAGGTCCTTTTTTTTATTCTAGCCCCTTGTTTTATTCTAGTTCAAAACAAAATACATGTACGTTGAACTAAAGCTGCTGTCATCTTAAATGATGTCTGTTTCCAAAGCCTTATAAGCAGAAAACAACAACAACAAATTTGTCTCCAAGTAAACTGTGGATAGAATTTGTGTACGTGCATTTCTAACAGAGATCAGCATACTCTGCCATACATTTACCAGACTGATATTCCAAACATTTTAAATTAAGCCTTGTATACAATTTATATGCTATCAATATGGTTTTCTCAGAATGAACATACACAAGTCCACTATTTTTATCTTGTTTACTGCATTTGTAATACATTTACATGTCCATGAAAGTGCAGTGAATATAAGGACAACTTCACAGAAAAATGGATGCAATAAGTATGAATTACATCATCAGTATCTATGACTTCTGCTACTAAATGAACACTCAAAGCAATATAGGTCAATATATGAATGCCAAAAGCAATGTTCTTATTGTAGCAACCCATCTGCTTTCTTTTCATTTTGTATTAATGAAGTCCCTGACACTTTTCTGTGCATAAGCATTTGGATTAAAAAAAAAAAAGAGAGAGAAAAGAAAAGTAAAAAAAGAAAGAAAGAGGAATTTCAAGAAGGGGCGGGGGGGTGTAATCCACTCTAATAAATTTTAGAACTCTGAAATTTCCAGATATGGCTCTCAGATACATAAAATGTAAGCATCAGTAAAATGACTACGCTATTGTTTTGCAAGGCTAAAAGTAAGGTGCATTTTTAAATACTTCTACAAATTTGTTTAGGTTCATATTCTTTTCTAGTGTAGTTCGTCATGAAAACAATCTGTCAAAAGCAAGTTTAATGTGACTACAGTAACAACATGTAAATAAAAGGAAGGTAATGTCTATTAAAGATTAAATATTAAATACTTACATGAAGTTGAACTTGTAATGAATGAAAATGTTATATTCAAAGACTTAAAACTGAATAAACAAGTAGGAATTATATTTAACATTGTGAGGCCTGACTTCTAATTTGTCTTTTATACTGGAAAATAAAACCTCAAGTCAAATACCTCTACAAAATGTCTAGGAACAGCTGGGAGCTATAGAAGAGGATTCACAAGGTCCAGCATATTGAGTGTAAAGTCATCTGAACTAACCCATAACCTCTGCCAATCACTGCAGGATATGCAGTGTTAAACTTCTCAAAGCAATGTCTATCTCATCTTGAAAAAATAAATATGCTTAAGAAAATAACTGTTATATTCTTTCCTCAGTCCAATTTTATTCCTAGTATCCCGTTTCTCAGCCCACACAGATAAAATGTGATAGACATTCTCTAAAACGCCTTCTCCTGCATTCCTGAATTCTTCTTATTCACAAGAATGTTTCTTGTTATCACTCTTCTTACTAAAGCAGTTGCAATTTGTATGGAACAATTACAATCTAAAGATGACATTAAAATGAATGTATGACCTATCAGGGCATTTTCTTCCAGTTAAAAAAGGTACTGTCAAAATGAGAATTTTGATGTGCTTTCATATGAAGTAAAATCACAGAATGGTTAAGGTTGGAAGGGACCTCTAGAGATCATCTAGTCCATCCTCCCTGCTCAAGCAGGGACACATGAGCCACATGGCACAGGGTGGCATCCAGGCGGGTTTTGAAGATCTCCAGGGAAGGAGACTCCACAGCCTCTCTGGGCAGCCTGTGCCTGTGTCACACTCACAGGAAAGAAGTTCTTCTTCACATAGAGATGGAACTTCCTGTGTTTCAACTTGTACCCATTACCCTTTGTCCTGTTACTGGCCATCACGGAGAAGCGTTTGGCTCCATTCTCCCAACATTCAGCCCTCAGGTACGTGTATATGTTGATCAGATTCCCTCTCAGTCTTCTCTTCTCTAGGCTAAAGAAGCCCAGCTCATTTAGTCTTTCCTAATAAGATGGATGCTCCAGTCCCTTAATCATCTTTGCTGCTCTACGTTGGACCCTCTCTAGAAGATCCACGTCCCTCTCGTACTGAGGAGCCCAGAATTGCACACAAGATTGCACACAAATGGGACAATGATTGGCTAATGTGATGATTTGTAATTTGCTCAGCACTGGAACTGGGGCACCTAGATTGGTTACAAATTAGGTATATCCACTGTTAAATTACAGCTAAGATGAGCACATGGGAATTATATTTAAAAAGTGATATCTTGAAACCTAGTCCCTTTGCAGACAGAGAACCTTTGTTTTTTTCTGTCGCAAAGTATACATCTGGTATTCCATGAAGGTCTTCCTTCCTAAATCAAACATATTTTTGACTCACTAACTCCCTGAAAGTAAAATAATACAGGCAAGTTGTTAATTATAGACTAATATCTTCTTGTTTATTCTTAGAACAATTCCTTGCATGATTCTGTGCTTGTGCCAACTAGCATTCTGCCAAACAACTCTCAGACATCATTTGGAAGATAGGAAATCCCCAACACTCAGCTTGCATATGGCCACACTGTGGGGAAAAGTAAAGAGTTCTTACAGCATGAGATAGAGCCATTCCATGCCAGCTGACTTCCATGTCAGAAAATGGTATACACATGTAAAATTTGCTAGTGTAGATGTAGCCAATGAATGCAAATGAGTTACATGAGTTAGCTGCAGAATGTGTTACAGGATTAGCTGGATGGTATTGTGACCATGCCTTCAATACTCCATGCAGACCACAATGCTGCAACAGAGCTTTGTTGTACAGCAGCTGTTGTAAATTCTGGCACTTGTTCTGCCCGCAGATCTTTGGTTCACATTCCCTTCCCTTCCCTTCTTTGCTTCAGATGTTTTGCTCATAATTCTTCCTGTAATATGTACTAGCTGCAAAGCTTTATTCTACAAGCAGCAGATAGCCATTGAATTTTCAAGACTAGAGGTTTACAAAAATTGCTGTGTCTATGTGGTACAGGTATGTAGCATTTTTATATTCTTCTACTACCAGTATGACATTAAAGTAAAATATCTATGGTGTTTGAGTGTTCAAGTATAAGCAACCCACTGGTGCAAGCTGCAGAGCAATGGTTCAGAGCAAATCTGGATAAAACTTGGGTATTAGAATACAACCAGGTCTAATCTGCTCTACTCCTTTTCTACAAAGCATAAAGCAATTATCTCAGAAATAAAATGGCAGATTTCAAAGATTAAATTTACATAATGTTATACAAATTATGAGAGCTAGTAGCAAAGGATTACATGTTAGCATCTTTCAAATACATTGAGCTGAATATCTTGTATGATTAACTCTGTGGAAGGTCAGAGAGAAAGATAAAACTCTCTTGATTGAAATGAAGAATAAGAACTTCATGAACATAGAGTTCATGTTTTTACTTATCTGGTGATAAAGACTAACTAAAAACCAGAGGCAAGTGAGACTCAGAATTTTCATTCTGATGATTGCTTTAGTCTGAAACAAAACAAAAATACAAAGATCTTGCAAATAGGAATGCATTTATCAGGAATATCTAACCAAATTTGTATTACTAGAATACAGGATTTCAAATTCGTACTAAATCATAAATAAAATAAAAAGGTCAAAACTCTTCAGTAACTTTTCCTCTGAAAAATATGTCACATTGCATTTTCTTACTTATTCCCAACAGTTTTCTCCTGGGAATATTTGATAAGATCTGCTGGTAACCAGAAACAGATAGTGATTTAGCTTTTTTTTTTTTTTTTTTTTCCCTTCTTCCTTCTTAACTTCTGCATTTGATAAATCTCAGTGAAAGGCTGTACTTAAACTTCAATTAATGCTCATGCATAGGAGCTTTGTGGATGAGTAGCCTGTTTAAGTGTTTAAGAGAGCGAGTGAAGAGCAAGAGCATGCAGCATTTAATGAAATTATTATTCATTATTAAGAGTTCAGCTAGAGATTCTTGCATTTTCTAAGTAAAGATTGAGAGAAATTTCTTGACATAAGTTTTGAGGCCAAAACTGCTCAGCACTCACTGCTCCAGTTCCTTCCTTAAAACTTCCCAATTACTGTGTGTCTTTTCTACTTCAATTTGTGGGGCAGGCAGTACTGTTTGATGCTGTTACACGTGCAGCTGTTTCGTGGAGGTTCATGAGCAGTATATGAGCTGAATAACAATGTAGTGGCTGTAGCCACAGGTGAGTAAATAGGAGTCTGGGGACTTCCATGTTTACATATGTATTTATTTACATCTAGAGCAAGGGACTCCACTATCTTAGGAGCTATAAGTGGAGTTTTCCCACTTTTTCTGAGGTGACCCGAACTCCATGAACTTCAAGGTCTCCCTGAGGCTCTTCACCACATCATGCCAAGACCAACGTAGTGCTAAAACACTCCTGCTAAAAAGCATAATCTGCAAGAAGAGCCATTTCATAACTGAATAAGCAGCACAGACCTGTCTGTAGGACTATCTGGAAAAAAAAAGTGAAAAAAAACAGTAATAAGTGTCTCAACCAACCTATATTTTACTGCTCCATCATACTTGCGGTCCCACAGTCTGGAGAGTACCAAGAGCAGGCAGTGACAGTGGCTCAAGGCATGTAGATCATGTAGATGTGCCCTGAGGAAAGACGGAGAAAACGTCTCCTTAATCTCAGATAATCAAGTCTACGGGAAAAAAGCATTTCTCAGTCTTTGTGGCAGGTCTGTACTGACTTGGACAGCATTTCAGATGTGCTACCTATTCACAGTTACATACTGACCTGTGCAGCTCTCTAGATTTTCTCGTTATTGTGGGGGATTAAAAAAAAAAAAAAAAAAAAGAAAAGAAAAAAAAAGGAGGAGGAAATTATACAAAAAGCAAGTGGGAAGCTGAGTGACTGTTACAGAGGAATGAGTACCCAAAATGGCTGCCCAACAGATACCAAAAATGAGTTGGAGGATGGATTGGGGCAATGGGGCAGGAGGAGGAGGATGCATTTTCATATACTGCTGTGGTAACAGGGTAACAGCAAGAAAAGAATTTCAGAACAAAACCTTGATTTTTGAGGTAAAAGATGTTCTGCAAACAACCTGTTATCAAACCATGTATCATGTATTATAGGAGTGCCGCATGGCAAGAAAAGATTTCTGAAGGAAGAAGCTACATTCAGGGCGCACAGGAGGAGCAGGATATATTGCATGGCCCTGCAGCAAGCATGGCTTCTCTGCGCCCAACGCAGCACACCGCCACGGGCAGGATTCCTGAGGGATGTGTGATGCTTGTCGGCTCACACCTGCCAGCACTGCGATTTGGGGCATTCCTGGACCCTGTTAGGACATTTTCAACTAGTTGAGACAATACAGGACACACCTTGATCTAGGCTTAATACAGATGAGTAAACATATTAATTTTTTTTTTGTTTTTCCCAGCCACAAAGCCCTTTCTGAAGCACACAGGGTGAGCTCTCAATGCAGGCGGGCTGTTATCTTTACAGGCTTGTTTGCTTTAGCTATGGGAGCGAACCAGCAAAAGGCATTAGAAGAATAATCTGAAAGTCATCGAATTTAAAGAAGTGCTAAATTTTCAGAGGAGCAAGGGAGGACTTGTTCTCTTACCAGTTTGTAAAACTGTGCCATTCCATAAAGACACAGAAACTTTTAACTAGCAAATATTTATTTTATCTTTAGCTCACAGAATATTCCATCATGTAAAAAGAGGATGTCAAGTATGATAGTTACAGCTCCCAGCTCCTGCCCTCTTTCAAAGCAGCCACCATCAGGAGAGGGGAAAGAAGGTCTTCAAAGTCCTGAGGAACTGAAGAAACTTCTTTGCTTTATTATAGTCATCAAAAACTTGTAGAAGACAGAAGTCCCATCTTACACTTGATCTGTCGAAACAGATAGGATGCTCAGAGACTGCTCAGTGTTCCCCCCTACCCCTCCCCCCCCCCCCGAAAAAAAAATAGTCGATACTGGCAAGGTATTCCTACCCCTATTCCTACCTACTGATTGGAATTTCTTATGAAAAGTTATGCTTTTGGAGCATAACAAGATGAAAGCTCTAGAAAATGAAGTTTCTTCTTACACAACAGCAAAGAGGTAGCAAAACTGTGGACCTTGCTACAACAGGAAGTTGTGGAGGCAGGCAGTATCAGCAGACAGGAGATCTTAGAATGGAGCTTATCTTGGAAGGAGATGGGGGGATGGGGGAGTACATAAATAGATACTAAATAGGTCTTGCAGATGGGTGGTTTGAGGAAATAGACTGCAGAAAAGGGCTAGGTTCTCCTGAATCAGCAGCTCCTGGTGCCATTTTCAGAGATAAACTACAAGGCTAAACGCTTGGCCAGGCTAATTTGGCATGGCATTTCTATATCAATCAGATCACTGTGATCGACACTTCTACACCAGGAACATATGTAGTGAGATTTGCAATTGAATTTATAATATGGTACAAACAGAATTCTAAGTTTTCATCTGATTTTGAGTAAACTGGATTTCATAAAGTGTTTTAAATATATGTTGGTTATTTGCTGTTCTCCATTCCAATGGCTTCTCTTCCACATCAAAAGAAACTAAAATCTATTATTTCTTAAGTTTCAACAACACTTTATTGAAATAAAATAGAAATGTAGGTTGGAAAAAAGTTTTGGTAAAAGAAATCACTTTTAAATCAAGGACACCTTCTCACCTTCCGACAACCTGAACACATATTTTGTCAAATATGTAAAAAAAAAAAAAGTTCAAATATTCTTCAAGATACCAGAAATTCTTCATAAGTTCCAAAAAAATATTTTCAAGATACCAGAAATTCTTCATTGCAAAAATATTTGGAATGGAGAAACTTAATAAATTCTGTACAGACAATGGAAAGCAATATTACTGAAAATCTGAAAAGCTTTGCCAGGAAAGGGGGATTTGCTCCATTATATTCCTACCTCTTTCAGAAGCTAACTAAGCAAGAACATTCATAATGTGTTCTGCTCCCCAGTATGCTATATAATCAGAATTCCAAATAGTCAACTTTCTTTTGGGGGAAAATGGAAGTGGAATAATTGGCTGTATTTGTTCTGCTACCAGAATAATATCACTGGAAATGTAAAGCAATAGGGAAGCTATTAAAAACATTTTGATGAGCTTGTACAATTTTATGTGAAAACAGAAACAGAGCAATAGAAGTGATGAAAGGCTAAGTCCAGTTTGGCAAGCGGCAATTTTCAAACACATAATTAGGTATAAGTTTTTCAGCCTAACTGATCTGCTCTGCATTTTTGTCCTTATATGCACTTTCCCATCAGTCCCTTTTGTCATCTCCATCTGCCAGGATTGGTGCATTGATTATTTGGCTTTCAAAGAAAGAACAAAATGAACTGTACTGCTAAGTACTTAGCTTTCTTTCTGTTGAAGCAGTATTATAATAAATAGAATCATAGAATGCCTAAGGTTGGAAGGGACCTCTATAGGTCATCTAGCCCAATCTCCCTGCACACGCATGGTCACCTAGAGCTCATGGCACAGGACTGCATCCAAGCAGGTCTTGAGGATCTCCAGAGAAGGAGACCCCACAACCTCTCTGGGCAGCCTGTTCCAGTGCTGTCACTCTCACTGTTAAGAATTTTTTCCTTAAGTTCCTGTGGAACTTTTGGTGTTTCAGTTTCCGGCCATTTCCTCTAGTTCTGTCGGTGGCCACCAGTGAAAAGAGGCGAGCCCCATCCTCCTCAGTGCCTCCCTTGAGGTACTTATAGACCTCTTTCAGCCTTCTCTTCTCCAGGCTGAACAAGCCCAGCTCCCTCAGCCTCTCCTCATAGGGCAGATGTTCCAGGCCCCTGATCATCCTTGTCGCCCTGCACTAGACTCTCTCCAGCAGCTCCACATCCTTTTTGTACTGGGGGGCCCAGAACTGGACACAGTACTCCAGATGTGGCCTCACCAGGGCTGAGTAGAGGGGCAGGATCACCTCCCTCGACCTGCTGGACACACCCCTCTTAGTGCACCCATTGAGTGTCACGCGCCCTCATCCTGGCCATGTGACTTGGAGTCATGCTGGTTCAACGGCGACACTGGGTGCTCGAGCATTGAGTCAGGCCAGGCTCCCTCGCACGCGGGCAGCTGCCACCGCCGCCACCTCCTCTGGTGCCTGCCTGATGGGCCTAGAAGACCTGAGGAGCATGTCGCGCCTTCTGGCTGCTCTCTCTGCTCCCAGCCCCACTGCTGCTTTCTAAGGCAATTTATGAAACTAGTGCCTGTCCCCTAGGACCGCGCATTCCCAGGAAGCTGGGGATTGATGTGACTGCCTGAGTAGTTTTAGTAAAAGGCCAAGTTCTCAAAATGACTTCCATCATACCTTGTAATGAAGCACAATTCAAGAGAGAAATGCATGAAAGACTGTTTCTTCTTAGAACAGCTTCAAGGGGTCTATTTCAATCCAGTCTATCTCTATGCTAGTTATTGATTACAGTAAAACAGCAGATTTCACACGGCTTTGCATAGTGCCAATACACTCCTATATTGTGTATCAGAGGTACAATGTGATCTCATTTTAATACAAGATACATGTCAAAAATAGAAAAATTAGACTAGAACCTTATTACTTCAAAAATAATAATGTGAAAATATCAATTCTGGAAGGCAAAGTAGTTCTCCAAAACTTACCTTTGCTTTATGATGCAATTGAGACCCTCAAGGATAAACTAAGGGTTTTTTCACGTAGTAAATCTCATGTAACTTTGTATTTAGCAAGATAATGAAAAAGAGAGAGAAATATTTTCTTAAGAACAAGCACGTGGTTGTGGTCAGCAGATTAGAAACAGCCTTTGCAACACCGCATGCTCACCTTTAAAAGTTTTTATGATAACGTAAGGTCATGATGACTTTGTAGCTTTGCCTGGCTGAGGCAGCTGTGATTGAGATTCAAAAAGAATACAAGATATGATTTGCTTGTTTTTCCACTATGTCTGTGTTTGCATTGAAAACAGGTCACTGAATACCTCATTTCATTTCTGTTACTTGATGTCGTTCTTAAGACAGGCACTCTTTGCCTGTGCAAGATTAGCATATTCCAGCATTACACTTGCAGAGTGCATATGGAAAGGCATCATAAACAATCAAGTAACATAACATAGGGTTGGGATTTGTTTGTTTTTATGACGCACATCTACATATGTGGCAGCTTACTATTCCCTATTTTCTCTGTAAGCACTGACTACTTGGTCCTATTGGGAACTGAATCCTAACCTAAATATATCTTTGATACACTGCAACAGTTGTTGTAATATAGGTTTGTGTACACATATGCAGACACAAAATTAACACAAATAATCTAAATAAATATATGGGTTATTATAGGCAGTTTTCTTTTTGACCTTTAAGTATAACAACCCGAAATGTGACTGTAAGTTCCAAACCCACAAGAATGGTTCTTCAAGAATAAATCTTAAGGTTTAGATTTTTTTTTTTCCCCAGACCAAAGATAGAGCTCAAAGCTGAACTGTTATAACTCCAGAGCAAGGAGGCAAAAAAACATGAGTAGGCAGTTACCTCAGAATCTCAGGCATTTCCTGCTTAATATGCTCACAGACTAGTATAACTCGATGGAATTCTTTACCAAAGTGGTCTTTCCCCACAAATTCATCAAAATCATGTCTGGAAGTCATTCTGCTTCAGCAAGATCCCCAGTAAATGTAGGCAGAGCTTCATCAAAAACTGTTTGCCATGCATGACTTAGTATTTTCTTGACAGCCAACCTACATGCTTGGTAGCCGACCTACATACTTGGCAAGCTGAGTTAGGACCTTGTGAATTTGAGGAACAGCACAGCCAGAATTTCCCTAGCTCCAGATTCCTTTCAGTGAAAATGCTTAAGCTTTCCAAATAAATTTTTCAGCTGGGTTTGATAACAAGTCTGCCCCCAATCATTGTACCTTGGCACATTCTGCTTTCACTTAAGTGAAATAACTCTTACCACTTTCCAAATTGGAGATAGTCAATACAGTCCTGCCAAGGTTTTCAATGCCCAGCTCCTTCTGAGCCTCTCATACTGAGCCTTACTGCCTGAAAGCCCTTTCTCTCCTCAGCAGGAGTTTCCCCACCTGCTCTATGCCTGCTGTTTTCCTCCTTCACTACTCGTTTGCCAAGCACAGTGCCCCAGTAAAAGTATAACCTTAGTATCTTTCACCAGTGGAAGAAACAGCCTTCTCTGACCCAGAATACAGATGTCAATATGCCTCTCACTTCTCAGCATTGAGTATTTATTAATATTACTTATGTTTTTAAAGCAAAATAATAAGGCTTTCCTCTCTGCTGTACAGCACTTTTTTTTTTTAAAGCACTGCTGGTTAAAAACAGAGATTGCTGATTGGAGCACTATTTTCAAACACCATTATCTTTACCTCTCCCAACCCAAGACAAGTTGACAGATAATTTAAAAAAGAACAAATGAGGGAAACAAAACTTCAGAGGTGCATAAAATCGTGGAAAGGCACACTAGAATCAGTCATGTATCTAGCAGTGTAATCCCAGGACGGCACTGCATTGAGAGACAAGGCCAAGTAGCAAGGCTAAATAGCTCTCCAATAGCAATTCCTCTAATGGAGCTATGCTAGACTCAGGATTGAGCTACAAGTTCTGTACAGCACTCAGATAGCAGAGGAGTATCTACTCAAGCCCAGACTGGCTCAAGCATCTCTGGGGCCTGTGGTCCATGGGTGATAAGATACACAGTACATTTTCTCTCCTGTCACCTTCTCACAACTCCAACACCCAGTCAATTATTTAAACAACGATTTTGTTATCATGCTATAATTACATACTTGGTCTGTCAAAAAGGTGCACAAACTTCACAGAAGCTTTTCTCTCTCCCTTCTTCCATATAGTTTCCTGACTCTTAAACTTCATCAGGAGCTCATCTCTCCAGAATGGCAGATCTCCTTGTTTCCAAGCCTTGTACAAGAAAGGCTGAATGTGTTGGTAACGCAAAAGCCTTCCTTGCTCTAAATTGCCCACCTTGCTCCCCGTCTTTTATGCTTTATAGAAAACAGTCCTCCTCTGGTCATTAGTCCCAGTGCGTCATCAGGAAAAGAGCAGATTATCAGTCACATCTGGACCTGGCTCTGTCTCCGCTAAACTCAGGCACCTGTCAGTGCTTTAACAAGCAGCGAAAGGGCTAAACAACTAGTACAAGTTGTCTGTATCAAGTTGTTTGTCATCTGGAATGGGGAGGAAAACCAGATCCCCATGCATATTTTTCAAAGTGAGAAAAGTTTTAAAGAGTTACAGGCTGAAGACAGGATTAGTGGGAGAATCACAGCAAGCAGAAAATTGGTCAACTCATATTTCTGTGGTTTACAAAGGACTAATTATTCTAGGAATTAGGAATGCTTAATTTGATCCCTTACTGATGAAGGCAATGTGTTTGTTTACATTGCCCTACTGAGACATATTAAAAGGATGTGTCTTAAATTACCAAACACTTCAGAAGTTCATAACCATTCTATATATACATACATGCTCTCTAGATATCTATCTTTATGTGTTTACTGACATTACATTTGTTAGCATAACCATGCTTTTAAAGTGTTTTGAAATGCAAATCATCAGCAAAGTACTACTACTATAGAATGATATTGATTTAAAGATGACATTTACTATCTTGCATATTTTAGATCTTCTGTGACTGAAATAATTCTTGAACTTCAGTTAAAGCTTTCATATATAATGGAGGTGTATATATATAAATATTCTGTGTATAAAGGCACAAACACAAAAGGTGTCAAGAAAAATCTTATAGTTGCAACTATCAACTGACTCCTAAGTTACTGGAAGAAAGTGTGCTGAATTCATCTACTCATTTTTCTTAATCTGTAAGCCACAACAATCAAATGTATGTTTCTTAATAAATTAACCCTTTTTTTGATAAAATAAGCCTTCCAATAAATTAGGCATGTTGAATGCATACATTTTTCAGAGAAGAATGAACATATTTTTCACATAGCATATATCACATCATTTCCAACACTGGAAGTAACCCTGAGAAAAGTGTACGTCAGTTAGAGTGTACCTGTGCAAAAGCAGTCACAGAAATTCTAAAGGTATCAGTTCTATATTATGAATAGAGATATGAAAAATATACTGCTGTCATTGACCTTTAAATGTTAATGCAGATATTTGCATGTGTGAAAATATCTGGATTGATTTAAGTCCTGGATATCTGGATTGATTTAAGTAAGCTGACATTGACTTTGTTTATGCAATGAAACTTCCACTGCTATAGCAGTGGAATTCTCATTTTAAATGAGAATATCAACATTAAAAAGGAAAATAAATCACTGGATGCAGTTTGAATGCAAACAAAAAAGAGAATTGAATTTACGTATTTTTCAAGATGTTTTACTTGTCTCTAAGTCCTCCAAAGTAATTAAATTTACAAAACTGTTTCAAGACTGTTGTTGGGATTACAAAGAGGCCCGAACAAAGAATATCTAAAAATCAATGGGTTTATCTGTTTGGAGAGATTTTCTTCCTTTCTTAAAAGAGCTTAATGATTTTAAATAGTAAACTTGATCATCCTGAATTTGCTTACAACTCCTGCAGTCTTAAGTACATTAACTGTCCAATTGACTAAGAGTAATGCATAGGACTATAAACAATCCTACCTGATAAGAATTGTTTGCTGGTACAGGATTCGATATTCAGAAAATGTTCAGCAAAGAAACTGATTGGATAAACCTGTAGGGTCAACAAACTGGAATCTGGCTTTGCAAATTTGAGACCTTTGTTTGAGAAAAGTGTTTCAGACATTTGTTAAAATTAATCAAATGACCAATTCCTGTTTGTTACATAATTCTGGTTCCAACAGTTGTTTTCCTTATTATATAGACTACATTTTCCTGTTTAATAAATAGAGTTATGAACAGAACTGAGACTGCATAATTGATTCTCTATCTTCATTATTATTATTATAAAGGAATAACTGAAGGATTAATGCTCAGTGACAGAATATTAAATTGATAAAACTCTGCTTTTAGAAGGCTCCTTTCCCCTCCTGCAGAGTCTGTAGGTTCAGTATGTACACTTTTTAAGAAAATTCTTGTAGTAATTGATCTGCTCTACACTTTGTCTCCTGACTACTTTTGAGTCAGTCAGCTTGCAGACTGGATATGGCAGGTCTGAACATTTCACACAATCCTGTAAAAGCAACAGTTTTTAGCTTTTAGCTAAACTTGTTTTCCTTTCTTAAATTTCAATTTAGGTTAAAGTAAGGTAATCAGATACAGAATATCTGCACAACCCTCTTCCTGCTCCTAAGTCAAATATTAAGGTGTCTGCAAATGTCTCCTGTTTTTTTCCTGCAGCCAAATTCTGCCAACTTTTGTGATACTCAACAGCACTCGTGTGTTTTGTAACAGGCCATGTGGCTTGCTCAGGAAAAGAAGGTTAGCTCTGCTTTCTTTTGATGATCATTAAAATTAAGATGACAACTGAAATAATTTAATAAATATTTAGCACAACTGAGAGCTGATAACTGTATAAATATTTGGTTATTGCAAACAAAGGATTCAAATCTAGCCCCAATGGCCTTTACATTTGCCATATTTGCCATATCACAATTGATAAAATTTTAGACTCATAAATCTAGTTCCAGCAAAGGTATCAGCAGGCCACACAACATGGTATTTGCTAATTTTTACAATAGCTGCAATATTCTTGTATTGAAATGACTTACTGCAATGCAGAATTGAAAGTGATTGAGCTATAGTTTACCTTGGTACACTTAGTTTGTGTGTCTTTGCTCTCTGCTTTCATATTGTTTGTGAGAATTAACTATTTACTTTCAAAATTATTTTTTTTCCATGATCTGATCCAAGTGCTAAAAAACAAGCCCTGAACAGTAATAAACGGTCAGGGTCTTATAGAAGGAAGCTATCATTGTGTGAGAGCTTTACACATGTGTGAATGTGGAAGCTGGAAGGAGTGTAATGCTAACTTACATGCATTTTATAGCCAAAATATATATCAGTATAAAAACTGAACAAGCTTGCTATATCTTTTAGCTTCCCATTCTAAACTTTTTCCTGAAATGACTGGAGCTTATTCATCTATGTTGCATTTTATTCAGTTCTTCAACACTATTTTTAAAATCCTGAGAGGCCTGCAGTTCTGAAAACCTGTCATAATTGCTCTAATAGTTTTCATCTTGACACTTTCTCTCCTTTACTGTATGCAAAAATAGAATCATGTGTTTCTGTAACATTTGTTCTGTTAAACTTTTTGTTTGTGCTTCAAAAATGTAAATTAAAAATAGAAGTTTTACAGAAGTACTAATTTAGGATTAAAAAAGGAACTAAGAATGGGCAGCAGATCTAACGTTTGGCATGTTTTAAAATACAACAAACATTCAGTTTGAGATTTAAGGTGTAATTACAACCACCATTACATATTTGCATTCAGATACTAAAGAAACACCTCCTCTGAAATGCATTTAAATCACAATTCTATTCTCCTCCAAAGTTCCTCATTGTCAGATATCTGTAGGGAGTAACAGAGAGAAGGAAGATGAATAAGGAAATAAGTAGTCACCAAAACTAAAAGAAAAAAAAATAGGGAAAAGCTCTGTGCATGTTACATAGATTCTGAAACCCATGTGCCTACCCATTTGTGAGATGAATCACACAGAACATTACCTCAAACAGTGAAATGAAAGCCTTTAATCACTCTGTGTGCTATCAACAGAGCAAATCTTTATCCAGCTAGTGAACTGAGTGACTATAACAAGAATGTTGACTTGAGGTTGGCAAAAAGTAGCATAATGACAGTGAAATAAAAATAAAATAACAAAACAAATGAAAAAGTGATCTGTCAGGCAATCCAAGGAACATTTTGTTTTGATTCTACTTGCTTTTGTCTCACCTTCTCTTGTCAAGCAGACAATCATGTGGACATGTCTTTTTTTAGATGTTCTTCGACTTCATTTGCTGTTAGGGAGGACACGTGGTTTCTAGACAAAAAGGAAAATCAGATGCTTTTCAGATGTTGTTACAATGCTAAAAGTGAAGGTCATTTAGTTTGTCCTTGGTCCCTTCTTCCTGTCTTTGTAAAAACATATTTTATATATATAATTTATTCATATTTATCACATCAAAACCAATTCTCTATGCATCTCCAAAAATCAGGAAAGAAAAGTTCTCAGCACTAATGCACTATGTATCTTGTCTCTTATCTATGTGTAAAAAGAAAACAGAAGCCAATCTTAAAATGCTTCTAGCATTTTTGCCAGGTCAGTGGAAAGGGCAGGTAACAAACCAAAAGAATTATACCGCAGTTAACTCACTAATTTTTGCCTGGGTTCTTAGCCAGATGATAGGTATCCTTAATATCCTTAGTAGATGAATAAGGAGTTTTCTGGCCAAATGGGTGAAAAAAAAAAGAAAAGAAGAAAAAAAACAAATAAACAGAAAAATCCAAACCCACTTAAAATTAATGTTCTCCATAAACTCATTCTCTCTTAAATGCTTTCTAAAAGCTCTCTCCATTAAATCCTATGGCCTCACTAAAAAATAAACAAAGTGGGGAAAAAAACACAATTCAACAAATAAAATTTGTGTAAATAGCAGAAGAAAGAGAAAAAAATGTAAATGCAATTTATGAAGATCACAAAGATAATATCTTTGATACCAGATTTCAGTTTCTTACATTATGAAAGAAGAAATCCCTATTAGTAGCTACATATGTGAAGCCTTCTAGAAAATAATGTAAAGACTATACATAACTTAGTAAATTGTGAAAACTAAAAAGAAAAATCAGAAAGACATGTAGTATCTTCATTAATGGCTAGTAGGAGTACTCTGGCTTTACCTTCTTAAATACTTACCATATTAAATTCTCTTTCCCCTATAGCTAACTTAGAAATTGATTAATTCAAAGTAAAACAATTTAGCTAGTTTGGGGGAAAATGTTTTCCTCTCTGAAGTAAGTGTTATCATTCCTTTATGTGGTTTGACAGCAACAAAAATCTACAAAACTGTTTTAAAATTGTTTTGAGACTTGTCACTGCATTTTCCCCAAATCAGGTTCTCATCAAATCATGTAGCAGCTACACACGGTTAGAGAGGTTCCCATTTTTTTCAGTATCTTGCTAGGGTCATTTATAGTCTATCAGCGCAATGTCTGCAAAGGATAAAACCTAAGATGTAATAAATACTTTCCCATGTATATATATTTCTCAGCTGTAATTACAATAATGACCTCCTGTCTGATAAAAGTTTCAACAAAGAGACAGCTAGATGAACCTCAGCTGTAGTCTCAGCTGGGAAACTTGTTTACCTTATTTTGAAGGCTACAGAAGCTTTTGCACTATTTAATTTTTTTTTTCACTATTTAAACGATGGTTCCACAATGGTTTGGATATTCAGCCTTGCCAAAAGGAAAAATGGCAAGAGAAAAGGCAAAATGCTTTCTTTCTAGAATCTTTCTAGAGATTTAAGGTTTCATATTGAGTCAAGTTTTGTAGTGGTTGCTAGGTCATTGAATCACCTAGCAGACAATAATGTCCAGAATTTTATATGATTGTGTATTTTTTGAGTGTTTGAAAAAAAAAGCTATTAAGATACTGTTGTATGCACTTCTTTCTCCTCTCTATCTCTTTGTGTACTTTTATCTTTCACACTACCACAAAACAGCAATGTCGAGCCACAGGGTGGATGTAAGAGACGGTTATGGATTGTGTTTGTCTCAACATTGTTGGCATACCATTTACCTGAACAATGGCCCGCATCTTGTCTCTCGGAGGACCAGCTCAAGACCCACACAAGGTGAGAGACCTACTCTCACCATTTGCGCCTCGTAACCCTGGCATCTTATCTCTGGGAAGACTGTAATATCAGCTATCTCCTTGGAGTTGGAAGATTGACTGAGACCTGAACAATGACATTCTCAGTGCCCACCAGAGCAGATTGCATTAGAATCTGGTGAAGAGGAACACCAAAAGCACACGGCATGTGCGGCACAGACACAAAAAACAAGTGCCAGAAAACTTCAAGAATGTGGGTAAACTCTTTGAGAAGGGGGACATAAAAGGACTACGTATTCCTCCCCTGGGATACATGGCCTTCCCCCTCCCCGGAATATCACCTGCACCAGGGTGCACAGCCATCTGCTTCTGAACATCACTTGCACCTGCGTGCGTGGCCTTCTGCCTGTGAGTCATCACCTGCATCGAGATGCCATGGCTTCTTTCCCTGAACATCATTGTTTTTTTTTTTTTTTCCAGAACATCACTTTTCCATGAACATCCCTTGTTCAGGCACCCGAGTGCACCGAGGCACTTGCACCTGCACTGAAGCGGAGCCAACGACACTTAGCTGGACTGGTGGTGGTGGTAACTATAATCTTGTTGCATCTCTACCACTTGCTTGCTTATCTTTCTTTCCTTTTCCCTTCTTCTTCTCTCTGTCCTATTGCGCTTATGAGAATAAAGCTAACAAGGTTGTACGGCAATTGATCCCGTTTGTGTCTTAATCTTGCTCTTGGGATCTATCGAGTCCTCCCCTGAAACTGGATCGGGACAGTAAGTCTTTACAGAAATGGTGCTACACATTTACTATAAAAGTTCCTTTAAAAATTGTAACCCCCAAAAAAGCTGACAAAAATTGTCACCTTTGTAGCAATAGATGTATTTTTATTCTGAACCCGCTTCACTCAAATTCATCACTATCTCTGCAGAATTTTTTATTAGCTTTCAAAACAGTTTGTTTCAGCACAAGTCTAACAAAAAAGCTACTTCTTCCTTAGGTTGTCCCTTCTATAATTATGGTGCTATTAGGCAAAACTGTGCACTGAAGGTGATAGCATAAAGCTATACAGTTACAGGCAAAATACAAGCATAAATGACTACTCAAGGGACAAGCCTTGCAACCATGCACTTCAGGAGGGTCATCTTTGGCCTCTTCAGAGACCACATTGGAAGAATGCCATGGGTTAGGGCTCTAGAAAGAAGGAGGGTCCAAGAAAGATGGTTAGTATTAAAGCACCACTTCCTCCACCTTCAGGATCAGTGCATCCCTATGAGAAAGAAGTCAGGCAGGGAGGGCAGGAGGCCTGTGTGAATAAGCAAGCTGCTCCTGGCAAAACTCAAACAGAAGAAGGCTAAGGCTCATTTGAATTAAATCTGGCAAGGGATCTTAAAAATAATAGGAAGAGCTTTTCCAAATATATCAATGGCAAAAGGAAGATTAGGGAAAGTGTAGGCCTGCTGGTGAACAGGATGAGTGCCCTGGTTATGAAAGACACAGAAAAAGTAGAGTTACTGAATGCCTTCTTTGCTTCAATGTTTACCAAGGGCAGCCCGCCTAGGGACAAGAGAAGAAGCCTGGAGAGAGGAAGACTTGCCCTGGGTAGAGAAAGGTTGGGTCAGAGGGAACTTAGGTAAACTTAATACCCACAAATCCATGGGCCCTGATGGGATGCACCCAAGAGTGCTGCGGGAGCTGGCGGATATTATTGCTAAGACACTCTCCATCATCTTCAAAAGATCCTGGAGAAATGAGGGAGGTGCTGGAGAACTAGAAGAAAGCCAGTGTCATGCCAGTCTTCAAAAATGGCAAGAAGAAGGATCCAGGCAACTACAGGCCAGTCAGCCTTACCTCCATCCCTGGAAAAGTTATGGAACAGCTCATCCTGGCTGTTGTCTCTAAGCATGTGGAGGACAAGAAGGTGGAGCTACTAAGGAGCTACTGGAAGGAGTCCAGCATAGGACTACAAGGATTATCAGAGGCCTGGAACATCTTCCCTATGAGGAAAGGCTGAGAGAGCTGGGCCTGTTCAGTCTGAAGAAGAGAAGGCTGAGGGGGGATCTAATCAGTGTCTGTAAGTACCTCAAGGGAGGCAGTGAGAAGGATGGAACTGGCCTCTTTTCAGAGGTGGCCACTGATAGGACTAGAGGAAACGGCCACAAACTAAAGCATCAAAAGTTCCACAGGAACTTAAGGAAAAAATTCTTAACAGAAGCACTGGAACAGGTTGCCAAGAGAGGTTGTGGAATCTCCTGCTCTGGAAATCTTCAAAACCCGCTTGGACGCAATCCTATGTAACATGCTCTAGCTCTGTGTGCAGGGAGGTTGGACTAAGTGATCTCTAAAGGTCTCTTCCAACCTTAAGGATTCCATAATTCTATGATTTTGCCATTAAGTTGCAACTTGCATGCCTTCTACCTTTTCTATTACATTTACTGATACTGCAAAGGAGGCCAGAGCCTCAAGGATCTTGATCACTTCTGGTCCTCCCAGGAGAAGGCCTTCCTGGCTGCTAAGAATACTGGTGACAAGGTGACTTCACATCTCCAGTTCCTTCCAGAGCTAGCCAGCATGCCCTGTACACTGACTCCACAATGTGTAGCTAGATTCTAGAAGGGACTCTCTGTAGATAATGTTGACAGACCCACTTAAGTAAAAGTCCACTTTACATTCAAAGGAGATAAACTTCCCTTCCCTCTTATTTCTCCTCTTCCTTCTTCTGTGACCACTCTGTTTTTCCTTCTGCCTTCCAATATTTTCTCTATCCTTAACTAACAGGGACTTCATTATAGAATATGTATCTTTGGATCCGGTTTCTCTTTTGTGTTGTGTTCTCTAATTTCCACCTGATTGTTGTCACACATTTCATCAGTCCTTCACTCTGTTTCACTCTGTTTACAAGGACGTCTACCATATTTTCATTTTCTTAGATCTTTTTTTATTCTCTCACACAGATGCATATTTATTCATCTCACTTTTTTCTCTTTTTTTGGTCTTTTTTCTTTGTTTTTTTCTATCTCTCTCCAAATTCTGAATCCTATGATTGGAATGGATTCTCTTTTTGTTTCTTCAACTGTTCTCTTTTTTGTTTCTCGAACTGTTCTCTTTTCATTTTTCTTACCATAATCATTTAAAACCTCTCTTACATCTGTGTCTTTTACAAATTGCACAGTATATTCAGAAAATTATATTAATTCTGTAAAGAAATAGATAAACACATCTCACTTTAATTATGCTTGCCTACATTGTACTGCCGAACATAAATTATTTATTAAAATACGTGATATACTCCTTTGGTCCATTGATTTGCTAGCTCAGCCTTTTCTTTCTGACAGTAGGCAAATCACAGTAATGGCCACGCTTAAAAAAATCCATAGCCACTGCTGGTTGCTTCTGATCTCTGTTTACAATTAAAACAACCTGAACAAACTGAACTTTGTATTTGCAAAAGCTAGTGAATACACTTTCTAATATGCAGATGTTTATTATTTCTTTTCTGTCTTTGACAGTCAACTTTTTAAAAAATAAGCTTTTTTTCTAGTTCACAAAAGTCACATACAGTACTGCTTAATGTAAAAAAGTTTGAAACACCCATAGAGGAATTTGTTGCCAAACTCATAAATCACTCAGAAAAGTTAAAATTTTGGGCTTTCATTCATAACTTTTTTTTTTTAAATATGCAAATCACAGTCTTTTATGAGAAATGCTGAGTGACTTTCTAGATAAAGAGGTTTGTATGAACATGGAACAAATAATTTATTATCAGAATTAGTAGAATTTCCTAGCTTTGCAGAACAAGGTAGAAGTTCTGGAAGGCCAGGAAACCTTGTCAGATTCTTGGTACTTCCTGTTTCCAACCAACGTGCAAAAAAGCATAAGGAATTAATTGCTGGATTTTGGCAATTTCTCTTTCTCTCATAGCCAAAACTTGGAAGTTCTAGGCTTTTCAAGTTCTAAGGAAAAAAGATGAGATGATACAGACAAGATATGACCATTCGCTCAGTAACCTCAGTATTTTCCTTCCAGAAGTAGATGAAAAATTCCACAGGCCTGTAGATAATGGAAAATAGTATCTATGCCATTCTTTATAGAGAACTTCTGCTTCCATTTTCAAACACAAGCACCAAAGAGGAAGCTGCTTATATCAGGAAGTAGTTCATCAGTATTTGAAACAAGTGTTAGGAAACTGTGTGGCCATAGGGAAGAGGCTATAGCCTGTGACTGCTTTGCACCTGCAAAATTGTGTTGTGTCTGCGTTGTATGAATGCTTTAACTTCAGACTTCTAGGAAGTGATGGGAAATATATACATTCTAACAATTTAAATTTGAAAATCTTAGACGCTTTAAAAGCAACGTACTGAATATGAATTTGGAATTCATACTGAAAATCACTAAACAGACACAAAAATAGAGAAGAGAGTATCTTGAAAAACTCAAAAGTGCATTTTCCCCTAAGAATATAAAAATGATTCATATTGTATTGTCTTGAAGTATAATCTTTTATAACATTTTATTTGAATGTTGTTTTTTCCGTTCTGTCTTTTATGCACATCATGTGTCATTGTTAAAGTGGTATGGGTCAAATATCATGTTCATTTCTGGTCATTCTGTCAGTGTATCCATTTCCATTACAGTTGGCGAAGGGATAAAGAAAGAATAATTAAAGTTAGGAAATCTTAATTTCCTATGGAAATGGAACCAGACAGTACCTTTTTGATTCAGACTAAGAGCTGAAGAAGTGAAGATGCGAATTTGATACACATATATATGTGTATGTATATATATATATATCTAAACTGGAAGAGAACCCATCGGACATTCTTATTTTACAGTTATACAACTAACTACCAGTGACTGTGACTAATTTCTAAAATTTTTTCTTTTTTTTTGTTTGTTTTTTCCCTGTTTTCCTCATTTCTTTACATTAAGCTTTATTTATTTATTTGCTATAAGCCCAAAGCAAGTGAAGGAATGCATCTTTTTCCAAATCCTTTTCCTCACAAAACTTTCTTTGTTCCTTTCTGCATCTACCAGTATACTAAACTGTTTTCTTCACATCCTCCTTCATTCTTTCTTTTTACTGTAAGTACAAAGAAATATTGGAGCAAAAACATGGGGAAAAGAAAGTAAAGGAGAAAAAGAGGAATGATTCCTTTTATATTGCTGAAGGTATATATTTAAGTCAGCTGTAGTAATTCAATGCCTTTTGCAGAAAACAACTATTTTGGCTGAAAAAAAATATTTTAAATTATTTCTTAAATTGTTCTTAATTTTATATTTCAAATTTGAATTTCTTAAGCTTGTACCTAAATACATACAATAAACACGAAAGAAAGATGCTATATCTTTTGCAGAATTCCTAGTTGCAGGAGTACTATGTTTAAAGACTGAACTTGCACTGGTTCACTTCAGCAGATTATTTTCAAGTTACAGAAAATGAAAGAGAAACTCCTAGGAGGCAGAGCCACAGGCACTTGTCTTGACAGTAATACAGGTTTAAGGATTTCTGTCATTCCTTTCCTGGATATTCATTACCATTTCCATTATTTTCAGGGTTCTGTTATGAACTGAATATAGAAATTAATTTAATTTTAGAAGAAATCCTATAAAGGATTTCTTAATCCATTTTTTGCTAAAGTCTTTTATGTCGCCTGTACTGCATAAGGAATATTAACAATTATTCTTTGGTCTGGTGAAAATAAAAATAAGTCCTTGAAGATGGAATAACTACAAAACTGAAGTTGCAGCAACTATTCAATATGTATTTCTGCTACAAGACTGCTTTAGAGCTTGGATCAGAAACCTAGGAAGCATGGGATGGAGAGCCAAGATATGCGTATCCCAGGTTCTATTTTATGTCAGTTTTCAAATAGAAATCACCTGACTTCTGCACTCAACCATACTTGGAGCAGGTGAATAATTCAAAGGGGAAGAGCTCCCTTCATCCTCATTTTGTTTTGTAAGAAGCTTGCTTCTTCAAGAGGAATTGCAGAGTTACACAATGTAAACACAATATAAATAGTGAAAGAAAAAAAAGGAGAGAGAAATCATACAGTAATTAAAATTATTTTTGTGTTCAAAACTTATTTTTTACACAATGTTCTCTGTGAAGACAAACATATGGATTTTATTGTACTTCTATTCTGTGTCATTCTATTAAAGAGCTAACCACATTCACATTTTGACTGAAAAAGTTTGGATTGTGCCCATAGTGTTAATAAAGACATTCCATTTCCTGAAACAAATTTAACAATGACCCTTTTAAGAATGTCAGATATAGAAATTCATGAATGGTTATGAAATTTCACTAAAAGTATGACTATTTGACATACACAAGCAAAAAAAATGTTGATGCCTGTGAATGCACTTACATTTAAGATGGTAAGATAGATAGTCTAGCTTGTGTTTCAGAATGTACCCTGAGGTCTTTCAACATTTTTGGTACTACATCTAGAGAAACAGTACTTCAATATTAAAGGGTGAACTTTTCTGAAAATAATGTGCGGTAATTTTTAAGTTCAAAGGATTTCTTTGCAGTAATGTTAAAGAAAATATCATCACTGTCTTTTGTTAATTCAGTTTCACAGTCATTCTTTATTCAACTATAGTAAGCATAATGCAGAGTAAGATGCAAGGGTTTTTAGAGATGGAACTTTCTGATTAGCTAAAATAAAGTTTCTGAACAGTTTCAAATATTCAAACATAAAATATATGTGTAAAATCAACAAAAATCCTTGAAAATTTTCAAAATTAGCTTCCAGAAAACTTTGAATTTTCTTCCTAAAGATTTGTCAAAAGTATATTTGAAAACCAATTGGTGAATATTCTGCTAAAATCAGTGCCTCCGTTAAGGTATGACATGGAAACAGGAAACTGCTTCAACTTCTTTATCGAAGAAAAGAAGAGGTGAAATTTTGCCTGAAACGTGCACTGTCAATGTATCTGTAGAGTTTCAGAAAATGAGAGGGAGAGTTTTCTGCATTGCTCAATCATATCAAGAGATTTTAAGAGATCCACGAAGAAATGACAAGTGATAAGATAAAAGTTGTCAAATTGATGCAGGCAAGGAGAGGCCAATGAAAAACATTATGCAGTCTTGAAAACAGCCTCTCCCTCAGGACCACAGAATCCCCATCGGACAACCTGCAAGTGCAAAGTTGCATTGTTGTTGTTGCTCATTCCTCATCTGTACTTGGACACTATATCCACAAAACCAGACACGTAACATCCCTTCCTACATCCCCTGATCCTCCTGTTTATTTTAACTCCATGGAAATTGTGGGGGCTTCAGGCATTCTTTATGGGCCAAACCTTCTTCATACATGAAGTAGCAGAGATAGTAGCCTGTTCATAGAATTATAGAAAGAAAATTCTATAAGACACATTTATAATATAGACAGTTAAGAATGACTCATATGTTCTAAGCTTAAGCACAAGATATTACTTCACTTCTGGAACAAACTTTGCAATCATGGCCAAATCTTTGTCTGAAGACAACAGATTTGTAACTTTCATAAAATACAACTTTTCAAAATCTGACACTGCAGGAACATGATGATTTACATTTTAGGAAATGGATTCATTTGAGAAAATCTAGGGTAGCATTGCTAGTTATGTAAATCAAGTAGATAATGGATGTCTGTATGGAAGCAGAACTGTCTGTAGTTTAGAGAGTTATTAAAGTTACTTACTCTGTGAAGAGCCCAAATGCAATCTAACATTTTATAGTAATGGTGTCTGCTGCTGTATATATATATATTTGGAATTTAAATACTTAATTGTGTTTGTAATTGCAAAAAGAAAAATCTCAGGAAAAGGTAAGATACATTTATGTGTGCATTTCAGGGATTTTATTTTTTTTTAAATATACATACTTATTTCTTTAAAAGGTGATAGTTGGTCCATACAATATTTCAAGTAAAAGCTAAGCTGTTTTAAAACACATGGCTCTCATCCACATTCTTTAACGTAACAATATAGATGTTACTGAGATTTCTATATCACAAGTTATTTCTTTACAAGAGACAAAGCAACGGGTTGGAAACTAGGGTTTTAAGCTTTGAATTACTTTTTCCATTTTCCCTTCACACTAGGATTACACTCAAATTGCTGGAGTAACAGAATGTAATTGAGATTCTGAGAAGCTAAGGAAGACCATTATCTGATGAAATGACTTTGAAAGTTCCATGTTTCTAGATAACATGTACAAACAAGGTTCATAAAAATAGGGCTAATTCAATAAGTCTTTAGAAGTAACCTACTGTGATAGCAAATACATTTCCTTTCCTGGAAAGAAAGCAAAAAGCCAATCTGCTGCTACCTACCAGAAGACAAGGACTATTGTGCATCTTTGTGGAATAATGGTTTTGTTATCTGTTGTTGCACCATTCATATCTCTGTAACAAGCTTTTTTGAGCCAAGGAAATCACCTTACAAACTGTTGAGCACACTCCCTCCAAGCATATGTTTTGTGGTGTTAATGGTCAGTTCTGGATGTGTTTCTCTAAAATACACAAAGCTGGCCTCCAAAAGCAGGCCAGCACCTATCTGAAAGTCATCCTACTCCTGCCAGATTAATTGAGAGTAAAGATAATCATTCAAAAATATACTCTATGACCACATTATTTTGGCAAAATTAATTTTCTGAAAAATCTTATGCTTTATTTGTTCATCTGTACAGTCTGCTGAAGTCTGGCATATCTGGAGCCATCCCAGAACAAGGTCACTGCAGGCAACATTCATGACAGCATTTCTTCCTCTGTCATTTACTGACTTATCTGTACTGCAAGTACAATGATGGCTTAGAGAGGCATTTTCCGGTTATTTCCTAGATGCGAACAGGGCTTACTGGTCACTTTTCAGGATGGAGAGGAATAAGCTGTAGGTCATCCAGATGCTGAGATCCATTTTGTTCAAAATTTTCGTTAGTCACCCGAAGAAGGAGGCTAAGACTGAAATCTCTAAATTGCTGGTGACACTAAGGTATTTCAAGTTTTCAGATGCCACCCTCATAGTGAGCAATGCCAGAAAAAAAAAAAATAGACTTGCAAAATGAGCAAGTAGCAATGTGGCACTTGAACTTCAATGTAGACACTTGTAGTGTAAGGCATCTTGGGAAAAATAGCCTAAGGTGTGATTACAGTACACTCAATCCGGAATCAACAGTTGAAAATCAGGAAAGAAAGCTTGAAATTGTAAGTGACAGTCCTTTGAAGCCATTTGCATAACATGTTATGGAAGCCAAAAAGGCCAACAAAATGTTAGGTGTTGTGAAAGGAGTAACAAGGGATGAAAGAGAAACCATAATTTTTGCCTTTCCTAACATATACCAAGTTCTCATCTGAAGAATGCAGTCAAAGTGGAGAGCAAGACAAGAGAATGAGAAGAGACTAAAAGGACTGATACTCATCAGTTTGAAGAGAAATCTGACAGGGATGGGGGCCAGATTTTTTGGAGAGGTTATGTTTGAGATTTATAAAATCATAAAGCAGTGAATAAGGTGAATGGAGAGCTGTTATTCTCTAAATTCCACAATACTAGAACTAAAGGAAAACTATCAAAACTACCATGGAAATCAACTTTAAACAGATATTAAAAAGTACTTCTTTAAACAGTGAACAGAGAACTTGTCTGGAGTCGGTTACCATTGGAGGATGGGAAGTCAGATAGTATCAGATGTTTACCAAGTGATAAGTTAAATCCATAGATCACAGGTCCAGAAACACATACTTCAGGGAATAGGAGTATGAAGACAACAGATTGGAGACAGCACCCTGCTCATATTCTCTCTTCAACTAAAATCTTTTAATAGCACTGTCCAAGGCAGAATAATGGGCTGAATGGACTGCATGTTTTGTCTTGCAAATGGCTGTATTGTAGACATGGCTTAGCCAATGAGACAGCTGGTTTTGCTGGATCAAGATATCTGATTATTTTTTGTTTAACAGAAGTGCAAAGAGTACCAGCATTTATTTGGCTTTTTCTTTCCAGCTACATGAAGCTTTATTCTCTGCACTGTGATCTGTGCACTTTCAACTTCTCTAATCTCACTTCACTTTTTTCTTTTTTTTTTCTTTTTTTTTTATAATCACTGTCATTGCTCTGATTTTCAGGTTAGCGGTATAATCAGAGTACTCCACTGGTATTTCCAGAATACCTAGATTTTCTGTCCACACTGATTCTCCATTGCATTGATTTCCCACAAAATTTTATTATTCTTACACTTTATATCATCCATTCTGTAGAATGTCATTTCTGCTCCTGCACATCCTACTCCATCCTTCCTGCACCCTATTTGAAAAGTTCAACTGCTGTGCCAAGGCAGGATTTTATCTATTTCTGCTACAGTTTTCATATCTTTTTTTCTTCATTATTCTCATTTCTTCACTCTTACTTTATGCTATTTTTTTCCTTATTCAATTTTTTGGAGAGATAGATTTATTTCATTTCTGACAGCAAAAGTTCAAATATATGTTATTTTTTTTAAAAATGAATCACTTTTTAAATCTCCTGTCATGTTTTCTCTCAATGCACTGTACACTTTTAGGCCAACTTCAGAACTCTCTGTGAAGCCCAAGAGTATACACGATTCCCAAAGTAAGATTTAATTAAAACAATAATGAACTTTAGTCCCTAAGATTGTGAGGGTTGTGAGTAGGAATTAAGTTAACAATAAAAAAATCACATCAGATCCATTGCCCGGCAAAGAAGCCACTGAGCTGAGACAGGCCTTAGCATAAACTGCTACCACTGTGAACAGAAATCACCTATTGCTAGCTCCCACAGTATGGAAAAAGAGAACATTACCAGCAGAACATTACCTGGCTTCACCTTGGTCCAAATATCAGTTGGTGGCCATGAGTCTAACTTTGCCTCTGTAATCTACAGAAAGGAGAGTAAACGCTACCATTTTTCAGGTGGAATATACTGGTGCAAGTCAGCAGAAAAAGCTGAGAAAAGCTTGTGAACGGTTGCATTTCTGCTGGAAAAAAAAGCTATTTTTCTGAGCATATGCAAATTGGGATTTTTGAATGTTAACATTTGAGTGGATTCCATAAAAATCACAGTGTTGTCATGAATGTTGCCAAGTTTCAAATCTTCTTCAGATTTGTGGAAGGAAGGGATGAGCTACAGGTACTACTAAAAGCCAAAGATTTTATATAAGTCTATAAAACATGACTTAGTTTGCCCAATTGTATTCTAGAAAACAGCATCACCACTTTGAGGATTTCTGGAACGTTTCACCATGAGGCAGTCTGGCAATGTATAATAAACTTATAACTTTTAGAAATTTATAAGCTACTGAAACAGGTTCTACATTGTCATGTATCAGGCATCCTTCTTAATTTCCAGCTATTAAGATCTCCATTTTCCTTTATCCCTGGTGTACTCTGAAGTCACTGAACTGGTTTTAGTGTCCTGTCAAGTCTGGTACTGTTCTTACACGGGATACTAAGTCTCTATGAAGTCTCACTAATATAATTTCAGCAGGAAACATCATATATTCTTTGCAGTATGTTTCTTTCTTCCATTTCTGTGTTCTTCTACAGAGGATAATTTTTCTGCTGGCCTTTGCAAAGGAAATAAACCCACTCTGGTGGAACTTCCATCTGCCATTGTATTTCAGTAGTGCATGAACAGTCCTATTTAAAAAAATTTAAACAGGCCTACTCTGAACAAAACAGCCTTAGCATTACATTAATTGGTCAAAATATTTAAGAGGACAAGCAGAGAACAGATGGAACAGCTATCCATAAGCCAC
>VWPW01001320.1:36975-54413 GCA_013389825.1 Crypturellus undulatus | reverse complement strand
GTGCGCCATTGGCGGGCGCAGGCGGGGAGCGCGGGCGCGCGGCGCGGCTCGGCTCGGCTCGGCTCGGCGCGGCTCGGACGCGCTAACGTGTGTGTTCTCTCCGCAGGCCGGCGCCGAGAAGTGCCTTTCCTGACGGCGCTGCCGCTCCGACCGCTGCTACAGCAGCCGCTGCTTTTGCCTTGCTTGCTGCGAGCTACTGCGACGACAGCACGGCCGCCTCCACCTCTAGCCACGGAGCCAGGCGAAAAGCTCTGCCGGGCGCTGCCGTAGGCCGCTTTAGTAGGAAAATAAAAGTGTGCTGGGAAAGTAAGATATCTTCTGCCAGAAAATCAAGGAGAGGAAAAACAGATCTCTCGATTGTTGCTCTAAACTGCTGCATCTGTCTATGCCAAACTAATCAATACCGATTGCACCGCAAGCCAGCGCAGATCCGGCTGCGTGGGGATTACCTTTCCGACAGCCTCTGCGAGCAGCCGGGAGCTCTGTGCCCGAGGCGCTGCCGCGGGTCCCGCTTGCGCTCGGGCTGCGGGCGGCGCCGGAATGGGCTGCTGAGAGCACACGGCTGCGGCCCGGCCACACTCCTAGCGCTCGTCCTGCGCACGGGCCTCGCGCTGCTCCGGCCAGAGCGCTCCCTTAGCAGTTCCATGCTGTGAACTTCTAGTGGCAAATCCTTCCCTTGGTATCGTGACCACACGATTTTACATGTACTTTTAAAATAGGGAGCGGGGAGAAAAAAAAAAAGGCATTCTGGAGGTGCCATTTTCCTCATCTCTCAGTTTAACTCTTTGTCTGTTCCTTTTGCTGACGATTTTAACTACCTGTAAACCCTAAACATGGCTGTTAGTGTCACACCGATCCGGGACACGAAATGGCTCACCCTGGAGGTGTGCAGGGAGTTCCAAAGAGGGACTTGCTCCCGGCCAGACACGGAATGTAAATTTGCACATCCATCGAAAAGCTGCCAAGTTGAGAACGGACGCGTAATCGCCTGCTTTGATTCATTGAAAGTGAGTAAATACTACATTATTTTCCAGGATCTACGGTTAACGCAAGAAGGGATCAGGGAAAGCGTGGAGCCGGAGGAGTGGAGGCACTCGCCAGGCTGGCAGGGAGAGCTGTTGTCATTATTGTTGCTGTCTGGGTTGATGGTTGGTGCTTTATTCTGTTGCCTTCCTCAGGGGAAGGGGATGGCCAGGCTCGAGCACAGCGGCGCGGGGCCACACGGGGCTGCACCTGCTGGCTGTGGCTCGCGGGCGGCTGCACAAACAGCCGAGTCACGGCAGGGCTTCCCGTGCCGCCAGGGCTCGCGATGCCGCTGGGCACGGTCGTGCGCGGGCGCTCCGTGCTGTAGGTCATTGCGGTTGTGTCTGCTCGGAGCTGCGGGGGTTCCTGCCCCTCCGCCGGCACGTCTGTGCGCACAGGGCGCTCAGCGCGGAGCAGCGGCCGGCCGGGATCCGCCGGAGGCGACCGCGGGCTGGGATCCTCAGGCCGGGCGGAGGATGTGAGCCTGCTGCTCTTGTGTGCCTGCAGCCAGCGCGTGCAGCTCCAGCCCCGGCCTCCGCTTTCCGGAGTTACCGTGCCGAGCGCGGCGTACCCGCCCCCGGGAGCACCGCAGCCGCGGAAGCGGCCCCGGGCGCTGGCAGCCCGCACGCGGCGGGAGCGGTGCCGGCAGGAAGCACCGGCACGCCATGCCCTGCGCCGGGAGCGCTGCGCCGCCCGCCGTGCCACCCTCCTGCCGTGCCACGCAAGGCTTCACTTCAGTATTTCCTTTGGAAATCACTGTGATTGCGATGGACCGGGAAAAAACAAAACCAATTGCGTTTTCCATCCACAAGGGTGAGAAGAGAGTGTTCGTGGATGTTAAGGGGAGCGTGTCGAGGTGCGCGAGAAGCCCCAACCTGCTGGATTAGGTGCCAGGCGCCCACGACCAGGACGCGGGAAGCGCGTCCCTGCACTCTGCCCTCCCTCCGGCAGGACGGGTGCTCTGTGCCGGGCGCTTTGCGGCGGGCGCTGAGCGGAGCTGGGCATTCGGCAGGGCTCCCCGTGCGTTGTTGGCACCACGTGAGGAATTGCCCCGGCAAACCCGGCTGCTCTTCCTCCGGCCGCCCTACCCAGGCGGGCAGGAGGTGAAGCACCCGCCCAGCTTGGGCCCCTTCGCTTTTCTGTGGATTTCTGCTGAGCTCAACATGCAGTACTTGGGTTTGGTTTATCAATATCACATATTAGGCAGAGGAAAAAATGTAGGGAAATGGAAAATAGGGAAATTCTTTTTTCCTCAGCAGGGTACCCCTGCTGGGATTCACTTTGGAGTTGGGCTAACTTGCCTAGCTGTTGGTGTGAGCCGGGGGCCGTGTGCAGGGTGGCCCCGGAGCAGTGGTGCCACCCACGCTGGGGACGGTGGGTAGCAGCGCGCGGGCAGCCCTGCGGGTTGCTCTTCCTGAGGGCCCTGTTGTGGGGGCCTGGCGGGGGCTCGGGGTCGGCCCGCGCAGTGCCGAGCTGCGGCGGGGGATCCTGGCCCGCCTGGGCACGGGCACAGTGCTGGGCTCGCGCACGGCCCTGTCCCGAGTGCTGCGGCCCTGTCCTGTACGATGTGGCAATGTCCTGCGCACTGCAGCCCTGTCCTGCACGATGTGGCAATGTCCTGCGCACTGCAGCCCTGTCCTGCACGATGTGGCAATGTCCCGCGTGGAGTGGCACTGTCCCACGCACCGCGCGGAGCTCACTCCCAGTGGGAGCCCCTGCCCCTCGGCGCTGGCCTGGCACCTGCCATCGAGAGCCCTAGAGATGAACCTAAGCGCGTTACTGGTGGGGGTGAACACGGCGAGAGCCTCAACTCTCAATCCCCCAGAGAGTTGGGCTCTGCTTCCGAAATTCAGAGGGACTCGTTGGCTGTTCTTCACTGTGCTCAGATAAGAGTATAGAATTTGGTCACTTTTTTCGTTTGCTACAACAAGAACATCAGAACCACTTAATTTCCCCTAATGAGTGGGCACGGCCGCTCGCTGGTGCAGCCTCTGCCTGGAGAACGGCAGCAGAAGGGATGCCCGGCCCCAGGGGTCACCCCGCGTGGGGCTGTGCCACGGTTGTGCCCGCGCCGCAGGCTGCAGGGCGAGGGGCAGCGGGCAGCCCGCGCTGGCGCCAGGAGCCAGAACCCGGAGGGGAAAACAGAGGGAAATGTAACCAGCTTCCCATGGCGGATCCCGTTCACCGTGCCAGGGCAGCTAGGGAGTTTTTCCCTTTGTCAGTGTGTGGGGCTGCCAAAGGGCTGCTGAAGGGCTAAGCTGCGGGAGAGGGAGAAAAGGGAAGTGATAAATACGCTGGGAAAATGGTTTAATTGTTTCACCGTGTGGCAAAGAGTCCATTAAAAAAACAAATAAACCCTGCGTGTTCTTCTGTGGGAATGCTAATGGCATTCCCAACTCTTATCAGATATCCTAGCTGGAGAGTTATGGCTCTCCAAGGTGTTCCGGGTCCGTACTGCAGCTCTCGCGCTGCATCTGCAGGAAGAGATTAAAAAACATCCCCCTGAAACATGTGCACGGCCGATAATTTAGAGCCTGGGTGTAATGGAAACCAGAACGGGTGCAGGGGCCGGGGCAGGCTTTACTTGCAGGAAAGGTGCGAAGGTGCCTGGAACAAGAAAACCTTGGAGCAAAAATGTCCTGTCCCTGGTGCTAAATCCTCACCTAAGAGATGAGGAGCAGTCAGAGGCCTCTGCCTTCCCGGGATGCCCCCAAGTCTCTCGGTTTCTGTTTTCTAAAAACTGGCGCCTTGTTACCAGGCTTCACTCTGAGATTTGCTGGAAGCAACAAATTACGTTGCTGGGGGAAGGCCCCATCAGTCTGGCCGTGTGGAAGCAGCCCCGCTCCCTCGGCAGGAGCGCGGGGCTGCGCAGAGCCCGGCGCGGAGCCACTTCCCTCCCTGCCGGGCTGCTCAGAGCCCACAATTAGGCTGCCATCCTCCTGCCGGCTTCCTCGGATTCCAAACATCCCGAGAAAGGAAAACAGCAGTATTGTTTGGGGGATGATTAGTAACACACGCGTCCCTAATCCCCCCCGGGTCCCCGGCCTTTGTGAGCCGCATTGTTTCCCTGTGAGCTGCGGTGCCAGAAGCAGCAGCAGGAAGCTCAGGGCTTCCCTTCGCATTATGTAAACAGAGGAGAGGAGGAGAAGGGGCTGCTGCTGCGGCGCCTGGCGGCACCGCTCACCCTGCCCAGATCCTGCCTGCTCCTGCAGCAGGGACGGCTGCGGTGATGAGCAATTAAAAATTGTTCCTGTGGATCCTAATTCTGCCTTCCCCTGCCTTATGCCACTTGCCAAGCGAACTAAAGGAGCAGAGGCAAATGGCAGAGGTAAATGACCCCCCAGTTTCAGGAAAAACCTTCAACTCTTCATTGCCCTGAAAGGACAATGATGTGCACCAGCACTGTCAAAAGTTATATTCACAGGGGAGTGGGTGATAGTTTAAAAGGGTTTATTGTTTTCCAGGAAGGCATTTGCAAAATCTATTTAAGTGTTCACACAAGCATTGCTAATCCGAATTTCATAGACGTGTAAGTAGAGCCGTGAGCGCAGGTGTCGTTTCCGCTCTCGCTGCTCTGCAGAGGCAGGATGTCTAGAGCAGGGTTTCTGCTGCGGACAAAGAGATTTGCCAGGAAGGTCACTGAGCTCTTAGGGAAGAATAAACGTGGGCATTGGAGAGCGCAGTAATGTCATTGACGATTTGCCTTTCTGGTGCGGGTGGTGAATGAGCCCAAGGACTGCAGGTGTCAGCAGCGTGTGTTGAGCCCGAAGGAGCGGGTATGCGCGGCCCCGCTGCCCGAGCGCGCCGGAAGCACCATGAACACCGGGAGCACCGTGCGGAGTGAGCGCCGGGAGCACCGTGAACACCAGGAGCACCATGCAGAGCGAGCACTGGGAACGCCGGGAGCACCGTGCGGAGCGAGCGCCAGGAGCACCGTGAACACCGGGAGCACTGTGCGGCGAGCACAGGGAACGCCAGGAGTACAGTGCAGAGCGAGCGCCAGGAACACCGTGAGTGCCGGGAGCACCACAAGTGCCTGCAGCGCTGCTGCTTGTGCTCACAAGGAGAAAACCCAGAAGCTTTACTGGGAACGAGCTCAAGTACCTCACAACAAAAATGATCTGGAACGGATGATCATAATTTACAAATTATCAAGTGGGTGATTATAATTGCAGTTTGTTGAACTCCCGCCCATTACGTGTGGCTGGGGGCGGTGCTGCTGGCTGGGGCGTTTGCTGGATTTCCACACGGACAAGTGGGATGTGCTTGGAACGACGTGGCCAAGCTCCGGCACAGAGTCACGGGGAGCCTCAGGTTTGGATTCATTGACATTGGGTCCAGGAAACGTTTCGTTTCTGTGACAATCAGTGTCCTACTTGGAGCAAATACCTGGAAATGTGACCCTTTTCCCGTCCCTCCTGCGCTCCCCGGACATCGACGCTCGCAGCCGCGCTGAGGAGCCCTGGCTGCTGGGTGCTTCCACGGACCTGCTCGCCTCGGGATACCCTGCCAGAGCGCTGCAAGCTCTGCGTTTCCACAAGGGATAAACTCACACAAACGGCATTTTTCCTAATGGAGAATTTCGTGGAATGGAGCCGTGTCGGGGTCAAATGGTTTGTGTTTGCGGGCCTGGCGGTAGCCGCAAGCTCAGGATGGCCGTGGTAACATGCGGCAGCTGTGCTGCACCTCCGCTTGCGTTAAGCTCCAGAGCCTTGGGAGCAAGCTTAACGCTTCCCGCTTTTCTGTCAGGTTGTGTCATTTCATCTCTGTGAGTTTGCAACGTTTAATCTCATTTGAGTAAACTAACGCATTTACAGTTATTTGTCCCACTAACGTTGGTATGTGATTTAAAATACAGTTTATGAATAGGTTCAGTCGATTCAAGCCTTGGTTCTTCAATTAATAAACTATTTAGATGCCAATTTTAGTCCAGTGCATCTAAAATAACCCATCAGGTCACTATTGTTAGGAATGAAGAACGCTGCGAGAGAGATGGCTTCAGTAGCTCAGGCGTGGAGCAGTTGGAGTTTTTCTGTAAACCACGTCAATATTCTGAGGTAGCGTTTGCAGCTGATGCCGTACGAGTGATCTCGGGCTGGCGCTGTGCGTGGTGCGTGGCTGCAGCTCTCAGCAGCGCTTTCCAATCAACCTCACTGCAATAAAAATCCCAGCAGAAATTATGCGGATGATTGACCTTCCTACTGATACAGAAGGGCTTCTGCTGCTCGCTTTGTGAATGCAGAGCGATTTATTGATACGATGTTCACTGTCTGGTGTTCAGCAGTGACCTTTGCTACAAACGAGCAAAGGGAGTGCGGGGAGCTGGCAGCCCCTTGCAGTGTGCGCGGAGCCAGGGAAAGCAGAGAACGGCAGCGCGGCCCCGCTTTGCCCACCGCGCTGCACCGCGCTGCGCATCCAGCCGGAGCTCCCTGCACGGCCACGGCCGCCCTGCACCGCGCTGTGTCCAGCCAGAGAAACCAAAGCGTGGGCAGGTGCATGGAGTTATCGAAGGACTGCCCTCGAGTTACATTACTCCTCTTATAATAACGATAATACAGAAATGAACAGAGCAGAAGTTCTCTCACGCCAGGAAGCCACCCCGGCAGCCCAGCTGGAGCCCGGGGATAGCAGCGCAGGCCCTTGCTGGAGTAACATGCAGGTAATGGGATGCAGAGCTTAAATAGGGAGCCTAACCACAGGTATAATTGAAAGTCATGTTGCAAAGGTATTTTATATATTTCTAAAGGATGTTTTTGTCCGAGCGGTGAATCTCTCGCGAACTGGTTATCGGCCGCTCGCACTCGGAGGCCTCTGGCGGGTGCAGTGTGCAGCATGGCCGTTCCACACGCAGCTCCTGTGCGGGCTAATCCCCACGCTCCCGCTCCCGGGCGCATGGCGCTCCTTATCCCGCTGGCATTCCCAGACACCCCCCTGCATTTCGCCCAGTTCCCCGGGCGCACGGCGAGACGCAGTGCGAGGCACCAGCCTTGTTCTGTTGCCAGTGTTCAATCGTGTGGCCTGCCCCGCGCGCTGAGCAGCTCGGCTGCAGCTCAGTGCCCCTTGTCGCTCCGCGCGCCGGCGGGGCTCCCAGCGCCAGCAGCATCCACAGGAGCACCCGGATAAGCAGATTAAATCTCGCACGTGCTCGACTTGGTCTTGAAATAAAGTCGCCGCTTTTGCTCCGCAGAAAGGCTGGTTATTACACGCTTGAGCAGGGATCATGCGGATTACTGGTGATTGCTCTAACAGGATTTGGCGGATTTAGGAGTCGGGCGGGAGCAGCCCCGCAGCCCTGGGGAGCTTCCAGTGCCACTGCGCTCCATGCGCCTCCAGGGAAGCCGGGAGAGGGCTGGGAATGGCCATGGCCTCCTACCCTGTGCTGCAGCCCGGCCCGCACTGGAACCGCCTTCCTTGGGCTGCGCTTCCACGGAGCGCGAGGCGCAGGAATGGCGGGATGCGGGAAAACCGGGAATGGCAAACGGCGCCCAGGAGGGCAGTCTGTGTCCTCCTCCGCCTCATCCTCCTGCTGCGTCCGGCCACCCCCAGGCTGCAAGGTGGCGCGGGCTCCTTCTGCACGCTGGGCCCCACCACGCGCTGCTGCATGCGCTCGCGAGAGGCACGGGCAGCGCGGTGCAGGAGGCGCGAGGCCACGCTGCTGCTGCTGCACGGCGCCTCGGCCGCCCTTCGCTAGGAAGGCAGCGGCAGCACAGCAGGGCCCGGGGACCTGCCTGCCTGCAGCCACCAGCCCTCGGGAAGCCGCCGAGTCTGGGGTAGTGAATCAGGCCGTGCTGCACTGTGCTGTGCCGTGCTGTGCCATGCCGTGATGTGCTGCACTGCACTGCACTGCATCATGCCATGCTGTGCTGTACTGCACCACGCTCTGCTGTGCTGCTCTGTGTCACGCTGCACTGCACTGCGCTGGTCTGTGCCGTGCCGCACTGCGCTGCATTGTGCCGTGCTGCACTGTGCTGCGCCGTGTCGTGCTGTGCGGTGATGCACCATGCTGCACTGCAGCACACTGCACTGTGCTGCGCCATGCAGCACAAGGGGACTTCGTTAATGACAGGGCAAGCTCTGGCACGACGTGGCACGGCACAGTGTGTCACGGCATGGTGCAGCCCAGCACAGTGTGACATGGCACAGTGTGACATGGCAAGGTGCAGCATGGCACGGTGCGGCACGACATGGTGCGGCACAGCACGATGCCTGGCTCTCGTGCAGCCCCGAGCAGGCCTGGGGGCTCCTGGTGGGACAAGGGAGGTGCATTACGAGCACAGGCTCTGCATGCAGTGCCTGGACCGTGCAGCGCACGGCCAAGCACCCGCTATTGGGAAGTGGGCAGGCGCTTGCACAGCATTAGCGCTTCCCTGCAGGGCACCACACGCCGCGATACCCAGCGCAGCGCTCGCGGGAAGCAGCACGCAGCAGCGCTGAGCAGCAGGGCAGGAGCTGCCGGCCGCCCCCTGCCCTCCGTCACTAGCCTTGCTAATGGGGACAGCAAGTGCCACTGCACATGGCCTCGCTGGCCGCTGTCTGCTGGGCCCAAGAAACTTTATATATTCGTATTTTTAGCAGGTGGCCTTTTAAATATCAAGGGATTATGTTCCCCGTTTGGAGCTGGGCAGCATTAGTGCGTGGCAATGCCTTGTTGAACCCATGGTAGCATCTGAGGTGCCACAGGGGCCCCTGCAGCCCCTTGGCAGGACCAGAGCCCCTCGCTGTGTCCTGCCACCATGCGCTCTCGCCCTCGCACTGCCATCGCCGTGTCCCACTGCCACGTGCTCCTGCCCTTGTGCTGCCATCGCCGTGTCCCGCGGCCGCCCACACTCGTCTCTGCAGGGGCTCAGGGAGCACCATGTGCCGCAGACTGCTGCAGACGGAGCGAGCGGCCCACAGAGGCGCCAAGCGCCAGTGCAGGCCTGGGTCTTCCCTACCGCGGTGCTCCCATGCCTGCACCAGTAATGCAGCTCTGTCGCTTCTCTCCTGCAGGGCCGATGTTCACGGGAAAACTGCAAATACCTTCACCCGCCGCCACACTTAAAAACGCAACTGGAGATCAACGGCCGCAATAACCTGATCCAACAGAAGAACATGGCCATGCTGGCCCAGCAGATGCAGCTCGCCAACGCCATGATGCCCGGCGCCCCGCTGCAGCCCGTGGTAGGTGCGCGTCGGACTTGCCTGCGTGTCCCACCGGGCCTCAGGCACCCGCCGAAGGGAGCTGCCGCCTGCCGCGGCTGCAGGGAGGCAGGAAAAGCAAAACAAAGATGGGAGGCATCTCCACCTTCACTTTGGTGCCCGTTACTGCAGCATTAGCAGAAAGCATGTCTTCTCTGTTCTGAAAATAACAAGGTTTCGCATTTTTCTGTCAGCAAAGGTGTGCGGTGTGTGAGGAAGGAGGGAGCTGGAGCCACGTGAGCACAGGGTTCCCCGGGACGGCGGGAGGGGGCACCACCCCGGGGCACCACCAAGGGGCCTTGCTGTCTCAGCCGATTCCGACATGTACACGTGCCACGGTTGTGTTTCAGTTGCAGGACTTGGGTGTAGTGGTGTGCCATGAGGGCAAACAAATTCATAGTTAGAGCTGCAAAAAAAACCCCACAGAAGACACCATGAAATCCGTTGCTTGAAACGCGGTTCAGCAGAAGCTGTGTTTGTGGCAGTTTGTGCCATTAGCTATAAGCAAGCACAGCCCTCGGCGTAAACACCTCAGGGCACAAATAGACACGAGCCATTGGAGAGCGGGAGAAAATCAATATTTTAACGCAGTGCTTCAGGTTAGCGTTCCTTCTGAATAGAGACAGCGCCTGGCGTGCCGGTACCATGGGGGCAGCAGGTGGAACAGGGCTGCGGGCCCTACCGGTGCATGGAGCAGGAGGCGGGTCGGCATGGGGAGCTGCAGCCAGGCTGCCGGAGGCGGGCACCCCGCAGGACGCGTTGCGAGCGGGCAGACCCGCGGGGTTCGAGCCGCCGAGCTCGCGTTCCCCCGGCGCTGGTGGAGCACATGTCGTGTGGGGTGTCTGGGACGGTCTCGTCCTGTCTAATGGTGCTGCCGTTTGTTTTCTGCTCTATAAAAATCAATATCGTGTGCTTTAATAAGGGCAAAATGGACTCGCTTAACGAGAGGCTCTCATTTAGCAAGGGAGGCGGTAGGACGCGCCCGTTCGGGTTGCTGCTTGGCGAATGCATTGGTTTGCCTCGCGGCAGGGAGCGTCTCTGCGTTCTGCTCTCCGCCCGGAGCTCCTTACCCGCCTGCAGTTGGCGGTGCAAGGAGGGGGATGCGGATGGGGTCCCTCCACCAGGAGCACTTGCAGTTAATTCTCTGCTTCCCAGTTTTCAGCCTGGAGGGCCCTTGCCCGCAGGCCCACGGTTAGGGCAGGTTGCACCAGTTGCTTTGGGTGAGCACCGTTATGTCCCTGTGCCTGTTCAGCCACATCTGGAGACGCAGGAAGCTCCGCACAGAGAACGAGCCTTTTTTGTTTCAGAAAAGCTGTTTTTTCAGGGTTTTTTTCAAGGATTTCAGAAAAGGTGAGGCCAGCGCATGTGGCGGCACAGGATGACGGTGCTGGCAGAGTGGGTCTTGCCATCTGTCACGGCCACGGGTTCGGCACGCGCCCCGGGGACAGCTTCGTCCGCCACATCTCGTGTGGGGCCGGCAGGGGTGCTCCCACAGGTGCCCGCGCGTCCCCAGCACACCGTCCCCTGCACCATGCACGTGTGCAGCGCGCTGTGCATTACCCTGGAGTTTCAGGGCAATCCAAAGTTGCTCTTGTGAAATACACTGTTATTTTGCAGTGCTCTAAAGACTGCAGGGCAGGATATTTATAGCCGTGCGTGATGATCTTGGTGGAAAATAAACAGGACGGTCTGTTATTTATTCCAGCATGGGGATATTGGGCTGAAACCAACCACTGATATGAGCAAAGCTGCGCCCTAACAGGCCTGTTCACAGTTCAGCTTTTAGCGTAATGATTGCATAGGTGCTAACGCAGACATGAAGGCTGCAGCTGATTGTTGTTACTCTTAGTTTATTCCCAGTAAAGGTGTGTGTTTCATTCTTCATTGACGCTGCGGGGAGCGCGCTGGCTCCTGCTGCCGCTCTGCGCCTCTGGGCCCCGCGCTGTCCATGCCCGGCCCAGCCCAGCAGCGCGGGCGCTTCCGCAGCACTACAGACACTCGTGGGCCCAGCGCCGTCTGGCTTACACAGATAGGGAGCGGAGCACAGAGGAGCTGCGTTAAAGTGAGTTGTTTTCCTGCCTGGAAATGCTGGTGGAAGAGGGAAGCCTTGGGGAGGGGAGAGCGGCTCGGGCAGCGCCGCGTGCCCGCCAGCCCCACAGCTTCCTCTCTACTCCAGGGCAGCGGCGCTCCTCTGCTCCTGCAGAAACTGTTTGGTCTTGTGCAGCCCGTTATCTGCCCAACATGCGATAGCCGGCAAGGGCAGCCCTGCTTTGGTTACTGCCTGCTTCTTTTTTTAAAACAAACAAACAACCACCCCGGCATTTGCATAGTGTCTTGCCTCCCTCTTTGGCTTAATGTTTTAGTCTAAATAAAGCTTATCACTCATGCTGTGTGTTTTCCGTGTATCTGCACGGACAGCCTGCTTTATTTTACAAAAATACGTGATTACCATTATCGTATTGCGGGCTCATTGCTGAACCAAGCTGGTGCGGTTCCTGTCCCATGCTGGCTGGCAGCCCGGGGCAGAGCACCGGTGCTGGTGCCCGTGTGGCACCACCGAGTCGGTGCTCCCGGGTGCGCACGCGCGCGCAGCCTTGTTCTGCTGACAGTGTCAAGAGCAATAAATAGTAAAGCTTCTTTCTTCTTTTTTTTTCCTTGCAGCCCATGTTTTCAGTTGCACCAAGCTTAGCCACCAATGCATCAGCCGCCTTTAATCCTTACCTGGGGCCTGTCTCCCCAGGCTTGGTCCCAGCAGAGATCCTGCCCACGGCGCCCATGCTGGTTGCAGGAAACCCTGGCGTCCCGGTTCCTGCTGCCGCTGCCGCCGCCGCCCAAAAGCTAATGCGGACAGACAGACTTGAGGTAGGAACTCTTATACATAATGAACTGTCACAGACATTATCATTTATCTTGTTTCCTAATCATAAAATCCTTTTCTTGCAAAGAAGATCATGTAAGTGTTGCTTGAGCTGCTAATGTCACGTCTTGGTGTAGGGCTTAAGGACAGAGAGTGAATGACCATGGGGCAAGTGAGTGAATGCTTGTAGGTGTCCCGGCCGTCTGCTGCGGAAGCAGGTAGGGACAAGGAGCCCGTCTGGGTACAGCCCCGGCAGCAGCGAGAGGGCCCAGAGGTGCTGTGGAAGGGAGGACGCAGACAGCAAATACCCAGGTTTGAGAGGGGCAGCATGTGGGCCACCTGCATCGAAGATCGTCTGCAGTTTGGTTGTCTTTTCAGCAGGACACATGGTGTTAGCACCTCCTCGGCCACCTCCTCGGTGCTGTCCACTGCCCTCCGCAGAGCCCGCACAGGCGCTCCCCGCTCTAGCTGCTGCTCGCCCTTATCTCCCTTATCTGCAGTCCGTGGCGCTGCTTCCAGCGCGTTATCGCACCGGGCAGCGTGTGCCAAGGGCACCATGTGACACCTCAGCAGTCCCCACGGCTGCGGTGGCTGGTGCCAGCCAGCACCGCAGGGCCCTGAGCTGCCTGGTGGCCCTGCAGCCATCGAGGGCTTGTGCTGCAGATCGGTGGGGCTCATATTGGATCTGCTTCCTGCGTCTCCAGGGGATGAGGTGGGTGGAGGGCAGAGGAGCTCTGTTTTAAATGCCGTCCCTCTAACCGTGATGCCTCTTTTCGCCTGTGCATCCGTGCAGATAGCCGCTCTGTCTCCTTACAAGGAAGGTTCCGTGCCTTTCCTCAGTCATTTTGCCTCTGACTGACAAGTGGCGGCTTGGAGAGTTGCAAGCGAGAAGTAGCGGTGTCACCTGGCACCGAGCACTTCCCAGGGCAGCCGCCGCTATTCCCGGAGCTGACATCATCCCGGTTCCCCTTTCGCAGCTCACATCACATCCCCTTTTAGAGCTGTTTTCTCTGAGTAGAGCTCCCTGAACATGCGCGTCGCTGGGAGCTGCTGGCCCTTGGCCCATGCTGGGGTTCGCCCGGGGGTGGTTGTCCTTTGGTAGGTCCTTGCCAGAGGTGCTTCAGAAACGCTGCGCAATTAGATCCTTGCGGGAATCACGGGCAGCCTGTTCAGCTCGCCGCTCAGGTGCTCCTCTGCATGCAGCAGCAGTGCAACGTGCAGAGGAGCAAAGCGTTTGCTTTGAGCTTCAGCGGGAAAGAGGGTTGTGGGCAGCGTGATTATAGCCCAGCGCTCCGTGTCTCCATCCCTGTCTCCCCGCCCGGGGCTTCCCTTGGCCCTCCTGCCTGCCGTAGCGGTAGGACCGTTAAGTTCATGTAAGGGAACAATCCGGCTTCTTGCTGCCCCAGTGCTGCCTCCGCTGGCTGCTTGTGCTGGCTGGGACGGAGAGCGCACCCAGATCTACCTCTACCCCTGACTCTGCGCTTCTCCCTGAGCCACATCTTGCAAAAACAGCAGCTACCGGGGAGAGGGCTCAGGGGGAAGGTTCTGTCGTCTTTTTCCCTCTGGAAAGTGCATTTCAAGTAGTGAAATGTGTAGATGAGGACATAACTTGCCTGCACTTCTGAGTATGTTGGCAATCTGGCGTGGGGACTATCTAGATTCAGGTGTCAGTTATGACAATGCTGCGCTGAGCTGAAAGGTTTCATGCACTGCGGCCCTGCCGGGCGGCTGGTCCTACGTGGTCACCTGCTCCTCGACGCGCTCGGTACTGTGCTCAGAGCCATCCGCTCCTGCGCGTTCACAGCTTTATATGGCCTAGCTCTCCCTTGGAATGAAGTGTCTCCAGAAAAAAATAACTGCTCTGAGGTTAGTGTCTAATCCTGGAATATGAGTTGTTCTGTTTAGAATTTTAAATACATATTTTCAAGAACGATGTACTTTGCCATTAATTAAGTTGGCGCACGTGCTCAAGAAACTTGACAGGGCGCTGCACAGTTGAAAGCTCTTAGTAAATGGATCTGGAGCTTTACGGGGAGCAGGCAGACAGCGCTGAGCTGTCAGCTGGCGTGTGCACTGTCCTGAGCAAACAGGAATGCGGTGGGAGAGTCGGTGCCTGCTGCTGGGGCGGGACGGATGTCACACGTGTCCGCACCGCGGTGTCCGTTCTGCAGTGTGCAGCGCCCGCGAGCAGCCTCTCCGCGCGGAATGTGGCTGGCGGGAGGAAGCATCGCGGCCACCCTCCGGCTGCCCGGCCCCGGAAACCAGCGTGTGTGCTTTCCTCAGGCAGAAAAGAGGCAGAGAGGGACAGGGAGGTGAGAGGGCAGGGGTGCACCCGAGCGCTTTGTGCTCCGAAGCGTGTGCTTGATCGGGCACACAGCACTTCTGCTGGAAAGGCTCAGGGCCAGCAGGGCCCGGGCAGTCCTTGGAGCTGCTCTTGCTGCTGCTGCGCCGTGCTGGGCCTGTTTGTGCCATCCTCAGAGTGCTCAGGCCCAGGGGACGCGCGAGTCCAGCCCGGCAGCAGCACGGGGCCAGCGGCGCCAGGCAACCGGGCGAGGGCGGCCCGTGCCCGGCCGCGCTGCAGAGCGGGAGCAGCGGCCCCGCACAGGGTGTCCCTGCGCATCGTCTCGCCTCCTGCTCGGGGGCGCGTGCCCTGCAGAGTGGCGTGGGCCTGAGCGTTATGTTCCTGAGGGTACTGAGTTGACAGTTAGGATATTAATTACAGGGTTGCGTAAAAATAAACAAACAATAGGGCAAAGCTCTCCAGATTGCAACGACCAGGCCAAATATCATGGCTCCGTGCCTCTCTCTGCTTAAGCAGATGGATGATATATGACTGTGCCTGCAGCAAAAATACATCATTTCCAATGCTTGTTTGTAAATAAAGAGGAACTGGGATCAGCTGGGCATTCCTGGGTAGCGCTGTGCTGCTGGAGAGCCCTTGCTGGTCACACGGGCTGCAGCGACCGGCAGCGTGACCTTTGTGCCTGCTTGCTGGCAGCCCCAATTCAGATATGTGTTAAAGGGGGCTCTGAGGGGATCATTCATTGCCTTATCTTAGCTACTGCATCACAGCTGCCTCCAAGGGTGCAGTGTCCATGCCAGAGATCCTCTTTATCTGCCTCACTATTTCACTTTTCTAGTCATTTTTCTTTGGCTTTTAACCAAGATAAAATTAGCTTATCTACTTAGATGCATTCTCATTCCCTTGCTCTCTGTATTTATATAAATGTGTAAGTGTCCGGGGTCCAGGTCTGAAGCGAGATGCTGGGGCTCCCCGTGGGGTGTGTGTGGATCCGGGTGAGGGCCGTGGCCGCGGGCAGCAAAGCCGCCCTGGCTGCCGCTGCCCTGCAGCTGCGGAGCAAGAGGCTCCAGGTTAGGAGGGGAATCTCCCACTTGGGCTCCTCGAGAGGCTCTGCTTGGGCAGAGGGCACCGTTTCACGGCCCAGGACGTATCGCAGGCCTTCTTGGAGGTCGTGAGAGAGACACGGGGCAAGGGTAGGTGCTTTCTGCGTAGCCCCAGCTTTTGTCTGCCCAGAGGAGCCCTGTGGCTGGGGCCGTGCGGGACACCCTGCGGCACGCAGCACTGCAGCGTGTGGACGGAAACCAAGGAACAGCCAAATTTGGGTTGTCCCGGGGACCAGAGCCAAGGTTCTTGAGGAAATACTGATGATCCAAGCTCATGGGCTCCCACCTTTAAAAGGAAATTCCATCTGCAGGGCTGGCTTTATTTTTATACAGAGTTACTTGCTTTTGTCCCTTTCTGTTTCCTAAAGCCTCTTGAAAACCAAGGAACTCACTTTTGTTTGCAGCTTGAAAATAGCTGAGAATAGGAAAAACAAAAACATATTTTAAAGACAAAGTTTTCGGGGCTCCTGAGAAAGGGAGCCCATACTCGTGACGCCGGCCACGAGGCCGTTAGCGCTCGTGCGCGGCGGGTGCCCGGGCTCCTTCCCGCAGCTGCTGCAGCCGGCGCGGGCGGGTTGCCCTCTCGTGGCCGCCGCGCAGAGGTGTGGGTGCCGCTGCCCGGGGCGCCACGTAATGCTGGGTGCACCATGACGTGCCGAGTGCGGGGCTGCACGCACCTCCCCGCCGCGGGGCCTTCTGCCCAGCCCTGCAGCACCGCAGCCATGCGTGACCGCAGCTGGCCCTGCAGGGGCCGTGCAGAGTCTGTGCCAGGCCAGGCAATGCGCGGCGTCCCCGGGCAACACGGCCGCTGAGCGCGCTCTTGTGCCGCCGCAGGTGTGCCGGGAGTACCAGCGCGGCAACTGCAACCGGGGCGAGAACGACTGCCGCTTCGCCCACCCTGCCGACAGCGCCATGATCGACACCAACGACAACACCGTCACCGTCTGCATGGATTACATCAAGGGCAGGTGCTCCCGGGAAAAGTGCAAATACTTCCACCCGCCTGCGCACCTGCAAGCCAAGATCAAGGCTGCGCAGTACCAGGTTAACCAGGCCGCCGCTGCGCAGGCAGCAGCCACTGCAGCCGCCATGGTGAGTGTAGGAGCTGCCCGGAGCGCAGCCCCGTGGCGGTGAACCTGGTGTGCAGAGGGAATGGCCGTGGGGCTGTCCCCACGGAGGGGTGTGTGCCGGTGTCCGCTCTGTCACTGCGGAGCACTGCGGCATTCCGGGCCGCGGGGTGTTTCACACGACTGCTGACGTGCACAGTATCTTTGCATACATGTGTGTACATCCCTGTGCGTGTGTGTGTGTGCGTGTACCTGGAGCCCAGGCTCTGCTCGCGCGCGGGTTGAGGCCTCTGCCCCGGCGCGCAGGGTGATACCCGCCCGTACAGACGAGCTCCGCTTGCACAGAGGCGGCTCGAGACCGATCTCACCGGATCCCCACTATCCGGCTCAGTTTGGCCCACCGGCGCTTGCACCGCCAGGGCCGGGTGCGCTGGGGCTGGGGCGAGCGGGCAGGGGCTCCGCTTGGGCCGCCCTGGCTCGTGCCGCCGCTCGCGCCGTGCTCGAGGTGCCGCGCGCTGCTTGTGCCGGCGGGCGCGGCGTGCATGCCGAGTCTCGTGACCCGTTGTATATGGCATTCCGATGATTTGTTTTCTTTTATTTGTTTTGTTTTTCTCGCCCCCACCCCCCCCAACCGCACTGCTGCCCCCATGACGCACCTCTGCTTGCTGTTTGTGTTAATGCGCTTGACCCCACTGGCCATTGCCATCATGTGCTCGCTGCCTGCTAATTAAGACTCAGTCGGCTGTCAAATCACTGAAGCGACCCCTCGAGGCAACCTTTGACCTGGTACTTGGACCTTTCACCTTTTAGCTTGGCATGTAGAGCTGTAGAGGCCGTCGCGCTGCGCCGGGGCGGGCGGGCGCGCGCTGGGAAGCAGCTCCGCGGCCCTGCCCGCCCGGGGCGGCCCG
>VWPW01001320.1:19120-36944 GCA_013389825.1 Crypturellus undulatus | reverse complement strand
GGCGGCGGCGGCACCGCATGCTTGGCGCGTTCGCATGCCCAGGGAGGCCCCGGGGTGCCCTAATCCCCCCGTCCCGCCCCACCGCCCCTCGCGCGTCCCGGCTCCGCCAGGCTCCCATTAACCCGCCGGGTCCGTGCGCCCCGCGAGCTCCTGCCTCCCGCCCGCCGCCGCCGCGGCCGCTGCTTGCTCGTGCTCAACGTGCTGCTGCCGGGGTGCGGGGCCGTGGTCAGGGGGCCCGACACTCACTTTTTCTTCTCCTCTTTCCCGTCCTTCTCCCCCTCCCCTTGGATTTTGGTTTACTCTTTATTTTGTTTCTGTTTTCTTCTACTCTTTTTTTCTTTTCTCATTTTTTTTTCAATTTTTTTCATTTTTTCTTTTTCCATTTTCTTTTTTTTTTCAATTTCTTTTTTTTCATTTTTTTTTTTTTTTATTTTTTCCTTTTTTTTTTCTCTTCACTTTATTTTTATCCTCACCCCCCCGTGCAGGGTATCCCTCAGGCCGTGCTCCCCCCGCTACCAAAGAGGCCTGCGCTCGAGAAAACCAACGGTGCCACGGCGGTCTTCAACACGGGCATCTTCCAGTACCAGCAAGCGCTCGCCAACATGCAGCTGCAGCAGCACACGGCCTTCCTGCCGCCAGGTAAGCACGCTCCCCGCCGCACCGCGCTCCCGTGCCAGGATAACAACCCTTCGCTTGCAGCCCCCGCGCGGCGGGCGCCGCGGTGCCGACCTGCTCTCCCGGGAGCGTGTGCCGGGAGCCCTGCGCTGCCTGCGAGCGGCCCGGGAGCTGCTGCAGAACCGATGCCTACGCACATGCGCGGACGTCCCGCTGCGCCAGGGCAAGCCTTGTGCCGTGGAGACTTGCTGCAAGCGGGACTCCATGAGAAAGAGCAGACTTCTAATGCATTACCTGACTTTATAGCTCTGTTAACACATCAGGTAGCTTTTTGCACATGAACCTTCTATAAAATGCCGCTGTCATTCCAGGAGGTATGTAATAAAGAGAAGAAATCTGGCACATCTCTACACAAAATATGTGAAGATGTCCACAAGTTCTGCACTTTGTCATGCAGAGTAGCTGGAGGGGGAAATAAACAAACTGAACTATTGAACCTTTACCCCAGCAAATGTAAAGATTTAAACATTTTTGATAAGTATGTGCCCAGGCATTTGGAACAGCAGCTTTTATATATAGTAACTTTTTACCATTCTTTCTTAATGGCACAGTCTGTCATATAATCAACATAATTTAAATGGCACAGAAAGAATAGGTGCTTGATGCAGTGCGGGACAATCTCCTATTAAAATTCTCCAAATTCATTGCAATCACTAAAATGTGTTACTAAATACAGCTTTTGCAAAGCTCATTGGGGTCAGTACCCCAACAGCCTCTGATTAAGTGAGGCCGGGCATCTAGCCCCCTTGTTAAAATCCACAGGGAAGTGTGTGTGCAATCACAGCCCACTGTGTGGCCCTGAGCAACTGCACCGATTTGGTTTGGCAAAGCCCTGATGCAGTCTGTGAACTATGCCCATTTCCTACTTCCGTTGAATCCATGGGGTTGGGATGGTTTCCAGAGCTCCTCAACACTGCTGCACCACACTGCAGCCCTCTGAGCTTACAGACTTTGACTGGACGTTATATACTATAATATAAATGATACAGTATTATATTTCAGTATGCCTCAGACCTTGCTTGCCTCACATAACTCGCCAGGTCTTCCTTGTCAGTAATGCACACAAGCCTCCTCAGTTCTCACCCGGGCACATCTGCACTGCAGCCCCCTGGGGGAGTTTGCCCAGCGATTCTTGATGCTTCTTTTGAATGCTCTTGACTACCAAAGAAGGGCCAGAGTTTTCTGAGCCAGAGCTACCCTACTAATTCGAGTTTTACATTTTTCAAATAGCATAAGTTTTTGCTCTCCAAAAGTCTAATACCTTTCCAAAAGTTTGTGTTCCTCCCACCTTTCTGCTTTTATTTTTTCCAGTTATGTTGTGAGCTAAAGCTAGCTAGCATCAGTCCTATTTGTGCGTTGTCATCCCATTGGGCACAGCTTTGGGAACAGAGTTTTCTATCCATACCCCAGAGCCCAGAAGGGAGCCTAAACCTTAGGGGTGTCCTCCGGGCTGCTGCTGTGGAACGGGACAGGTTCCTTGGAGTCTGCATTAAAGTGACATGCACCAAGTCCAGACGCCCAGGTATCACTTACACTGTGTCACCTCAGCTGCCTTATCTGCTGTGTCCCTGAACACGGTGGGTCTGGAGGGCGAGGGTGCTCCCACACACTACGTGTCGCAGGTGTGCTTCGCTCGAGGGTCTCAACTGGACCCTCTTGTCTGTAGGGCAGTTCACACTCGCTGTTTCACCCTAGAAATTTTCCATTCTCTTCCAAAAAACAGATGCCTCTTTCAAACCGTTTGCTTGGTTTGGGCTGCCTGCGTGCAAAGGCATGCAAAGGCCGACGGTGGGAGCATCCGTGGCAGGGGGTGGGTTGCATCCCTTGGGGAAAGCTGTTCTCAAGGTGCTGTGAAGGGCTGTCCTGTGCAGCAAGGGGAGCGTGGGGCTGGGCCTGCAGGCGTGGAGAGGAGCTGCGGCTGCAGCTGGGCTGCAGATGCTGCCTCACTCACATCCATGTCTAGGAGGAAGTTTGAATACCAGAGCTGCTGCACGATTCCCAGGAGGAGAATCTGAGCCCTGCAGGGCTCTCGGGCCCGGTCTGCAAAGCAGGGGTTAGTTTTAACAGTTCTGTGACTCCTAAAGGAGTCTAAAGGAGGAGCGAGTGTTTTAGCTGCAGATACAAGTAGCCACTAGTGGAACGGCTTTGCCACTGAGCCGAGTCACTGCAGATCCAGGTACTGCTGCTTCAGCTCGACAGAGCTCGGGTGCTCGTTGTCGGGCTCCCTCCAGCCACAGATGTTCTCCCGGAAGGACTCCCATTCAGACACCCCTCTCCACGGGACAAGTAAAACTGCTGCTCTCCAAGCGCCAGGGAGGGCAAGAGCAGCGCCCGTCTCTGCTGCTCACCCGGGTGCTCGCAGTGATGCTGTCCGCAGCGATGCTTTTACGTAGGATTCTGTAGGCTGCACTGATGTAAGGTACAGGCTGAGAGGAACAGTGTGACAGGGGGGAGACCAAACTGCTCACAGTACCACTGAAAGTGGGATTCTCATCAAAACAGCTTTATTACACTGCAGAAATCTTCTGGTTGTGAAGCTACCTTCACTTAACCGAGCACACGCTTGAGTTGAAGTTCTGCCTTGTGCTGAAAACGTAGGAAACATCTGAAACAGCACATTTACCACTCATACATTCTCGTTAGTTTGTCAAAGCTTCTGAAGTCAAGATGAATATTAAGGTCATAGCAGAAATTATTTTTATTATTGGTAAGAGGGTCATACAGCATTATGTCTTCACATTTGCAAGTTACTGCACCCTAGCTAGTATTCTCATTGCTGCCTTATGCTCTTTTGCTGCACTTCCCTTTCAAAACTGTGTGCACTGGTTATGAGGTTAATGTCAATAACTCAAACTAGAATTTTGAGCTCAAAAGCTTTGCAATGACATTTCAGAGTGATTATGAAAATCTCACTTGTTTTAGCATGTAAACTTAATAGCACATGGAGTGATGCAATATTCTAGATATAATGAAGTTATATGCACAACCTTATAAATAGGGCACTTCTTTAGAGATACAAAATTCAAATATTCTTCTTCGCAACTTCACTGACACCACAGAGGAGTCATAAATGTGATAGAGAAAGTAGTCTTACCCTTTGCATTTTAAGCCAATTTTTTCTCCATTTCTTTATCTTATAAGCAGCTCCCTTCCCTTCAGCAGTGATTCACTTCTGGAGCAGTCAGGAAAGCTGTCCTTTTAACCCCTCTTCCTGAATATTTTCACTCTTTTCCATGACACAGAAATAGGAGCGCTACTAGAAAACATCATTATGCCATTTTCATCTTATCCCCAAAGATGCAGTGATGACAGACAGTCACCTTTCCTCAGCACTAATAATACTGACATTTTCGTTGCTTAGTGCTGGAGTTAAATGCTCATGAGATTGCACAAGGCTCTACACTGCTTGGCGCCAGCTCTAGCGATTTCCTGTCCCCTTGTTACTGTCACACAGCGCCAAGGACGCCGTACTGCAGTAGCTCCCACTAGTCTACCAGAATATGTTTCTAGTTTCATTGCAATCTCTGTTCCTAGATTTCAGAATTTATTGAGAATTTCTACTCTGTCAGAATAATCAGCAGTATTAATAAATCAAATGTGCACTAGATAAAAAAGCAAATATATTATTAAAAATGGATATTCTGAAGTATAGCCATTTGAATCCTTTATCTAAAATATTGAAATCAAAAATTCTAAATTCAATGTGAAGGAAGGCACCTTGCTTTGTAAATAAACAGAATTGCTAATTTAGTGAATTTGGAATTTGACACGTTAATGTTTCAGAGATCGCCATGCTCCTGTTGGCTCTGTGTGGCAATGCAGAGTCCGCAGGATGCCGGCACCTTGTCTTTGTGGAGCTGCAGGTTTTGCAGGGCCACTAGCACAGAACTGGTGCCGTTCTCTGTAGTGCAGTGGCCCAGACACGAGAGGATTTGAATACACCCCGTGGTGGGGTAAGAACCCCCTGCAGACAGCACGTGCCGTGCGGCAGAGCTGGGTGCTGCTCGGGGCGCCCGGCGGCCGATCCCTGCTGTGGTGCCAGGCACCCGGCACCCCTGGCACCCTATCACTGCAAACATGAGGGACAGCCCTGGGTGCCTCCCGTTCCCTTTTGGCACGTGCATTCCCTGAAGGTACCACAGAGGTAAGCGTTAGCTGATGCAATCACACAGCCAGGTCGTTGCTGTTGGTGAGGAAGGGCCTGTCGCAGCCCGGGAGCTGGCTGCACCCCAAGCCAGGGAGATTTCCCCTGCGGGTCAGTCGCCTCCTGGGCGCCGGCAGCCAGCCCGGCAGGGGCAGGAGGGCCCCGCTGCAGCCCCTCGTCCTCCTGCTCCCGCGGAGCGCGGACGTGCGGGGTCCCACGTACCCGCTCGGCCCGAGGTGGCTGCAGCCCGTCCCTTCGGGTGAGGAGACCAAGTCCAAGGCCATTACAAGTCTCTGTCAAAGGCAAAGCAACTGAGACCGAAAATTTATAAAACCAAACTAAAAAAAGTTTTCTTGCTCATACTAATATCTAACAGTGTTAGACTGAAATAAAGGCAAACAAAATATCCTGGCACACAGTTCCCTCGGCTTTCCCCTTCGCTGGAGACTAGTTCTAATGGATCACTGTGCTATTGTATGGTTTGATTGTGCTGACAGTTACATGCCACTGTTCCCATAATAACAATTTTTCTTCTTTGTTCAAATGAAATTTCCTAATGACACGTGTGATGGGTTGTTTTAATTCTCTTCCCTTTCCAAATCCACCTTCCTGTTGCAATGCATGATGGGCAGGCTCAATATTGTGCATGACACCCGCTACAAGTGTTGGTAGGTGCCAGCTTTGTTTCTTGATTATCTTAAACCTGTGGTGCAGCTCACGGACCCTCAAAATCCACTGCTAGGCTGTGACCTACAGCTCCTGTGCCAATGCAGCGCCCGTAGCACCTGCACTAACACCTGTCAATTAAATGCAGTTGTTCTATTTAATTGACACGGATACGTAGACATCGTTAATTTTGTATAGTAGTCGTTTGAATTGCACATTGTTCCTTGGTGGATTTTGATTGGACTATGAGTTCCAGTGTTTAGACTATCTCGTGTTAAATAACCGACTGTATCTTACTAGAGCAACATAGAAATATACTGTCCTTCAAGATTAATTTTTGTGTGCAGTAAATATTTGGGTTGATTTTTTTTATAGAAAAAATGTAATTATAAGGGCATTTTAAAAATCTATTGATTTTTGTATTGCAATGATTAAGCTTGTTTGTGTCAGTTTCTTGATTTGATGGTAACAAGCATTTTCCCCTTTTTTTCTCTTTCATTCTCCTTCCCTCTCTCTCCCTGGAATGTTGTCCTGCTTTGCACTGTGTTGCATGTCACGCGCTGGCCTCGGTGTCTCGGGCTTTCCGCTGTGGTAAACACCATGCTCGATGGTGCTCCCCGCGCCGCGCTGGTTCCCATCCTGCACACTCCTCCGTACGTTTGCTTATGTGATTTTCCTCCCGAAAGTTCCCATGGTGCACGGTGCTACGCCCGCCACTGTGTCTGCAGCAACAACATCTGCCACAAGTGTCCCCTTCGCTGCAACAGCCACAGCCAACCAGGTTTGCTAATTTACAGCTTTGTTCCTTACAGACAACTTGAATCGGTGCTTTTAATGAGCATGGGGGTTTTGATTTTACCTCTTGTTGGCCTACACGTTCTCTCTCAGATCTGCAGCGTAGCTTAATAAGCCTTTATCCATGCTCAAAAGGTGCTGCAGTTCCATCTCTGATGCTAAAAATAATGGAAAATAGAGTTTCTGACTCAGTCTTAACATTTATGGGCCGTGCTGCTTATTTCTGCTCTCACAGATGTAAAGAGAAAGGGATAATACACGGAACCATTAGTCATCTCTATTTACATGAAGCCCACAGTTCCCCTTAATGCAGAACACCAATCAAAACCAGTAAAAAATTGTGCAGAGGGATTACGGGATCAGAATTTTAACAGTCGGAGCATGTTCTGGCTCTCTTCAGCTCTCCCAAAAGCAAAACAAAAACATTTGAGCGTGGGCCACACAGAAACACATATTAAGCCTTTGTTTCAACTTGTGATTCTGCAGGGAAGGGCTGATTACTTTTCTCCAATACGCAAATTTCAGTTAATAAAAATGTGCATTAAAATCTGGTTTTATTTGTAAATAGCTATCCTGATTCTTGCCATTTTTGGATATATTTAAGGGAAAACAAAAAGCAGTGCTTTACTAAATAAGTGAAAATCCTCCTGGGAAGCCACAAACTATATTCTAAAGATAAGCATTAAGGGCCAGACTAGGTGCAGTTTCCATACATACCAACCAAAGCTCCACCTGAGCATTGAATTCACCTACTTTTATTTAACTAGATTCTCAAAAAAGTCAATTTTTGTAGTATATCTACCTGAAAATGCAACAGTAAAAACTTTCACAAGTCCTTCTGGCTTCTCTTATGAACACCAATTATTTTGTAAGGTTTCCTGGAAGGTCAGAATTGCCTCATGTCATCAAACCGTCACATTCTGGGGCTAAATGTCAGCGTTTGAGGCAGGCTGCGCTCTGACGCGCTGCTGCACGGAGGCTGCAGGGCTGCCTCCACGGACAGCTGCGAGGGCAGCACGAGGCTGGGCGAGGGCTGCTGCGGCTGCCGGCTGCACCGGGGCTGCACTGCCCCGGGAAGGGGCCGCCGGGCCGGGGCAGCCCTCCCTGCGCCCCGCGGGGCTCCCCAGGCCCAGCTCTCCCCTGCTTGGGCAGCAGCACTCCATGCTGTGGGGAATGTTTTGCTGGGTAAGAGTCTCTCATGTTTAAACCAGCCTAAGACCTACCTGGTGTCTTGGAAAACTAGTTGGTAGGCGTGATTACTTCTGAGTAACGCAGCAACCGACCGCTTGTATATCAAAGTACCATAGTACTGGACTTTATTGCCCAGCACAGTGCATTAAAGTGTTTGTGTTTATGTCCCCCGTAAGTCCAGAGGCAGGAACAAGTCGAACCACAGGAAAAAAAATCTCTATTTTTATAAATCTCCTCTGTCTAAATTACCATGCACTTTCCCAAGTAGATCAGAGGGAAACTTTCTATTGTAGAATCTGACCATTTCATGCGTATCCTCCCTGGAACTTCATAACACACTTAGTGAAGAACTGCAGCCAAACCTCCATATATACATATATAACCGATATATGTATATACTATGTGAGCAATGCTGAAGTTATTCAATGCCACACGATGCAATGTGCATGCATGCCAACAGTCTTAAGATGTGGCCCTTCATCCTCCTGGCCTGGCGTTGAAGGTCCTTGGTGTGTCTCGACAGCAGCCCTATCCCTGATGCTTCTACACATTGGGTGCAGCAGCCTCTCCTGCAGCAGTAGGAAAAATGGTACGAGAAGCTTCATTATGCTTGAAGCACCTTTCGGTACAAGTTGGTGATGTTGTAGAATTGCGTGAAGTTGCTAGGGGAGGAGAGGGCACAAGGGGTGGAAAAAACATCTAGACCCCTAAGGTGTTTAATTAGGAATATTCCTCCACTGTCCCTTTCTCATGCGACTTGATTAACAGATCAGCCTAAATATCCATTAGGAAAAAAAGGATCTTTTCAAGTTTGACAGCTGCTTGTAATCATACAAATCGATTTTATGGCATATGCCCAAGCATGTTTTCCTGTACCCTATTTGCTTGCTCAGCTGGACTTCCTGGTCCTGTTTGCAGCGCCAGATGATTGCAGTTCTGATACTTGTATGCAGTGTTGTCCCATGCCAAGGGCCTGGCCTGCAGGTCTGGTTAGATTCAGCCCATTGATTTTATCTGGGTACCACATCAGAGCGCTGCAAGACCGGCATCCAAGAAGGAGATGTAGAATATACACTCGGTTTTTTGTAATGCTTGTAATATACTGGATTTTAATGATCTATTGTTGATGGGACGTTTCAGGAGAGCCGTGTAGTGAATTTAGTTCACACAAACTAACGTTTTGGGGATTGTTTCGCTGATTTGGGGAGTCTTAGCTTTCCCGCTAAGGTGTGCCGTGATGCCCTAGCGCTGTGGGAAGAGCGCACGGCTCCTCGCAGCCGTTGGGTTTCACCCATCGGGAAAGCCGAGCTCCAGGCACCGTAGGGGTGGCGTTCAGACCCGAGACAGCGAGAGCAGGGAGCACTGCTCAAAACCAGGCTGGAACAATGTCATTGGAGAATTTATCACGTTCGGTGATGCACCGATATCATGGAACTTTGTGTAGGCCAACAAAAAGGGCTGTTTTCAATTACTGCACTGCATGGACTTTTGTGGATTTTAACTTCTCGTATGTTCTAAACAAACAATAATACTATGTGTATTTGTCAAATAGTGCTTAACACAATGTTTTCCAGTTTTAAGTTGCTACTGTAGCACTTAAGTTGACTTTAACTTATAGTTACAATATAAAATCCACCAACTCACAGCTGATCCTCACATTTCTGAACTGTTATGTTCTATAGCAGAATGCTCTGTCTGGGTGGGCTCATTGCACATGTTACTCACTGTTTAAATTTTTTACCTGTAGATACCCATAATATCTGCCGAACATCTGACTAGCCACAAGTATGTTACACAGATGTAGACATTTTGTCATCAAACAGTAAGTTTCCGATGTATTGTTGCTTGCAGTTGTCGTGCTCTGTGTATGTGCATAATTGTCTTTTTCAGAGACACAGTGTTTTTATTTTCCTTTTTAAAACATTTATAAAATGTGGGGAAGTGACTGAAATTCCATTGACATGCATATTCCTGACATTATCCAGCCGCAGCAATTTATGAACTGCAGCTTTACTCTACAGAGATGTTGTCCGATTTTTCTTTTTTTATTTTCTTTACAGAAGTGGCAGCGTGGTTGTGTTGTGAGGCTCTGGCTAGGATCTCGCAGTCTGCGATGCAGAGCTGTTAGGCTCCATGTTAATTGGGATTTTTGCATAACTCCTGACTGAATGGAGATCCCGTAATTAGCGGTGACCCCATTAGCTGGTGCGTTAGACCAGCTGTGGGTAGTACTGTGTACCTATAGAAGGAACACATTATTTGTGTAGCTGCATTTCTGAATAGTGAAATCAGAGGCTCTCAAATTAACCTTCCACGTAGAGGGTGATGGCTGCAGCCAGTGACACCAGCCAGGGCCAGGGCTAGGAGGTAGGTGGCCACATTAAGCCCTCTTCAGAAAGCACTAATTTTACATCTCCCCAAAGCCAGCATCTGTGAGATGATGGGCTTAGTCACCGCAGCCTGGCTCCTGTTGATACAGGCTGTCCGTGGCGCGCTCCTGCAGCGCTTCTGTGGCCTCGGCCACCGGGCGCAGCGGGCGGCGGAGCAGCCTCGGCGTGCGCCCGCCTGCCTGCGCCGTGAGCTGGGGTCTCAGTGGCCCCGTCAGCCTTTCTTCGTGCAGGCATTCTGCCCACAGGGCTTCACGTCTGGGTTTGTGTGCTTCAGCTTGGAAGAGTTTTTTCTCCTCTCTCTTTCTATGAGTTTCCCATCTGTCGCTAAATTGCATCTTGTAATCAAGGCCGTCAGCTGCAGCATCACGTCCCATAGGGGAGCTGGTGATTCGTATTAATGTTCTCCATTTCTGCTGTGTTATTATGGGATGGCTGGGCCAGATTGCAGTTATTATTTAAGATAAGGCCTAACTGGTTTTCTTAGTAGGTTTAGACTGCTAGTTTTGCTTTCAGGCGAGCGTAGCCGTGCGTGAGCCGCTCCAGCAGCCCGGGGGCACTGCTGCCCCCCAGCAGAGCCAGTGTCCCCGCTCCAGACACCTCCTGGGTGGAACAGGAGCCCCTCGAGAGGCCTCTCCCATTGGACGGGCGGGAGAGACCACAGAAATGGCCATACTAACTGGGTCACCGTGTAGGAAGAGTGTCCTGGGGCTACTTGTTAGTGCCGCTCAGATACTGGTTGGGTTCCCCGGTTTGCATGGCCGGAGGCAGCAGGGTCAGGGAAGAGAGAAGCCTTCGGCTTCTCCCGCAGTTTGTGTGGGAATCCCTGCCCGGTTCTGGGCCTGGGAGCTGGGGGATCTGTTCCCCCAGACGGTGACACCATGGTCAGCTGAGGAATACTGGGAGGACGCTTCGTTTTGTGCTTTTATCGCTGCATAATTTGTCTGTGTAAAGTGAACCTTTGCCATGAGCGCATGGTTTGCAGGGACACTGCAGGTTTTGGTTGCAAAGTTGCCCCATATTCAGTGAGTTTTCCCTTGTGTTGCAACTGCAAAGTTTGAGCTATGTGGTGCTAAGTGAGATCTTAAATAAAATGCTGAAAATGGTTTCTCTTTTTTCCCCTTCTAGATCATAACTAAAGAGAAAAGGACAGTGTGTTCAGGTTGAGGAACGAGCAGCTCATTAGCCATAATGTAAATACCGTCAGCAGCACCGGGAGCTCCCTCAGCAGCGACATCCACACATTGCATGTTAGCGAGAAGAGACAAGAACTCGGATCCACTGCACACTGTTGCCTATATACTTTGTACATTTAATTGATATTTGTGCTGAGGTGATCTTATTGTCTAAAACTACAGCATTGTCTATCTTTTCTAGCACAGAAAGTATGCATATGTATTTGAATATGCATATGTAATCTATTTCCTACATAATCATGTATGTCACCTTGAAAAGACAGACTATGATGTAACCATAAATCTATTATGTATTGGTACGTCTGTAGACCAAGATATAATTTTTTAAAGTAAGTTTATTTCTTTCAAGGTTTACAAATAACAAAGGTGCACCTTGTATTTAAAATTGCCATTATAGACGAGAGCGTGCATGCACAGTAATTTTTGTTTAAGAGTAATATTTTTAATGTAATAGATTGTAAGAAATGGTAAGAGAGGTATCTGACAGAGATGAATGTGCCAAGCAAAACCACAACTGTGTATATTTTAAAGCACATCAATGGCTTTAAGTACCATGTTGTTAAGGATTCTCATGAAGTGCCATAGACTGTACATCAGATTAGAGTATTATTTCTGCAGTGTTATTTTCAGAGCCACATTTTCACTTACTTTACTAATCAGTCAAAGGGCACCATTCTGTTTCAAAACCAAAGCTGTCTCAGAAATGGCCAATTATTCCTTACAGTAACAGTAGGCAGCACAGAAAGATACTCTATCCGTACAAATTAACACATACTGGACATATATATAGACTATTTTAAGGCATTGTAGTGTAATATTTATGCATATTTTACTGTATAACATGATACACGAAAGGGACAAGCCATTTCTGAGACACAGTAACAAATGTCTGAGGAACTTATTTTGCTTCTATTTATAGCCTCTGTCAAAAGTCAAAAGGACTATAAATGCTTTGCAGAGCTGGGTTTCACTTTTACTTCATCACAGTCACGCTTTAAATGGTGACTCTAAACAAAGACAAAAGAAGCACTGACATCAGATGCATGACAAACCAAAATATGAAAAAATGGAGATGTTAATTAACATAGAAAGTGGGTGGGTTAAATACTCGGGTGAGTTTTATATGTGATTTTTTTTGTTCAGATTAACTGCTTATAGCCTTAGAAAGCCTTTACAAAATAAAAACAAAAAAAATAGATGTGCATTCAAGTTTTAAGAATGGATTCATCCAAAGGAATTCCTTTTTGTGGTTTGGATGTTGCAGCTAGTAAAGGATATTTTTGCTCTGTTCAGCAAAGTGCTGAAGTGGGGCCAGGTCACTGGTGGCGCGGCGGGGCGGAAGAAGCGCGGGTTCGGTTGTAGAACCCTCCATACTTCCACGTTTACTGCGAGTTTTTACGCTTGAGAGAGACGCTTTATAGTATAAGAATGATGTGTTGATTTTACTGATTGTACTGTACATCTATTAAAGCCTTAGATTATTACATTACGGGTTAAAACCCTTACCAATGTAATTTCAATCGTGTTAAGAAAGTATAGGTGACTTCACATGTTATTGTAGTTACTTAACATTATAGAATATTACTTATTTTTTCTTGTTAAAAATGTAGTTTTTATTTCTTACATTTATTAGATTGTTTTAATTTTCTATTACCAGTTGAATACCATTTCAGTTTATAGAATTTTGTTTTAATAGAGTTTACTGATGACTTTTTCAAAATACAAAAAAAGTAGTTTTCTTCATAACATACTCAGTTTTGAATTTACATGTAGTGTCATATGAGTATTCGTATTATTGTTAACTAAATGATTTATATTTTACTGATTTAATATTACAATGTAAGAATGTCAGTCATTGTTAGTTCTTGTCTAGTTTTCATTAAAAGAACAAAGATCTTTTATATGGATATCTTATAATTATATAATCATTGCTAAGTAAGGAGTTAAGTTGTTGCTATCGCAACAATCCTGGCAGACAATTGAGTAATATTTTGATGATTTATTTTGTTTGTAATTAGTTATTATGAGAAAATCTAGTTCCTAGATATTAGAATAAAATTTATTTTCTACTGTATCCATTTCAAATGTTAAAATATTGTTTAAATATTTTTTGAAAACCCTGAATATCAGGCCTTGTTATAAATAAGCTGCATAATCAATAGATCAAGGGACTTTTTGTTGATAATCCAAATACTCAAAGTTTACGTAACAAGAATTATAGTGTGTGTGTGCAAACTCTTGAGGGTTGATTATGCTGCAGTTTAGCATGTGGGAACGTATAGAGAGAAGGTTGACTTTTTGCACTTCTGTATATAGTCAAAAAAGAGAGAAACCTGTATAATAGTAAGATCTTATTTTGAATAAAAATGTCTATAATTACAAGGAGTTTTGTTAAGGCTAATAAAATGACAGGCTGAACAAAATTGCTTGCAAAAGTGGCACAGAGTTAGCACTCCATTCCCCTTCAAAAAGTTGCTTTGCTTTATGTGGACAGCTTGTAGTTTGCCAGGATTTTTTCAGCTGGAAAGATAGGCCATCCTTCCAAGATCTCATGACTGACAAAAGCTCCACTGGTTCAAATCTGCCTGAAAACCATTAATGAAAAAAAGAAAAAAAAAAGAAAAAGAAAAAAAAAAAACAGGTACTTCAAACCATCAAGGTGAAATCATGGATCAAATATTCCGTACATTATTCAAAAACTACTGCATGTTTAAAGTATCAAAAAACTATATTAAAGATATATACTATTCAAACCAGTTTCTGACAATTTCAGTGGTTTATTGTTCACAAAAAGAAAATCCTTCAAAACCAATACTGACTTTCACAAAGGAGTCGAATCATGAACAGGCAAACGGAACAGCACACCGTAGCTGTAGTTGTTATGTGATTATTTTTTATTGCTGTAGTGGTCCTGTTCTTTTAGCAGGTGAAAAGAAAAACCCTCTGGAGTTTTACTGTTTTAATTGAAAACATTCAAGAAACCTTGTCCTTACATATGCCAAAGCTGGAAAGACAAAGTGATTTGGCCGTTATTTTATCTGGTGTCTCCAGTATTCACACTGAATAACTATTGAAGTTGCACTTACCTGCAACCCTGCAACTTTCATCTGCTGAAAGGACAGATGTGCTTGGTTTTACTATTATGTAATCACAGACTTACTTTTTGCTTGTAGTTGCTCCAAATTATGTACTCTGTCCTGGGCTGCAATTTGTTTTTATGCTTATTTTATTATTACCGCTATAGTTGACCTTGCTGTATGGAAAAAAATAAAGTGAAATTGCCCTAATAAAAGTTCTCTTTCTTAATTACATCCTTCTATGCCAGGTTTAGGAAGCTCCACTGCTTTCTTTTGCATGCATTTTTTTTTTATTTTATGCACATATATGCGTAACTGAAGGGACATCATTTATTGCAGGGAAAAAAGCTGTACACCAGACTTGTTCTCGCAGGTGAAACAAGAATGGGTAGTTACAGCTGAATCTGCTGCTGGTTGAGGCTGGCCACTGCCTACGGCTCCTCCAGTTCACGTGCGAGCCCTGCGCGAGGCAGCAGTGCCCGGAGCACCGGCAGCGGCCCGCGCTGCTCGTTACCTGCCCGGGGAGCGCGCAGGGAGGCCGGGTACCCCCGCGCGGGCTCACCGAGACCCTGCGAGCCCACAGAGCTGCCGGGCTCCGCAGCGCGGAACCGCCGGCGTTGGGACAGGGGTTCCTGCTTCCGCGGGGTGCTGCTCCCGGCGCGTTCTGCCACGTGCTGGTGCCCGCCGAGCAGCCAGACGCAGCTCCGGCCTCACGGGGCCGCCGCAGCCAGGCGCGCTCGGCCGCACTTGTGCCGCGGCCGCGAGGGAGCCCCGGGCAGTGCCGCGCTCCTCCTGCAGGAGGGGCCCGCGCCGCTGCTGCCAGCGCCTGCATTGCTGTATGGACTACCGCCTGGGGCTACCGCCTGGGGCTCGTGCCTGGGGCTACCGCCTGGAGCTACTGCCTGGAGCTCGTGCCTGGAGCTCGCCCGGAGCTTGTGCCCATATCTCATGCCTGGAGCTACTGCCTGGAGGACACTCAGAGCTCGTGCCCGGAGCTCCTGCCCAGAACTCGTGCCCGCCGGCAGCACTGCGTGCTGCAGCAGCCCTGGGCACGTCCCAGGCAGGAAGCGCTGCCCTAGGGAGCGGGGCAGGCGAGAGGGTCTGGTGCCCCCACTGCAGCGAAGGGCTCTGGCGGGGATGGTCCCTAGCAAGCTCCAGATCTGCAGGATCCCTGCAGTGAGACGAGAGCACACAGCCCTAGGTGCAGAATCGCTCCGCTCAGGAAGGGGCAGAGGACGCGCCAGCCTCTCCTCGGAGAGTGCCGCGGCGGCTCCCTGGCTCCCGTGGCACCGTGGGTGTGAGCAGGGCTGGAGCAGGGCTGGAGCGGGGCTGGAGCAGGGCTGCCAGGGGATGCAGAGGCCAAGCTGGCCTGTCAGTGCAGCCCTCCAGTTCTCCCAGCACCGGCTGGCGGAGGCTCTTCCCAAAGACGCAGAGGGGAGCTGCCTGCTCAAGGAGAGACCCCAGCGCCTGGGACGTGGGTGACGGGGGCGCAGGGCCCACGCCGAGAGGGAGCTGCCGGGCGCAGGCTCCGCTCAGCGGCTCCGTGCACGGGGGGAGGAGCTGCCCTGCGTGAGCCGCCTCTGCATGATCCCCGGGGGAGCCCTGAGCCGTAAGGGACGGTCTCCCTCTGGCACGGGCGGTTCTTCCTCCCAAATGCCCTTAGCAGGACACGCTGCCTCTCGTGCTCCTGCCCAACAGGGCCGAGTGGCTGCAGCCCCACATGGAGCCGAGCAGGGCCCAGCAGGGCCAAGTAGAGCCAAGCAGGGCCAAGCGAGGCCGGACCTGCCCTTCCACCACGGCCCCTTGTGCGCCCAGGCAGCCTCAGGAGCCGCAACGCGCAGCTCCGGGTCCTGGGGGCTATGTGTTTGCAGGGCCCCGAGACTCACGCTGAGAGACGCACGACCCCACCTTGTATTTTTAGCATTAACACCATGCTGCGTCACCGGGAAAGCACCAGCTACGACATCCCAACCAGCGCAGGACATGCAGGGCGGGCGGAGCGGCTGCATCCTGCCGATAGCGCAGGGACACCATGCGCGGCTGCTGCTGCCCCCAATGCACAGGGCGCTGCAGGGCCGGCGTGAGCAGCTGTGGGCTCGGAGCGGCGCCGGGCCCGCGTGGCACTGCAGGAGCTGCCACATTTCGGTGTCACTTCAATGGGGCCTCAGCGGGCAGCAGCCCCCAGGGGCCGTGGAGCACTCGCAGCCTGACCCAGCCGGGCAGGGGGCTGGCCTGGTTCCGCATCGGGAGCTGCGTCCGTAACCCATGGAGCAGCTGCTCGCCCAACAGACGCAGCTCTTGCTATGGGTGCCCTGCAACACGGTGTCCGCTGCAGCCCCGCAGAGCCACGTCGCTGCACGCAGTGTCTGTGCAGTGCAGTGTCCTCACAGGCTGCATTCTTGCAGCGTGGCACCCATGCAGCACAGCAGGATCCTTGCAGCATGGTGGCATCCATGCAGTGCTGCATCCCTGCAACCTGGCATCCTTGCAATGTATCCGTATCCTTACCGTGCTGCATCCTTGCAGTGCTGCACACCCCCCGATGCTGCACCTTGGCCACCCTTGCAACGCACTGTCCTGGCAGTGCCGCATCCTCATGCTGGAGAGGGGCCAGGGCGCGCACCTGGGTTGGGCACCGTCGCCTGCAGGTTGCCAGCATACAGGGAAGGGGCTCAGAAAAGCAGATTTTAAGGATTTTTTCTTGAGTTTTGGGTTTTTTTTTTTCACTAGCTGATCTTTCTGGGATCACTTTCCTGTGAGCTCCATCTGCCTTAGCTTTTTTTAGTTCCAAACAGAGGGAAGAGGAATTCAGGCAGAGCAGATTCACGAAGGATGTGATCTGTAGATTTTTCCTGAACAAAAGTGAGGAAACTTTGAATTAAATATGTGCCGCCTACAAAGAGCAGAAGCCGCCGATGGAGGAGCCGCTCGGTCCTTGCCTGGGCTGCGGCGGGACCGACCGTGCAGGAGCCGCGCGGCGCCTGCCCCAGCGTTGCCGTCGCTTCACACTTGTCTTCAGCCGTGCTCGCTTGCGAGCAGCCATCTACCTCCTCGTAGGCGTCGTGACTGCATTTTTTAATTATAAATTTTATTCAGACTGTTCGTTCTCTCATTAAATATGCCAGGCAAAAGCAGTGACTTACACCCAGCAGGCTGCTGCAGAGCTAAATACCGTGAGCGATCGCTCATGCCTGGAACCAAGTGCTGGGAGCAGAGCCGGGCGCTGCGAGGGAGAGGGCAGGGGGCTGGGGACAGGGGACGAAGGGCAGCTCCGCACACAAGGAGCTGCGTGCGCCTGCATGTGCAGCCCTGCTGCATGCAACTGCTCGTTGCATGCAGCAGGGCTGCACATGCAGGCGCACGCAGCGTGGATGCTCAGGGGTGGCACACGCAGCATCTGTGCACAGGGCGCTGGTGCATGCAGCGGGGTGCACATTGTGGGTGCATGCAGTGTGGGTGCATGTGGTACAGGTGCATGCAGCCTGGGCACGCGCAGTGTGAGCGCATGCTGCACCCATGCAGTGCACAGACAAAAGGATTTGAGTAAGAACAATTCAAAGAAAAGAAGGAAACAGCAAGCAAAAGGGGGGAGATAAATAAATGAATGTGAGGTTTTAGCCAGCCTCTGGCAACTAGTTCTGGCTACAGCCCCTTGCTGGCTTAGTAATTTCTGATGAAAAAAAAAAAAAAAAA
>VWPW01001318.1:69501-82865 GCA_013389825.1 Crypturellus undulatus | reverse complement strand
AGCCCCCTCCGCAGAGCGGGTAGCGGAGCGGGGCGCCCGTCTGAGCGGGCACCCCCGGCCCACGAGGCCGCCGCGCCCGCCCAAAGTTGGGATTCTTCCCAAAAGCTGTTGGGGGAGGAAGCCCGGGAGCCTCTGCAGACAGGGAGGGTCCTCTGCAACTTCATTACTAGGGGAAAAAAAATAAATTGCAGATGTGCCTTTCTCAGCGGGCACTTTGCATTTAGAACCAGTGGTGTAGCTTTTTTTTTTTTTTTGTCCTTTACCCTCCCCTCTTCTGGATGATTTGCATCCTTCAAGGATGGTTAAGACTGCTAATTACACAGGCAGAGCAGTGCTAGGGCCTGAGCAAGGTACAAAACTTCCTAAGTCTATTCCACACACAGACACAAAATATATATATATATTTTTTTTTTTGTGAGAGAAGGGTTGCACATACCTCACTCTGCCATTCCTATATAAAAACAGTACCGGCCTTATTCATAAGTGCCATTTTGTGGACTAGGCATAGAAGGCCATCGTTTTGCAACACCCTTTTGTCTTACCTAATAATGTGCTTGCTCAAGACCGTCTTGCAGATTCTGTCACCACAAATGGTAGCTCCTTTACCTGTTGCTGACACACCAGGATAACCCAAAAGCCGTTTGTAAATGGGAGTTATGTTGCGGCTCTGATGGAGCATCGAAGTATCTCCGGTGCTGTTTTGTCAGCAATAAATTGAACCACTAACGAAGGGGGCTTCCTGTAGCCCTGTGCAGACTTGCAAACTGGTGCCTTCAGCAGCCCTGTTTGCATTTGTTTTCGTCTTTCGTTTGCATCAGAGATGACAAATTTGCAGGAATATGCTTCGTTCCATGTCTTCAAGTGGCCCCAAGGAAGCTGTAGTAATTGATACCAGCCCTGCAATAGTGCTGGGTTGTAAAGGGAGCTGCATAAGACAGCTCCCTTTTCCCTTTTCCTTTCCTGCAAACTACTTTAAGAACCTATTTTTAGTGTGAAAAACTTGCTATTTGTTGCAAAGAATTCCTTAATATCCATAGCAGAAAACATAAATTCAATGTTTATATTGATGTGTAGAATCCAGAGTACATTGAGGAATTGATTTTCTTGGACTATTCATGCTCTCTGATCTGAGCTTACTTCTAAAAGTAAGTTATCGCCAAAAGCATTTTTGGTTTTTGTTTCCAAGCCCTGGCAGCTTTTTCTGTTTAAGAATGATGAATTTTAGACTGTAGTTAGTAAGTTACCTTAATACGGGTTTGAGCCCTTTTTAAAACATTCAAGAAAAGATAATTTAGTTGCCCAAAGAAGAGTAGATGGGAGGAAAAGCTCACTTCTTCCATGTTGCTTCTACCAAAAATAGAAATATGAGTCATTTGAGTGCTGAAGCTTAATAGTGTGGGTGTCTGCCTATATTGTCACAATAACCTAATTTCTCAGTAATCTGAGGCCAGCCAATCCCATGCTGATGGGGCGATGGGAGGAATGAGCTAATAGCTCTTTTCCACTCTTAGCTACCATGACTGACAAGTGATAAAACTGGCATCTGCAGTTTTTCTGAAACATGCTTCCCTTATTCTGGTTTGAGTAATACTGTATTTTTTTTGCTAGATACCCATGCCACTTCTGTAAAAGTGATGACCCCCACTGTAAAATGTTCTCAGAACATTCTGATTTGGTGTTCCTAATTTCCAGTTCCTCTACTCTCAGAGGGACACTAAAGCCATAGGTGCTTCACAGACATGAACAGACAAATATCATGTTAAGTTATCATTCTGACAGGTATGGGTGTAAATCATGAAGAATTTTTTCCTGTGTCATTGCTGTGCTCTGCAGCTGGCCTGATGATTGAGATTAGATGTGCTTTGGTGTGGAGGTCCTTAACCTGGCCATTTGATTTCATTTTTTGGACTGAAATGCCTAGATCCAGGGCCCAGTGGATCAGGCTCTTGGTTCCTTCACGTAACTTTAGGCAGAACTCGCTAGTGCAGGACAGCTGAGCGTGCCAGGAGCTGGTCCAGCTGTAGCAACTCCCTTGGGCACGAGTGTTGCTCTTCCTGGATCTTTAAGTCCCAAAGCCTGAAAATTTCCTTCTCATGTCAAGCAGGATCCTTCAGCTTATGGCCATTTTAGGATAGTCATTAGTTTAGTGTACACGGTGCAGTGTCATGTGGAATATCCCCAGCACTCGGAATTTCCCCAGTTCTGGGGCGTTGTCTTCCCCATGGCCTCCTGCTGCTTGGCTTCTCTCCTGCTATCCAGTTTATTGTCCAAGGCTGCTGTTAATGAGTGTGTGTAAAACAAGAGGGTTCTTGTGCTTCCTGTTCACACTGAAGGGTGTGGACACAGGTCTTGCAGTAACTTTTCCTTTGTGCTTGAGCTTGGGGAATGGGAGCCCCGAGGATACTTGCAGCTATGGAGCTCTGTTCTAGCAAGGTGCTGTTGGGGGAAGCAGAGCACCTCTGCAGGGCAATTACTTGTTCAGTGATCCTACTCCAAGGCCCACGTTCTTCTTAAAAAAAAAAAAAAGGATTGACTCTGTGTGTTAGTTTTAGCCCTCTCCACCTTTGAAATAGTGGCATTTTTAATAATCCAAATTAATACCCTTGTTGGTCTGTGCCCATATCTGGTTTATTACCTATTTTTGTGTTCGTGCTTTGGAATGCTGATTCCACCATGTGTAGTGGGTTTTCTACATGACAGTGACTGTTGTGGTTTGTGAGGAGAAAGATGTCGCCTATCTCATTGCTGGCTCTGACATCTTAAATTGCATCAGGATGAGAGCAGTGCAGATAAGCGTTGAATGTTCATCATTGATCACTTTCTCCCTAGTGAGTGTATACTATTTTTTTAACTTGGTTTTTTTGGTGCTTTTATTAAACTGGTAGGATGCGACCCACCAGTGTCCTGAGATTCACCAGCATCTTTCTTTCTGATATGCCTAGTGCTAAACACTTGCATGCTCAGCACAAACAGTTGTAAAATCCCTGTGGCTTGAGATTTCTCGACAGGGTCTGACCCAGTCTGATCCGTAGCGACCCAGTCTGTTCCACAGGAACAATCACAGGCCCCTGAGCTCTGAGCAAGTGGTTTGAACACCTTGTGTCAGGAGCGAAGGCATCCATCACTCCCCTGCCCTGGGATATCTGGGTATCAGTTGCACCTTGGGAAAAGGGTGCATTTAGATGCAGCTCCTCAGGTTTTATTTGGGCTTTTTAAATGGTTACAGACATGGAAGCACAAAAGAATAGCAGCAGATTCTTTTGAATGCTGTTGTGTATCTCAAAGAACTTGCACAACGGCTTTGATGCTTTGCATATAAATTGTGCAGCAACTAGTGTTCCGGCCACAGAAGCTGCTTCGGGCTTATCGTTCGTGCTTCAGAGTGGATTTGCTTTATGTTAGTAGCTGTGTTCAGGAATTGGTGAGTAAAAGAGCAAAAGACAGGATACAGTAGTTTGATAGATTCCACTAAAAAGACAGGTGTGCTTTTCTGTCCCCAAACATGACCAAAATTATACTTCTAAAAACACTTATAATGATTTGCACTTAAAAATAAGCATCTAATTGGTGGCATCTGACACTGATAGGCTCTCACTGGAGCATTCTTAAAAGCTAGTTTTAAGAAGCTCTCGTGGTCTCTACTTCATAGTCGCAATCGAGTAATATCATGATATATCAAGAAAAGAGGGCTTTTGTTTCATAAAGATGTTTGGAACATGAAAGCTGAAACGCAGGTTTACTTCTCACTGATACTGGGTGACACAGAGTACAGCTGGGTGTGAATCATTCTCCTTCCTTCCCTCATCTCCTCACCTGTCTGGGAAAAAATATTGGGAACTCTCAACTTGGAATGGAGGTGAGTGGTGAGGACAACTTCCCTAACAGGGTTTCACTAGCACACCCTAACAAAGCCTGTGGGTGCTCTTTGGATTAAATTCAACAAAGGATTTACTGAGGAAAGCTTTTCTTGCCCTCTGTGTTACTTCTTGACTGTATCTTGCGTGCACATACACACATGTATGTATGTATGGAAAACTATATCTATAGTAATCATATGTCTTTTACTGCAGGTTGCTTTGCGTGTGGTATGGAGAATGGATTCCGAGTTTATAATGCAGATCCTCTCAAAGAAAAAGAGAAACAAGGTAAAATGCTTTCCAGTTATAGAAGATTACTAATCTGAAATGAGTGTCTCATATGTTAATGCATCCATCAGGTGCTATTAATTTGCATAAGGTAGCAGATTATGAAGCTGTCAGACCTTATTATAGAGACTAAATTGCATTAGCTGTTGCTACTGAAATGTTTATAGTCCTGAATAGGAGAGAAAGTTGTCTGGTTATTCACAGATGGGAGAGGAGTTACTTGCAGCAATGTCATCTACCATCAGGAGAGGCTACAGTGTTCTTGTGCAGTAGTCTGGAGAATCTAGTACAACAGAACTCTGCCTTTTTCCTGGAGATCTGCACGAATGTTTCTTGTACTTGCTCAGAGTATTTGCTTGTGAGAGCTCTTTGAGTTCAGACCTTTGTGGTATGCTTGGGGAATCTGGGAGGTTTTCAAGGTTGTAAATCTGCTGGTATTTCCTAAGATAAATTGTAGGGGAGGGCTGTGTTAAGTTAACATGGGTTGAGGCTTTTGTATGTGTTTGTTTTTTGTTGTTATTTTAATTGGAAAGCGAGCTGAACTGAGTCAAAATAAGGAAAAAATAAATCTAGCCAAGTGGCTCTAATCCTAAATATAGGAGGAAGGCTGCTACGCTAAGAAAGTTTCCCAGCTCTTTCAGCCTGCCTTTAGCAACATAATCTGTTATGATGAACTAGAAAGGAGACTTACCAGAGGCAAAAGCTATTTAAAATAGTAACTCCTATGAAATCAAGTGTCTTTTCACTTAAAAGGGCTGTAAGAGATCAGTTGCCACTCAGATACTCAGGTTGACGAATCATTTTCTGCTCTTAATAGTAAATCTTGCTATGGGTAGCGACTATAATGGGTGATAAGCTGCTAAAAGGATCGAGTTTGGGTATGAAAATCTGCTGAATTCCTGTCACCCCCTTCCGTACAGCAGCTCTGGATGTGCTTCTTGGGCTCTGGAGTGCTCCAGCAGTGAATAATGAAGAGTTTCTGGTCAGTCAGGTTCTCATTCCCCTTCTCAAAGGTCAGGATTTGGAAGTGCACAGAGAACCCTTGTCTCTTGTGTGTATTTAACTCTACCTGTCAGCACTGTCTCAGATGACTGTTGTCTGTTTGAGTTTCGCTATTTGATACTGAACCAGTTCTTAATTGTTATACCCTGGCTTGTGTCTCTTACGTCAGGTTTCTCACCAAATCTCTAATCTGAACGACCAAAGTCAGAACTACCAAAATAATGAGGTGTTTATTCTGATATGGATTCACAAATATTGCGTGTTCTTCAAGTCTCTCAAGTTATCTTTAATCTTGGTGGCAATACTTCATCGTTGAAAAATGCAGACTTGACAGTGTGGACCAGTTAGTTGCCTTGTCAAAAATGGGGCAGAAGGTACTTGCATCCTTGAAATCCTTACAAAGATCATAAAACCTAAATTGGAATTAAAAATCCACAAATTCAAGACTTAGTAACCTCTAATTTGATTGTGCCTGAGTGGCTAGGTTCAGCTCCTCTTGGCTAGAGCCCTGCTGTGCTCAAAGGTACAGACCTGTGTGCTTGCCGGGCCAGATTATTATCTGTTGTGATACACGTCTAGATGGGACACCATTGTCAGTATCATTCTATTTAAATGTGTTCCTTCCCTAAGGAATCTTTCCCCCCTCCTCCTCCTCCTCTTTTTTTTTTTTTTTGGTGGGGGGGTGGGGGTGGGGTAAGAGAATTATTAGAAAGAAACGGAGTTGAGTAATCTGATGGAGAAAGGGACAGTGACCAAATACAGCTGTTCAGGAATGGACTTGACAGTCAAAACTGGTGCTGAAGAAACCACTAGGAAATACAAGGCTCTGCTCCTCTGGTGTGAGTGTCTTTCTGGTCATGTATCTTCAGCATTGTATGATCAAGTCCAAATATGGATTCTTTATCGGGAAAGATTGCAATGCTTCTTAGTGTCTAACTAAATCTCTCTTCCTCTTATTCTGGATATGCATGTTTAAATCTTCCCAGTTTGGTGCTTCTCCCCGCCTCCTCAGATGTTTTTGTTATTCTTCCCATCCTAGTTCCTGGCACTAGGTCTCTTTTATTTCCTTACGAAACTTCAACCTTCCCTCTTGCTTGGAAATAGTTAGTAGTTTCCTCTCTTTCTTGCTGCAGCCTGCCAGTGTGTGGAGGAATTGAACAATTCCTTAAGAGAGATTGTCTTTTGCCCCAGTGGTGACCTCTCATCCTCCCACTTTTTTCCCTCTCCTGAGCGGAACATGGGACTTCCCTCCAAGTTACATGAGCAGAAGCAGACCCCCAGCCAGGTGTGTCGAACAGAAGAATTATTTTATTGTAAAGCGTTTTATTGATGCTTTGTCCTTCCATTTGCACCACAGCCCAGGACCTTAGCAGCAGCTGAAATTCTTCAGCCAAGAACAGAGGAAATGCAGCCTGTTATCTCACACTGCGATGGAGAGACTCCTGCGCCATCTGCTTGGCCGGCTTCGGTGCTGCCCTGCAGCACATCCTGCTCGAGCAGAGTCTGTCAGGGCTGGGTCAGAGAGCAGAACCAGAGGTTCTGTTCCACCTAGGTGCATTTTGCCACCTTTCCTTGATCTACCAAGTCCATAAAGGCAAATCCCCTTTAAAAAAAAAAAAAAAAAAAAAACACTTGTGACTAATGAATAACACTGGTGCTTTTCCAGTGCATGACATTAGCATTGTGGAGCAACCCAAGACTTCAGAAACATGTGTATGAGAGAAACTTTTTGGGAAAAGAATTGAATTGACCTGGCAGTCTTTCTAAATGCATTTACAAAACCACTGTATAATAATAATAATAATAAAAAAATATATAACCACTATATAATAAAAATGAACAAGCTGCTGGGATGATATTGGCAGACTTTTTCATATACATAATGTCTTTAAGATCTTGCAATTTTTTGTTTTTAGCTCTACATATTTCAGTGTGTATATAAGTAATGTGTATATAAGTAAGGCTTGTCCCAGCTTTGCCATAATAGCAGCAGTTGTCTTCCATCTTCATGGCTATGAAGAACAGAGCAACTTTGTTGAGAATTCTGGTCTTAAAAAGCAAAAACATCTCTGTAGTTGTGTGGTGCTAATGCAACAAATATTTCCTTGATCTGTCCCCCCCACTCCAGCTCTTAAGGTAGATCTCTTGTTTTGAAGACAGCCTGTATAGGAAAGGGGTTGGTCTTAATTCTTCTGGTACTAGACATATGCAAACTTTTTTTTTTTTTTTTTAAACGATAAAAAAATCTTAATAGTTTGTGACACCTTTAAATAAAATGCATTTGTTTTTCAGAATTTCTCGAAGGTGGCGTTGGCCACGTCGAGATGTTGTTCCGTTGCAACTACCTAGCACTGGTAGGTGGTGGAAAAAAGCCGAAGTATCCCCCCAACAAAGGTACTGTCTTGAGTCTCCAGGAATAGATGTTGTTAGCACTCGCCTTGCTATTTTTTTTGTCAAACTTGCCAAAAGCTGTTCTGAACCAAAGGCCTTGAGGTGGGCCCTGGATGTCTGCAGCTGGGGGGCGGGATGTTGCAGCGGGTCTATTAAATGTGATAAAACCACTTGAGTAACGGAAGCTGTCACGGTGTTAACAGGCATCCCCCTACAGTGATCATTCTCTGCAGTGAAATCTGTACTTTTCGCATCAGCTTTGTACCGAGTCTGGGGTTCAAGGTCTTGAGGGGGAGGAAAAGAGGGCTTTTTAGGAAAAAACATTATTCTTTTTAAGCTGCTGCTTTATTTCTTCAATAGCCAACTGTTAAAACAACAGCAACATTTAATTGTCCATATAAATATATTTTAATATAATCCAGCCTCAACCATTCTGTGATTCTGTGATATTTTTTGTTTAGGGTTCCCCAGCTCCTGCCTGCAAGAGTTGTAGCAGGAGAGGATGACTTGATGTGTAGTAGTTAAATCATGCTGTCTGGTAGAATGGCACTCTGTACGTGTTTAGGTGCAGGATGCACCTCGCAGTCTTCCCAGAAGCTAGAAATTGTTATAATGGAGCTATTGTAGCTGGCTGACACAATGCAATCTCTGCACTCTTTCAGTAATGATCTGGGATGACCTGAAGAAGAAGACTGTTATAGAGATTGAATTTTCTACAGAGGTCAAAGCAGTTAAACTGCGAAGGGATAGGTAGGTACAACAAACCTGTTCCCAGCGCGTGGCTTGCCTTGCTGTATGCACTCTTGCACACTTCCAGCTCTTCGCAGAAAGAAGATGACTCTGTTTGAACACTTAGATTTAATTGCTTGTGTTCTTTATCTAAAACAGGCTTTGAGTTGAGTGTAAAGTGCTAACAGATGACAGCTCAAGCATGCTCATATCTAAAACCTCAGTGGAAAGCCAAGCCTGTAAGGCTTATTAAGACCCCTACAAGGGGAAACTGTTCTCATGTGGCGGCTGCTGCTGACTGTGTTTTTCTATGTGTGGAGGGATTTCAATGGATCTCTGGAGGAAGAGCATGTGTCTGCAGCTGAAGTGTGTGTGGGGGGGCAGGGGATAGTTCTACTGTTCTAGCTTTTGGTAGGTGCTTTGCAGGATCATATTTGTCTTTTTTTTTTTTTTTACAAAGCTGGGAGCTTGTAGAGGGGGAAAAATACATATTTATCACTGGAAAATCTTTTGAAAGACTTTGTAGAGCTGAGTTAATGCATATGTCCCTGTTTTAGCCCATTCTTGACTGCAGAGTCATAGAATCTTCTCTTTGCCTTTCAGAATTGTGGTAGTTCTGGACTCAATGATTAAAGTTTTCACATTCACACACAACCCCCACCAGTTGCATGTCTTCGAAACCTGCTACAACCCTAAAGGTCAGTTATATGGTTGGAGGGGCATGGAAAATTTTATTCTGCTCTTGTCATGCTATTTATCTTCAGATTCTTGAATGTGTTTTATTTAGTTTATTAAAGCAGTTTACTTAGAGCATTATAGCCATGCTCTTGGAATTTATTCTGTTATAAAATGATTATTAAAATGTCACATTTGACACAGAAAAGCTTTTTGCATGTACTCTATTATATTATGGGTTTAATGTCTATAAGAGCTATACAGCTTCTCCTGTAAAGAGCCTCTAAACCTTGCTTATTTTATGTTGAAAGCTTAATTAACAAGGGAAACCCAATTAAAATTCAACGTTCCTCCCTTTTTTTTTATTCAGAGAGTGTTGTTTAGAGAACTACTCTGTACTATGTCAAAAAGGGCCTAGCTGGCAAACAGGAATTGATTTTTGAGCAACAAGGTATGGCTTTGGCCTTTCTGAAACAAGCAGAATCTGAAATGTTAAAGGTAACTAAATACAGGGTATCTTGAACAAAGCTGGATGTTGGTGCCACAAGTTAAAAACTGCCCGTGCCAGGGGTGCCAGTGATGAGCTGCAGATGGGCATGGGGGTGGCTTTGACCCGAGGAGAGAGTTGGTTGCAGTTGTTTGCTCATTGAGAGGTGCTTTCTGGCAGAATATGATTGAGAAGGGAGCCAGGGTGAGCCCAGTCCCAGGTCACCTGCACTCTTAGACTTTCACTTGCATGACTAGTCTTAAAACGAGAGGTGTCCAAGGGTGCCTCTCTGCAGCTGGGAGCACCCAGGGCCTCTTGCCCAGGCAGCCAGGGACTCGACACATGCAGCACCAGGGCATGTGGAGGGAGCTAAGCTTGTCGGTCATGCACAGAGGAGACTGTTCGCGCCTGCAGCTACCAAACTGACAGAAACCAATTCTTTGGCAGTACCAGACAGACAGGAGCATTGGCCAAGCCTTGTTTTGGGGCAGGGACCACCTGGGACATCAGGGACGTTTCTTTTCCCATCAGGCGGTTAGTGCGACGTTACTGAGCCCTGGATTTGCCCTCTTTGGAGCCTGGCAGGGCTGCTAGCGCTGGCCCCAGCCCCTGTTGGAGCAGGGCTTGGACTAAACGTTCCAACAAATAATCTGCACCCAGAAGCTAAAACAAAATCCAACCCATTACATGCTGAACACCTCAAATTCAGATGAACCTCCACTCGCTCCAAAAACCTGATTTAAACTATAGCAGAGGTGCCTTCTGGGGAGGCAGAGCAGGAACTGCTGGCTGTGCCATAAGCTGTGCAACCTTGGTGCAAATTCAGCTCCCCGACTGACGGGCTGATAGCCAGGTGTTGAAGTGAAGAAGTTGATTGTCAGGTTGTTTCTGTGGCAGCCACCAGTTGCTCCACAGACTGTGACCAGGCGCTGCAAGGATTCACTGGGCACCAGCAGAAGCCTGGGAACAAGAAGGTGACTCACACTAAATAGTCTGAGAAAATTGAGAAGAAAAAGTCTAGAGGAAAAAGAAACAAAAGGCAAGTGCCACAAGTACCAGTTCAAAAGTGAACCAAGTTTTGCGAACAGGAAACTAAGATGTCACTTACTATAAACTATTTTTGTTTATTTATGAATGAATGGATCTCATTTGGGGATTCAGCAATAACTGTGTAAATTATTTGATTAACATGTATATCTAGTTGCTTTGAAATTATTGAAAGATATTTTAGAGATTTATACTTGAGAATATTATCAGTTTATGGACACTAATGACGCAGTTATTCTTATTCTTGTATTTTTTACTTATTTATTTTAGGTCTCTGTGTCCTTTGTCCAAATAGTAATAACTCTCTCCTTGCGTTTCCTGGAACACACACTGGGCATGTGCAGATAGTGGATCTGGCTAATACAGAAAAGCCTCCTGTTGACATCCCAGCTCACGAAGGCATCTTGAGCTGTATAGCTCTAAACCTGCAGGGAACAAGAATTGCGACAGCGTCGGAAAAGGTGAGCGTGGCGCACGCTTCCCTGTGCGGCTTCTAGTGCAGCAGCTGCTTCTGAACAGGGAGCCTCGACAACGAAGCACCAGAGGGGACAACGAAGCACCAATTCACTGGAAAACTTGTCACTGAAAGATGCATATCCTCTTTCTTCATCTTCACAGCTTCTTTAGGATCCCCAAATATTTCAGGAGAGCCAAAGAGCAGCCTGATGCAAGGCCGGGGCAGGCAGGGATAGCTGAGTTTTGGCTATGCCTCTCCAGAATGAAACTTCTCTGGCCTGAGGAGGTCACGTATTTCCTACAGCTGCCTTGGGGTTGGTGCCTGTCCTGAAAGAAGAACGGGGCTTATTTGCTTCAAGTAGCAACTCCCAACTGGCTCTTATTACAGCGTTCAACTAAATATCATGTAGTAAATTAAGCAAATATCTCTACTTTGTTCTTTCACCTTTATACAGCTTATGCTTAAACTAACTTTAAAGAGCAAATAGTAAAGCTGCCGTTTCCATGTGAACTTCTGTGAAGTCTGCTTGTGAGCTTCCTCTTCCCAAGGTGGGGGTTCCAGTGGGTCCAAATGAATGTCAAGTACCTGGATTTGGGACTATTTGAGCACTTTCTACCTTCTTGCACTCAACTGAAATTATTTTTTTGAAAGACAAGCTAAATGGAATCAACCAGTGTCTCTTTAGAGTAGTTTCTACTGCACATCCAAAAGATCAAAAATCTTGAATGAGGAAAAAGCAATTATCTCTTATAACCTGAATTGTTGTTTGAAACAAAGCTCTTAAAACTGCAGACTCTTTTGTAAAATAGAGTAGTAACCCTCTGGATGTTGGAGAATTTGGAAGAACTTTTATTCCCATAGAGAAGGCATTCAAACACAGCTGGCAAATTGAAACAACAAGAGTACATGCTGCTTGAATGCAGACTAATGGCAGAGCTGCACTGGTGTAAGAAGTTGGATAAAAATTCTTAGTGTAGTTAAGTACTTACATGACTTACATGAAGCTGTGACCATGAGCACTGGAGCTCTGCAGGGATGTGAGCAGGAAACAGTGTTCTACACAGTTACTAAGAGGCCATTCTCAAATCTGTATCATATATATATGTGTGTGTGTGTGTATATCGTATCTCTATACATGGGGTATCTAGAAGTGTATGCTCGTCAGGTGAGAGGTTTTGGGATGGACTTTGCAGATGTAAACGCAGCTGTCCAAACCGTCTTCTCTTTGCTAATATAATGCTTGATTCCTTCTCAAGGGGACCCTCATAAGAATATTTGATACTTCATCAGGGCATTTAATCCAGGAGCTACGAAGAGGATCCCAGGCAGCCAATATATACTGGTATGTTCAATTGTCTGTGCTTTGTTTTATGGCCTTAGCAGTGCTCCGCCCAGATGGCCCTGCTGGACAGTGCCCCAGTGTTCCATTGGAAAAGCAAAGGAGCTCTGGGCTGCCATGAGCACAGAGCTGGGCTCCCTGGAGCGGTCTGAGCTCAGGGCTCATCCCTCTTCAGAGGGGTAATGGGTGGAAGTGGCCAACAGCTCTAGGAAACTGAGCCCAGATCATGCAGAGGCCGTGTCAAATCCTTCTCACAACCTCCCTTGAGGTACTTATGGACACTCATCAGGTCCCCTCTCAGCCTTCTCTTCAGGCTGAACATGCCCAGCTCCCTCAGCCTCTCCTCACAGGGCAGATGTTCCAGGCCCCTGATCATCCTCGTGGCCCTGTGTTGGACTCTCTCCAGCAGCTCCACATCCCTCTTGTACTGGGGGCCCCAGAACTGGACACAGTGCTCCAGATGTGGCCTCACCAGGGCTGAGCAGAGGGGCAGGATCCCCTCCCTTGACCTGCTGGAGATGCTCCTCTGAATGCACCCCAGGATCCCTTTGGCCTTCTCGCCCACGAGGGCACCCTGCTGCCTCATGGGCAACTTCGTGTCCACCATGACACCCAGGTCCTTCTCAGCAGAGCTGCTGTCCAGCAGGTCAGGCCCCAGCCAGGGCTGATGCATGGGGTTATTCCTCCCCTGGTGCAGGACCATGCACCTAGGACAGTTAGACCCTCTGGCTCTTACACCTTTGTGTGGGTGCAGGCTCACCTGTTGGGGAGGATGCCAATCCTGGCCACCAGATGCTGACTCACAGGAGCGGCAGCTCAGCTGAGCAGGGACTGAGCTGCTGCCCCCCTGCTCCTGCTGGGCCCCTGCCCGACTGCTGCCCCCAGCAGAAGCGCTGCAACTGTCTCTCTGCTCCACAGCATTAACTTCAATCAGGACGCGTCCCTAATCTGCGTGTCCAGTGACCACGGCACAGTACATATTTTTGCTGCAGAGGACCCCAAAAGAAATAAACAGTCAAGGTAGGTTCTGAAGCCTGTGCAGGGCAGATACTATTGATGATTCCCCCCACCTCTTCACCCCCCCCCCCCCCC
>VWPW01001318.1:19161-69415 GCA_013389825.1 Crypturellus undulatus | reverse complement strand
GCATCAGTTTCACCCCTCTCTGAGCAAAAGCAGCAACTAACAAACACCTAAACTACCTGAACTTATAGGCATAATTTGCTTTGCTGCTCAAAGTAGTGCAGAGTAAAGACTGTTCAGCAACTGTTGAGTTTCTCTTGAGCCTCCTGGAATTTTAGGATTTTTTTTTTTCCAGCAGAGGGTTAGGGGTCACAACTCTGGGTTAGTGTGAACATACATGTGGCCAATTTGCATACAGTAAGGTACTAAAAAAATCCTTTTTGTATTTACTAAAAAAACAGAGACAGTTAGAATGGTTTTGCATGGTCTCCCTGCCCTAGAATGGTGGGTAGTGTTAGTGCTTGGCTCAAGAAAATAGACTACTCCATAGTAGCAGTTAGGGTGAGCCCTTGACTCGTTCAGACTTGCCAGCACTTCTAAATTAATTAAATTGTTGGTATCGTACTGAGCTGTTACACTTTTTTTTTTTTTTCTTTCAGTTTGGCCTCTGCCAGCTTTCTCCCAAAATACTTCAGTTCCAAATGGAGTTTTTCCAAATTTCAGGTTCCCTCAGGCTCTCCGTGCATTTGTGCCTTTGGAACAGAGCCAAATGCTGTCCTAGGTAAGTGCTGGCCACGTTCCCGGGTCCTTCCTGGAAAAGCAGGTTTTGAGCTGGGCTCACTTGGAGCAGGGAGGGCTGCTCTGATGGACTGAGGGCACCCGGCAGCGCTCGCCTCCATCAGTGCCACTGTCTGTGCTCCTTGCAGGCAAAGGGAGAGGGCAAGTTTTGATCTTTCTGATTATCCAGACAGGCCTTGAGAGTTATTGGCTGGAAAGGTCATTTGAAGTTAGAGAGATCAGTGCCACCCAAACAGCTGAACTTCAAAGGATTTTGTTTTTGTTTCAGCAATATGTGCAGACGGCAGCTACTACAAGTTCTTGTTCAACCAAAAAGGGGAATGCTCAAGGGACGTCTATGCTCAGTTTCTAGAAATGACTGACGACAAGCTCTGACCGAGCCGAGGGAGTGCGTGGCTCACAGCACTGCCTTGGCTGTTCTGCATCTTTGGAAGGACAGTGTCTGAATGTCCAATACTGATCAAGAAGTTAAGCAGACCTCATGGAGAAGCCTGGCCCGACATGATCAGAACAAGCTCTGAAGCAGTGGACTACGTATGTTTATTCTCATTTCTGCAAGCATTCATCGTTAAAATCTCTTTGGGTTATTGTCATCAACTCAAGTTCTCAAGACATGGCTTTCAACAAGCTTGTGCCTATTGGGATTCTCTTAATCTAAACTGTGAAATGACTTTTGGTTAAACATGAGTGCCTGCCCCACTGGAAGATCTGCAGGGGCCTGTACCGTACGTCAGGATGAGCCTTGGAAAAAGGGAGATGAAAACGCAGGACGTGAAGCAGTGCTGAGCGAGGGAGGAAGAGCCCCCGGCCGGGGTGGGACAGCTCTGCTCCTCCTCTGTCCCCGCACACCCTCGTCCATGACATGAGAGGCTGCGGAGGGGGCTGCAGCCAAGCCCTGCTCTCAGCCTGAGCTGTTGGGCTCAGGGCTCGCAGTGCTTGCACGGCTGCGGCTGCTCCCACCCACCCTGAGCTTGGTGGAGCTGCAGGATGGGGTTGAGTGGAATGAGCAGCACGAGGTGTTGGAGGTGCCAAACTGCATCTGGGCAGTGGAGGCAGTTGCGGACCCACCTGACCACGATGCGGTGCATGACGTGAGCACAGAGGCTGCTCCAGCCACGGAGACACCTGCGTGGGGGGGGGGCGAGGGGGTGATTTCCTTGTGAAACAAAACAGCCGTGCCAGGGTGACAGGCTGCCAGTCCTGCTGTGGTGACTGTAGCGACTGCTTCTAAATGTGCCCTGCTTCAACTGGAAGACTTGACAGGCTGCTTCTCCCTGCAGCACAACATGGGAAGGGGGTGGCAGGACCTCTGCTCTTCTGCCATGGCTTTAAAGCTGTCAGCTCTTTTCTTTGAAAGGTTGCATACTCGGCAGTGCTGCTCCAGGAGCAGCTAGGTTAGATTTCACTGACAGACTTTAAACTTTTTTTTTTCTTCAATTTATTTTAGGGCTCAAATAGTATTTCCTGCTGCAGTGAGATGTGTAGAGCACAAGGTAGACACAAGCTCTCTGTGACTAGCACCAAGTACCTGGGGGGAGGAGGGAATCTGGTTCTTCTAAAACTTAACTTCACAGATGCTTCAGATCTGGCTTCCCCGTTCACTCTGATGGTTTAGCTGCAAACTCTAAATTTGACAAGTTTCTTTTACTGGCATATAACATCCTAAGGACTAACTTTCGCGCAGATTTTGATGTCAAGTTTGCATGTTGCTTTTATGTGTACTTAATCACCAAAATTGTTTTGCACACTTATTTGTAATATGTTATTTCTTTTAAATAAAAGTGACTAATTTTGCCATATTAATTAAGCAGCAGTTTAATTAGAGGATCACTCCCAGCCTCCTACTTTCCCAAGGCTTTAGGCAGAGTGACATTGCCAAAAGGGGGTCCTGCAGCCAGCAGGACAGCACAGGACCAGCCAGGGACATGTACACTATTGTTTGCATCTAAATGGGGCTGTGCCAGCCAAACTGCTGCCCCTGCCTTTGTCCTGATCATCCAAGGGCCATGCAGGACTATTTCCTACGCCAGCCAGTCCTTTTCAGAACAGCAGTAGCAGTAGGAAAACGAGCAATAGGGGAGAGCAAGCTCACGGGTGAAGCAGGTATGAAGTGTTAGAAATCTGTCTCAGAAGAAGGATTTATAACCCTTTTTCTCTGCCGCAAGAAATGCTGGGGCAGATCTGCAAGCTGGTTCTGAGCCAGGCAGCTGCCCACACTTAAAATAGCAAAGCAAGTGCTAGCTACAGCATGGCCCTGTCTGCACGGTGCCGTCAAGGTTTTACATTGCTGTATCAGCAGCACCAGCCCCAGCTACATCCACTAAACCTATAGGAGGGATAATCAGTGAGTTCTGGAGAGAAGCGAGGCTGATTTCACAAGGCCTCCCCCAAACACCTGGTCTGGGCCGATGATAAACACGAGCCACCACTAACCGCACACCCCAGCACCCCTGCTGTACTAACGACAGACTTGCCACATCGTTAACACATACCTAAAAATATTTATTTCAAATTTCTTCTTGTAGGAGTTGCAAGGCATTTTCTTTAAGTATAGAAGCTGTTTAATAGGAAATGGAGTGAAAATTAGTCGAAGGAATGTGTCTTCCCACCTGCTGCAGGTTCCACGCGGCCGGGCCGGTGCTTCCTCGTGGAGCCGCTCTCTGCCCTCGCGCATGGTGCAGGTGACGGTAACCACCGGGGCTAGGCACACCTTTACAGCAAGGTAACAACACCTGCATTAGTCACTATGAGACTACGCAGTGCTTTAAGCAGCAGTTGGCTAGTTTAAGTGGATTAAGTCGGAGTAGTTAATCCATGGAGCCACGGAGCATTGATTTATTTATGGTCTCGAAGTTTCCAGCCAGACATCAAAGCTCAGCACAAAGACGGCAACAGGGTATTCGCGGGACAGGGGGAGGGCAGCAAGAGGAGCCGCCCCGCGTTGGGCTGTGCTCGGCCACACACTTCCCTCCACGGGCAGGAGGGGATTTACTTACTTAGCAGGAGACAGGTCCTAAAATAAGGCAGGATCAACCAGTTGCCTTCCACGTTTCCATGCTCCGTGTGAAGCTGGAGAGCACACCAGGGACAAGGCAGGCTCGTAGAAGTCTTCTTTATATGAGAGAAGAGGATTAAACAGATTTTAAAAGGTGACATTAAACAGAGCATTAGAGACCAGAGGTGCAATAGCTCTTACTGCTCCAAGCACAGTTAGCAAGGAAACCCATCGCTCTCATGAGGAAAGACTAAGCAAGTGCGGCCTGTTTAGCCTTGGACAAGACTGAGGATCTGATCACCACATACAAACACCTGCAGGGAGGATATAGGGAGGACGGGACCAAATTCTTACTGGCAGCCAGTGACAGCACAAGGGGTAATGGGTACAAGAAGTTGAACCCCAGGCAGTTCCATCTCCGTGTGAGGAAGAACTTCCTTCCTGTGAGGGTGCCAGAGCCCTGGCACAGGCTGCCCAGAGCGGCTGTGGAGGCTCCTGCTCTGGAGATCTCCCAACCCGCCTGGATGCCGCCCTGTGCTCTGGGTGTCCCTGCTGGAGCAGGGGCTGGACTGGATGATCCCTAGAAGTCTCTTCCAGCCTCAACCATTCTGGGACGTGGCTTTCAGGAATGACCCTTGGCAATCAGCTCCTGGGACTGGAAGGGAAACAGATTACAGATTTCACACAGTAACTCTAGAGTGATGACTATTTATGAAGAACAGTACACTTCCATCAGCTACTTACTTTTAAGCCTATGAATTAACAACTTTTTTTTTGATACTTAGAATAACCAGACATGTCCTTTTCCCCTAGATTTCTAGCTCTTGCAACCAAAGTTCTAGCCAGCGTAGTGGGGTCCACTTGTAATTCCAGGTATTTGCCAACAGGCAGCAAGTGTCACAGAGAATTTATTTTAAAACCTTTAGGTATTCACATTGAAGTAGAAAATAGAAGATTAATCAGTAGAGTTAAAGAAAGAATGCTGGACATAAAACGAGCTCATACATATAAAGCTGGAAGAGCTTTGGTGGTCACAGCTGACCTGCACACAAGGCCTGCAAAATAAAGCGAGTTGGTATCAAAAACAGCATTTCAGGAAGACAGTCTTGCTCCACCATCACACACTAGTGCATCGACCACTTCCCTATTAAGCCATTCCAATGCTCCCATTTTACTGAGATTTCCTCCTCTTCCCCCAACGATTCTGTATGTTTGAACACGCTCCTGAGCGTCTGGTGCCATCTGAGATCCCATCGCACTTCACGCAGCAGGACGGCGAGCAGTCCCGTCCCGTATCCAAGGAGCAGGTTGTGCTCTTTCAGCTTCAAATATTCTCACTGTTCACCAGCGTCCTGTGGCCCTCCTTTGATTTCTCCTCAAGCATTTCCAGAACTTTCTTAAAAGCATCAACATGAAACCCACGCTCACCCTGGGAGGTTTTTCTAGTGCTTTACACAAAGGCGCTTCCCCAATTCTCATGAGGGACAAAAAGAGCCCGAATGAGGTCTAAGAGGGAATCCAAGACCAAACCAGCATTAACGGGAAGCAGTTCTGGAGAGCACACAGCTGATCAAAGCACTTCAAAAACATCTTTATTTGTAATTGTGGCAGCCTCTACTAAAAAATAAAATAAAATAGGGTACATACCGAGTTAAGTTAGGTCACTGAGCAAATGGAAAACCCTGGGACAGTCTTGCAATCAGCCTCAAATGCTAACACAGTTTTGGGGAAGCTCTATACATACTAAAAACACTCCTTAATTCAGAATCTCACTGGATGAAGAGCCGGGAAGGACAAGACACAGGAGCAGAGGCTGCAGGAGGGCTCGTTTCCATCTACAAGGAGGGTGATCAGAACCCAGTGACCTCAAGCAACCAAAGCACTGACGGGCTTTGGACGCCGTCTTTAACACTCAGGTTAGCGGGGAGGGTAAAGGCTACAGGGTGGTTGATGCATCCACAGTTGACCCCCCGTCAACACCAACCTTTGGAGGAAATTAAGTAAAGCTCTACAACATCTAAAGAGAGATCATCAAGTTCTACTTTTTGATTTAAATTATACAACTCAGCAATTTAAAAATATAGACACATATCAACCTGCGCTGTCACCAGCATGTCACCAGCAGAATCTTTCCAGCTTTGGCTCCCGCACAGAAATCCATGCTGTGAGGTGGCCTGCTCAGCCCAAGTGTTTTTGCAGGTGTCTTTGGGATTAGCAGAGTGGTTTTATCCAAATCAGCAAAGACAAAAACTGCCTAACGAAGAGCGGCTGCTGTTAGGGCAAACGGGCTGCAACGAGCTGTGCGGGGCTCGGAACGGAGATGTCTCCGTCTCTGAGGAAGGAGGAGGCCCGTTCGCTCCGGATTTTGGGGTTGTGTGGCCAGGCTGGCTCCTGCCAAGGTGAGAGGAGCCCCCAAGCCTGGATGCCGCCTCCTTCCCAACCCGGCAGCTTGTCCAGGGGGACTCGGGCAGTGCCCCACGGAGCAGCTCCAGGGNCAGAAATCCATGCTGTGAGGTGGCCTGCTCAGCCCAAGTGTTTTTGCAGGTGTCTTTGGGATTAGCAGAGTGGTTTTATCCAAATCAGCAAAGACAAAAACTGCCTAACGAAGAGCGGCTGCTGTTAGGGCAAACGGGCTGCAACGAGCTGTGCGGGGCTCGGAACGGAGATGTCTCCGTCTCTGAGGAAGGAGGAGGCCCGTTCGCTCCGGATTTTGGGCAGCTTGTCCGGGGGGACTCGGGCGGTGCCCCACAGAGCGGCTCCAGGGGCAGCGACTCATCCTGCGTGAGGCAGGAGCACAGGACAGATAAAGCGCGGCTGAGGCTCGAGGCATCTGCATGTCCTGATCTGCTGGGGTGAGAAGCCCTAAACTTGTGAAAAATCAGCAGACAACCCAACCCCACCAGCTGCAGCAATGGAAGTTGGATCAACTTCCCAACTCGCTTGAAGAAAAACCAACCTGAAGCAATGAAAACTAGACCAGCTCTTAAGAAAGAGCTGGGGAGACCTGGGGATGAGTTTCTCAATCCTCATTAGAAGGTTGTACGTTGTTTGTTTACATCCGAAGTCAGCAATATGAAGATGGTCTGCAAGGGGCACAGAAGGGCACCAGGCACTGCAGGACACCAGCAGCAACTGGTCAAGCTACATCAGTGCCAAGAGGGGCCAGACCTCGAGAGGCAGGAGCCGACAGCCAAAACTCCCCATTTGTAGAAGCTTGTGCTGGCCACCCAGGAGGATGAGAACTGAGAACCACTTCACAAGGGCCCCGGCACCCTGCGGGGAGCAGCGGGAGGTCCGTTCAGCCCCGCACACTGCGGCAAGGGGCTACTCATGCGTCGGGAGGCACTTGCAGCGCGTTGTCCCCGCGCCGCGGCCGTCCGCTCTCGCCGCGTCCTCAGGCCCCGGACCACATGTGAACGCTTCCAAATGCGCTGCTTGAGGAACTCCAACTTGGGTAATTTGCTGAATAAAATTTAATTTTATTTAAAAAATCTTATACACTATTATTCACCTAGCCCTAGTTGTGAACAGATTCTCACTTCGGAAAATAAACCACATTCTAGTCAACTCATTCAACACCAAATTAAATTACTAGTACTGGATTTTGTTTCTTAAAAAAAAAAAAAAAAAGTATGTTAAAACTTCACTTTTTTATTTTTAAAACCTCTAAAGAAAAATCTGGCAGTTTTACAGAAATGTTCCTTTTCAGGTTATAATTTTTAAATGCCTGTTATAAATTCAGCTTGTGTAGAGTTTTTTCATAATTTTTTAATATGTATTATCTGCAGAGACATTGTAACAGCTCCATTTTGTGGATTAACACAAAACTTAATACAGATTTCCTGTATTTGGTCTTCAGGTAAATAGTTCCCAAAAAGCTGCCTAAATAAACCACTCCAAACTGTTCAGTCCATCATGAAAAATACAGTTGCTTTTTCCTTCTGTAGTGGAAAAGGAAATATAAATAATGCATTATTATTACAGAAAGTGGCAAAAGTCAGAGTTCAAAATTAAGCCAGCTATGTAGCTTCCACTCACCTTACTGCAGAAAGAAGTAAGACGTTATGTGAATTAAAGACTGAACAGCAGCCTTACGCTTAAATTTAATTTTGAAACAGAAAATGGAATCTATTACCACATTTAAAGTGAGAAATTACCGATACATTTTAAAATGTTCAACTGCAGAACACACACTTAAAAAAATGTTTTTTGTTTTTTTATTATAATAATATGGTAGCCACTGTTAGAAAACCACAACAGCTACTTCGAATGGAGACCCCAGCGGGCCGCGGATGACATCAAAAGTGTTACGGAGAAACCGGGCAGATTAATTCCTACTGATGGGTGCTTAAGCTTAAAAATATTGAATATACCTCTGACAAGATAATTTTTACTCTCTTTTTAAAAGGACTTGTGATAAAGAACTTTATCTTTTCTAAATGAAGAACAGTCTGTTATCTTAAACATACACAATATTAAGCGAGACTCTTGTTTTACTTTAGACTGGAAAAATATGCCAGGGACAGTCAAAGTCAACACAAAGTAACAAACAGCAAAAGGTAGCAGAAAGAGAAACAGATAAGTGCAGCTCTGGTCAAATTCATAGCAGTTCTTTACGTCAGTTAACGGCTCATTTACATTGTAATTTCTAATCAGTTACATGCAAGCCCAAAGAAGCATTTGATCACTACACATGGTAATAAAATTGGATTAAATTTATCAGGCAACTGCTAAAATATGAAAATTTGCAGATGTAAAGTAGCTTTATCTGAACTTTAACAGGACAGACAAAAGTAAATCATTCCGTTGGTTTAAAAAAAAAAAAAAATCACAAAAAAACCCTACATTCAGTTTTTTTTTTCTTTTTTTTTTTCTCTTTTCTTTTTTTTCTTTTCTCCAAACAAAATTTCACATGAAAAGTATTGTGTGATTCCAAAGTTTCCGGAGTAGAAATGGAGTGATTTGAAATGTCAAAGACCCCATTATTTTGCAAAGAAATGAAAATACACCTCAAAAATTGCTAATTCCACATGTGAACAACAAAATACTGCGTATCTACCAACAACTGCATCGGGTAGGTCAATATGAAAGGCTAGCTGCCAAGATGTAGGAAATGGCTCCTTGCCTCTGTTCCCTTTAAGGAATATACAATCGTTTGAAACCAGTTCACACTAAGCGCTTATCATGCTGCCGTTACACTGAGATACTCAGTCCTTAAAATCATCTGAGAGATTTTTTTAAAGCTGCAGCCCTCCCCAACACTGTATGTCTCAGTGCGCACAGTTCAGCAGGGCAGGGAGGAGCGGGGTCACAGCCTCTGGAACAAGATGGTTTTGCAGTTTGACTTTAAATTACCAAGTTTTAAGGCCACCTGTGTTGTTTTTTTTTATTTTTTTGTTTTTTGTTTCTTTTTTTCAGTGCTGAAAGATGAAGTCTGATCACAGGGCCCCTTTCCCCACTGCGTGAGAACATGTTCCAACATTTTAGGTGTTATATTTAAGTGTCTCCTTTTGGCACCACGGAGTTTATTTAAAAAAAAAAAAAAGAAATAACAAAATAAAAAAAAAAGGGAAAGGAAAGAAAACTCCTCTAAGTTTCTAGTTCTGGCTGCCTTTATCACTCACTGCCACCGGCGGGGTGTCCACATTAACAGCTATGACTATACTTTCTCCGTCTTCTGTTTTGATACGTTTGAGTTCCTGCTGTTCTGACTGGTCTCCGTTCTGGCGCTTTGTCGGGAGAGAGGCCGACGCGGACGCGTGGGTCGCCAGCATATGCAAAGGACTCGCAGCAGCTGGAAAGAGAGAGGAGAACAGCATCAGCACCAGCGATACCGTCAGGATAGAGATCCCAAAGGAAAACCTGCATTGCCGTGAAAATGCTGAATGCTCCCTCTGTATGGGGTTGGCATGTTGGCAATCACAGTCGGGACTGTTCCAGCCTCTACAACCTGCAAGACCTCGTCCCAAATCACTCGACCTCTGTACACAGAAGTACAAAGAGGGGAAAGGGAAAATATCTCCATTTTATCCACGGGGAGATATGGAGAAAGATTAAATGCCATAAAGCCAACCTGCCCAGGAATTTCTAATGGAATTGGGAAGCGAATTCGAGTCCCCTTCGACCAGGGTCTGGCCATAATGCTGTGGAGTGTGTTATCTGGCCTGGCAGGACAGCACCAAGTGATGCTGTTAGGCAAAAGAGATGCAATTCACACAGCCATGAGACGAAGACAACTCGAGCATCAGTTCCAGTTACGGAGTTGGCATATGTAGCACAGGGCAAGGAAAAGTCAGTGCTCCAAGAACAGCTTTTAAGAAATGACCTATTTAATCTGCTTCAAATATAGATCTGGGCTACTCCAGCGGGTACCGCTCTCCAACGCTGCGCAGTTTCCATCCAGCCTGTGCTGGGGGTGAGGTGCTGCCGCCAGCAACGGGGCAGCGCAGCCCTTGGGCCCCCCAAGACGCCCAAAGGTTCCTCCCCTCTTCACGGCAGTCTTTCTCTTTAGCTTTGTTTAACAACCTATCCAAATATTGCTGCAAATCATGGGAAATATAACCATGTATTTGTTGCATTTCACCAAGTTTTATCTTAACATCAAAGCAGCTGCTCTTTTACGCACAAGCTCCCTCTCTTCAGCATCTCAGCTGTATCACGACGACTGCAGCGCTCCCCGCTAGGATGGCTTAGACAGGAGACGCCCAAGGACGTCTTATTTGCTAGACTTGTTTTATTTTTTCCTGGCAAGCTGTAGGCGAGAGTGCTTGGAACATCACCACTGCACGTAATAAGCAAACTCTGCTGTACCCAGTATTTACTAACAGGACAAATACAGCAGGAAATATTTAGCCAGCACAGTACTAGTAAACCATTTTGGTCTTCTATTTCAACACAATCATTCACCTTCTATTAAACAGTAGATAGTTATTGCTGAATAAAATGTTACTGCGTATTTATTGTTGTTTAAATAAAAACATATTAACATATGATACTGAATTGAGGGTCCCACGAGTGACCTGTTAGTCCACCCCACAGTCATTCTGGCCATCTACGTGTTGCTGCTTTGATTTTAATTCCTACATTAGTTATCCTCATGCAAAACAGCACATCCAGTGCAGAGGGAAACCTTCAGCACCAAACAAGCCCTCAGACCACTGCTGCATCACGCACTGATTCACAGAAGAGCTAGAGCAAGTAATAGAACAGTGATTTTGAAATCTACAGTGAAAGCCAGAATAAAGCACACCTGGTCACATGATTTTATTCTGAAAGAAGAGATTTTAGTTTATTCTGGGTTTCACTGCTTTCAAGCAGATGGACAGGTAGTCAAAAGCACTGCCAGCCTGTGCTGCTGGGGGCAAGACCTGAAAGAGCCTTCGATCTACAGGCAAAATGTTGCAAGGGCTTCGCTCTTTGGCCTGCTTGGCTTGCAGGCTGCAGAGCTGCTTTCCCCAGCCAGACACATGCAGAACACCTGGACGTGTAAATACTGATGTGCATGTGCAAACCCAGCTCTGTGCACACACATACACACACACACACACACACACCAACTGGTGTATTTTTGTAGACCTAGTTCCCCCTTTGAATGTTTTGCCCAGAAATTACCTGCTTTCCTACTGGTTTAGGATTTACTAAGACATAGACATCAGGAATGGGAACACGCGCAAAATGCGAGCATCTCGCAGGACATGTAAGCCCAGAAATTTCACAGTGAAAAGCCCTGTGATTTCAAGTAACCCCAACACAGGCTGAAATAGGCAGCTGTACCAGAGCTGCATTTCTGCACCAAATCAGATTGCTTAAAAATGCTGAGCAGCAGTCAGGCTTCCCTAAGGAAACACAGTGACATCTGTTCACGTTTCAGAGTCAACAGCAAAAACAATGATTTTTTTTTTTTTTTTTTAAACTTTTAAAATGCAGTTTTCAGTGTATTTCACATGACTCAGCTCAATTCACTCACCCCCTTCTGACAAGAGCAGCACACAGTGAATTCTGGTGCTGACTGATTTGCTTTACTGAAGCTGGAAGTGAAGCGGAAGCAGGACACTGATCTACAGGTACCAAAATTGGGTATGAAAACCACTGTTAGGAATGGGAAGATGGCAAAAAAAAAAAGAAGCTAATCAAATCATTTGCTCCATCAGCAAGACTTCAGAGATGAAATATACGTAATAAGTCGACTTAATAGCCTAAAATTATTCCCATAAGACTTTCTGCACGACAAAGATGTTACTGCAGTACCAGATAACATTATCTCAAAGTGAAATTGTTGAAACAAATTATATTCACCCACAAACTAAAGCTAAACGCATCAGTGCAAGCTGTGATGGAGTTTGCACTACCACCCACGCCGGCTGCCGAGGCTGCGAAGGGAAAGGCCACATTCAGACAGACAAGAACCATCTCAAAAGCTCACCGAACGCCTGTCAGTTTTAGCATCCTGCTTTCCACAGTTTCAATATAAAAGTGGAAATAGCGAGCCTGCCAGCCCAGTTCTGCATTGCTTTCCTCTGGTTGGTTTGTGACCAAAGCATTGGGGAGAAATTACCACTTTAATGGCATTGTTTTACAGGGACTTCTTTTAAAATTTGTTTTTATTCTGAGTTTACTGAGAAGGGCAGATGGGGTGCTATCACTAAGTGCATCCCTGTAAGGACCCCCAGAAGAACAAACAAGAGTTCAGGGAAGCATCAACAAAAAGAAACGCGAGTTCTCACCAAGAGGGAGGAAATGATCCCTTACAAAGTTGCAACCTATTTTTCTGTACAGTTTTGACAGCATTCAGAATAATTATAAAAGGCACGAGACTAAAATTCAAAATGACTCAGCAATGGTCATTTGGGAAAGTTTTAACACTCATAAAGCAAGAGGCTGTTTGGACACGATACGCACCAGCGTTGCCTTGTCCTTGTATCGCAGTGGTGATGGGTACTATGTGCGTTCCGTTCTGTGTTACAGTTTTTATTGGTAGCTGGTGTTGACCTAGAGGTGCCTGTTGCACTATAGTAACTGTCTGTAGGGGTGTGGGCTGAGATGTCTGAATGATCCGACTAGCAGCTCCTATTGCAGCATGACTAATAGCAGGTATAGGCTCCACTTTAACTGAAAAACAGAAGAAAAATCACTGTTAAAACAAGCATTTAGGAAAAAAAAAACCACTTGATTTTATAAAATCAGATCTTCAATAAAAAGAATATTCTGCTTTATTACTAGCCTCAATTTATCAGAGAAATTATGTTACAAAAACTCAAGAAACTAAGCAAATTGACAGTTTAGCCAAGCATTTCAGCTGTTCATCTTGAAGGACATTTCAAACACGAACCCTCCAGCAAAAGCACCACCGAGAGCACCAACCCCACACGCTCTCACCTTTCACTTCCTTGTGGTCTCCGTTCTCTTGAGGTTCCACCTTGGGCTGGGTTACCACCGCAGCTTGTGTGACTACCGCCTGTCCAGCTACAGTGTAAGTGTTTGCTGGTGCTAATCCACTCACGTTTGTGACAGACACAGCTGGTATCTGGTGAACAACGTGAACCGTCTGAACGACAGGCTGCTGGGATGTTGTCGTCGTCACAGGGGTTGCAACAGTGTAGGTGACAGGTTTAATAGTTTGTGGTAGCTGCCGTTGTACAGTAATTAAAACAGGTTGGCTAGAGAGAGGTGATCCTGGTGAAAAACAGGAAAAATTAGGCTGCTGATTTGAGCGATTTCTGCTAGGATAGTTACCCTTTTACACTCAACATTACAGCCTCGAAGGACTGACTGTCGCCTTGATTAATGCCTCGACAACCCAAAAGATAAAACCAGACAATAAAGATTAGGACACAGGGTTATTCTGACTGCAGTCAGGCTGCAAAGGTAGGTTTTATAGTTGCTTAGTAAAACTGCTTTCCACAGAAAACTAATAGGAGCTTCAGGAGTTTTGTGCAGCACCTCTGCAACTGCACAAAAAGGCAGGACCGGGAAAGGCTGGTTGCTGCTGCTCACCTTTGCCACAAAAAAATCTGGAAATATTAAGAGTCACTGCAATTCTGGGGGGAATATCACAAAAAATGAATGGAGGGGGAAAAAAAAAAAAAACACATATCAACTAGAGTGATGGAACAGAGAATTCCCTTTCCCACTATCCCTTCTTCCCCACCAGAGGAAACTCTTACCATGGATGATACACGTGAGTGTTAAACAAGACATTTGCTTACTACTGTAACCCATTAATTTATTATTTCTAAACCAGTCAGAGCCTGTTTCCAAGGGAAGCAACGAGCATTACAAGATCATACAGTCCTGCACAGCGTGGGAGTACAGCCTCTGCTTTGTACAAAGGCATCGAGGGCTCTGGAACAACACACAGATGATAAACATTGCTTGTGTGGCTGCGGGCGCTACTTACTGGGCACGTTTGTGTGTTTCTCAAGGCATCGCTCCCACTGTTAACAGGTTAAATACATGCTGGTGTTTCGCTGTCCATGTGAAGTAGCTTTAACACATCGGCCCTCTCCCACCTGCAACCCTCGGCTGCTTTCCCCAGGATCTCACCTGGGGCGCTCTGTGCAAATCGCGCTTCTTGTATTACTGCTAGTTTTGGCTGGATGGCGCTCGGCTCGGGCTCCATGGGGACGGGCGATCCTTCCCTGGACAGGCTCTCGGGGGTCTGCACTCCGCTCGAGTGCGCGGACAACACTCCAGAGTGATTCGGAGAGGCCGGGGCACTTCTGCATTTACAAACGAAAGCAGCAGCTGATGTGTTTCAGCTCCGAGTGACCCTGCTCCAAAGCACCCATACCGCGCGCTGCCCGCGGGGGGCACCTCTGCCTCCCGGCGAGCGTGCTCGCGCTCATCCGTGACCTTGCTGCTGCCCGAGAACCGCCTCTAAACGCAAAAAAAAACGCCTCTAAACTTCAGCTGCAGTTAATGGCACAGAAGGGGCCGGCTGCTTTCTTGGGCAGGCTGTCTAACCCACGCACGGAGCATTAGCAGCGTGTCTCCCAGGGAGGAGAATGATGAGCAAACCCCTGCCTGAGGGGCAAGTCAGAACCCAGCCTGCACCAGCAGGAAGGCTCTGATCGGTGCGGTGAATAACTCAAACCCACGTTATTTCCCCACCGCAGGTACCGCGAAAATGCTATCCAACAAAATAGAGACTTGTCGTTTTTAGGAAATAGCTGATATTTGGTCATTTGCTTTGCCTGGCGAATGGGGCAGCCTCCTCGTAAAGCCATCCCGAACTCAAATACCGAGTCTGGGCAAAATTAAATGAGCTGAACTAGTGACTGTAGCGCAAACGAGCAAGTCCGCGGCAGCCTGGCAATGAAACAACAGCCAGAGTGGGGGTGTTGAGCTGGTTTTCCTTACCTAGAAGAGAGTGGTCCCAGAGGGGTTCTAAAGCAAGGCACTCCCCTAGGCCGCCTTTTCCTAAAAGCCTGCTCTATTAATTTGCTTTCAGAGGCAGGGTCTATCCTCCAGAATGAGCCTTTGCCTGGTTCTTCCTGGGAACGCGGGACTTTGATGAAATAACGATTCAGAGAGAGATTGTGGCGTATTGAATTCTATGGAACATAAAAAAATAACGCAGAATTCACATAACTTTTTCTCAAGTCAGCAGGTGGCCTAGCGCAGCAGTCTGTGCCACAGGAGACTCGGGGTGCAGCTCTTAATTCCTTCATGCAACCGGTTCAAGCGCTGCAAAGGCAACGCCGTGAGCCCAAGCAAGGCCTCCTTTTTCCCCCCTGGTCTTTCCCAATCATTAAACAACAGTTTGTTAACAAAGTAGTATAAAAGGAATTCCATTTAACTCTCTAGAAATTGCAATACTACCCATATCTGAGGATAGAACAGTCCCCAGGTGTCCAAGAAAGTGTCAGACAGTTTGGAGAGGATGACTAAAACTCAGCAGATACTGACTGCGATCCTGCACGATAATCTCCATAATGCATGAGGAAAAGGTTAAGTTACACAAGAGCAAGAGCAGTTGGATGGCTGGGAGTTCCCCCACCATCCTGCCTGCCTCAGCAACAACACCAAGGGTTCGGCGTGTCTATGAAAAGCAACACAGGCAGCAGGGGCTAATGCAGCGCTTCAGCAGTATCTTCCTACTCTGCTCCTGCATGCTGCTTTAATCTCATTTAGCTGCAAAAACACAAAACTCTGATAAAGGTGTAGGAAACAGCTAACGCTCTACAGTAAGTGGCCGTATCTGTGCTCAGCTTTGCGCATGTCCCGGTTTTCCAATGTATAAATCCAAAATCTTTCTGGGAAAATGGGAAGAGAAACAGCAAAAAAGCTCTGTATTTACAGAAAGTGTTCAAAAATTGCAAAAATTCAAACACAAATTCTTTTTTCAAGGCCAATTTTTAAATGTCTGAGTTCATGACCTTCGTGGCAAGTTTCGAAAACTTAAAGCAATGATAACCATGTATGGTTTCTTAAATGCAAATCCATGAAACCAGATATGTTTTTTCCCTGCCAAAAAGTGAAACAGCAGAAGAAACATGCCAAGAACATATTTATGATTTTATTTATTCCTCCATATGCTAGAATAAAAGATTAAATCCAAAAGGACTTGCTAAAATAAGACCAGTGAGAAGACTCGGGTCCCCCTACAAAATTAGACGTTTATATAATAAAGGATAGAGATACCTCAATCCTGTTTATGGAGGTATGGGATTTAGGTACTAGGCACATGTACTATATATTTTTAATAATACATACATGTAATTTCAAATATTATTTAAAGCATCAATCATATGGGTTACACTACCTGTATTCTAATACCTCAAAGTCAGCATGGCTGTTGAGGCTCGGACTATACCCGTTAGCCTTCCAGCATATGTGACTACTTACTGAACAGCAGCTGATTTTCAGCTTTCTATTTGTTTTAATGAGCAGGCACTACTTATTCTGGAACATAATATGTGCCTGTGTCTACCATCTCATTTTTGCTAGGTCTTATTCCTCTAAATATGCATGCTGATCTAAGTACCAATGTTTGAACTACGTGTAACACCATGTGCACATATTTGGTTACAAGGTGCTTGTGTGAAAGGCATGCTATATACAGATATTCCAGGAGAGTGAACAAAAAGCACAAAAAAACATTTAAAAAACTTGGTCCTAGTGAGCAGAGAGATCTGCTGGTGCAGCTACAGCCAGGATCCTGCGTTATTTGGGTGTAAAAGGGGGAAAGGGGCGATTCAGACTACTGGGTTCTTCCTAGTTAGAGGTCCTAAGTCCTGGCCTAGGTAAATCATTAGCAAAAAGTTAATAAAAGCAACATTCCCAGTTGTATACTGGAATTCTTGTAGGAGCAATGCAGCTTTCATATGGGCCCTAGGACAAGTGCAGGATTGATATTTAAGAGCTGCTCCTCTGCCATGGTCTCCGGTCCCCTACGGGTACCACGAGCCGAGCGGTGGCACTTCCTCGCTCTCCCCCTCCCCCAGTCTCTCCAAATTTTACTCCCTGAAAATAACCTCAGGGCAAGCTGTGCCGCACGGCGCGTGCCGAGCGGCAGCCCAGAGAACCCGATCCTGCGTGACGGACAGTGCGGGCTGAACACGACCCAGCCCGAACAGCCAGGCTGGGCCCGCCAGGCTCGCTAAAAACAGCAGCAAAGGCCCTGGGCCCCGAACACGGATCTGCTAGGAGTTTGCCAAGCTGATTCATGCTCCGTTAGTCATCCTGGCAAACGCTGAGGTTGGTCTCTTTCAAAATACAGAGAAAGCAGGAATTATTTTTTTTTTACAGCATTTGAGGTCTGGTCCAGCACAGCAGGGACTGAGCAAGTTCCCAAATGGGCAGTGCTGCCCAAATGAGAAGGGACTTGACAGTGCTGGAGAGCAACAGGTCTCCACCCTGCACGGTCGACACCAGCACTTCCAACTAAGTCTGCACATGTAACATTTAATATATTAATTTTATCTTAAGACGGGACTGCACATGTGCACACAATTATAAGCTACAGAACCCAACTATGTTCCTAGATAGCATGCATATTTTCAAATCCACAGGACTAGTTGTGCTTTTCTTCCACAAAAATCTGCCTGCAACCCCACTAGAGGTTTGGAGACCAGTGTTTTATGAATAAAGGAATGTTTCAGGCACAGGATAATTTAAATTCTCTGCTCTGTTGGAGCTCTTGCAATCGGAAAAGAAACAACACACAAACATTTTAATGGCCCACTCGTATGACAAATTGTTTTTAAGAGGGGCTATTAGGCTCAAACTGAAAATAAATGCACACGTTTTACATACTGTCAATGACCTTTTAGAGCCACCAGCATTACTAACAACTTAAAAAACAAAACAAAACAAAATCAAACTTTACCTGCCAGCCCTTGTCTGCCGTCCTGTAGTATGGATAGTTTTTAGTTATGTGCGTATAAATTCCATTTAGTGTAAGCTGCTTATCAGGTGCCATTGTAATTGCTTGTACTATTAACTGTGCATAGGAGTAAGGTGGCTTAGAGTCGTCCTGTACAAGGAGAGAGGGGGAAAAAAAAAGTCTGCATCAGTAAGTTTTAAAGATACACACACTGCCTTCCTAAATTAACAAAACCCAATTAATTGGATTTAAGGCATATCTGCATAACCCAAATCTTGAACCAGAAGCAGCAGCTAGTAACATTCAGCTCTTCTGAACAGCAGAACGTAAGATAATCATAAATACTGCAAACACAAACATTGAAGAATGCTAATTTTCAAATGTCTATAAACAACTATATTGGTAAAAATAAATAATATTTTTCCCGAAATGGGAAAAAACAAAACAAAACAAACTCCACATCTGATCACAAAAACCTCTGCTATTTTTCAAGTGTTCGGTGACAAATCGTGGCTTCATGCAGCTAAATTCCCCAGAGTTACATCCACTTTAGACCGGCCTAAGGATTGCAACCACAACCGCTGTTCACCTTTGGGCTGTCTCCACCCGAAGCTTCCTTGTCGTTTTCCGACTGTGAATTGTCAGCCATTAAATGTAGGTCAGCTGGGATCACACGACTCATTTTGTACCCTGAAGAGCCTGCACCACGGGGGCTAGACGGGCAGGAATTTGCAGCACTGTAGAGCATAAAGAGAAGATCCTACTATTTTGTTATACAGTATATCACCACATCAAGTCTCATCAAAAAGCTTTTTTTTTTCCTCCCTTTTTTTTTCTCTCTCTCTCTCTCTCTCTCTTCTCAGAGTCCACCACTAGAGCTTCTGGCCTGCAGTTAAATATCTGTCATTATTTCCATTATAAAACCCATTTTCCAAGCATTCTAACTCATCCACAGGAATTAAAATCACTAGAGGAAGAAACCTGTCAAACGCGACTCAGATGTTCCTCCTCAAAGGAAAAAGGATTAACTGATATACTAGGCCGCATTGTGTTTGTGTAGAATTTGCCAACAGAAAAGTCCATCTTAACTGCTGAAACAACCACAAATTTTAAGACACTCATTGAAAACAAGAAACAGACCTTGCGTGAAATTCCTGCCATATGCTTGTATTCAGTCTGCTCGAAAGAGGACATCTCTCCTCGTGTATATTTGCACATTTGAGAAAATATAATGTTACAAGCCAGGACAGAGGAAAAAAAGTCTTATTTAAATATAAAACTACATGATTTTAAGCGTTTGCAGGTGTGTGTATACAAACACATACATTTGTATGTTCAAGAATTACACAGATATCTCTAAATATGATACATTAGCACTGACTGGTCTAGTTTTACTCGGTATTAAGTCAACAGAACAAATACTGGAACCCCTGTTACACACTAAAAAAAAAAAAAAAAGTGTGTGTGCATGTATATATATATATTTAAGAAGCAAAGTTCGCTGTTCCCTCAGATCCTCACCTTTCAATCACTTTTACCTATGGTTTAAAATGTCAGTGAAAATAATAAAGGTAGCAAATTTTACATTGCTTTATACAGTAAAACTTTAAGAAATTCTGATCTGCCAAATTTTGTTTGCTGCCTGGCCTGGAAAGCTTCTTGCTATGTTCTTTTGTACGTGTGTATGCACATATGTATTAAAAAAACTTGGGTCCAAGCTTCTCATCACCAGAAATCCTGCAGCAGTGATTTGCTACTTGGGAAACACCGTACAAGGAACACTGGATTTCTAGAGCTCTGCATCGAAGAATCCTCGACTAGAGCCAAAAATGTGTAACTTTTTCTTTTTTTTTTAAATATAGGTCATTGCTGTTCTATGTTTTCACATACCAACTGACAACATCCTACTGAGCTCCCTTTAGCATATATTGACAAAGCGACACATATGGTATAATCAAAGCAAGTTTACAAGTCTTCTACAAAACAGGCTGATTTGAAGAGAAACTGTCAAGCTTTGCTCTCAAAATAGATTCAAAACTGTCAGCTTTTTCTTCTCCTGGAATAAACTGTAGCTCAACAGGTGCATGAAAGCCCTGAAGAGAACTGCAAAATTTATAGTGAGGCAAAGACTGTGGTGATATACGTGGTATTATCTGAAATATTTATGAGCTGCTCTGTCATTTCTATGTTTCCCCTGAAATTTAATAAGAAAGCAAACTTGTTATACAGTCAAGCCTAGATCTTTTGTCTCTACTTCCACCATTTATATGGTGGACACTCTCGACACTACAGTATTGAGATCAAGATACCGGTAAGCAGGAAGTCAATTATCTCTATATTCAAATTTCATTATCAAAATCTACAATTAAGCATAAAAAAAACCCAAGCATATGATTTCTGCAGTGCTTCACTCAAGTGAACATACAGGATGCGACAGAGAAGAACTAAACTTTCAAAAGCCCATATACAATTTCTGAAAAATAACTTTGAGCGGATTCATGTGACATTTTTGCTCCTGAACTTTCTGACTTTTAAAAATTTAGTCTGAAGAAGTTTGTGAGTTTGAGAGGACCGCTAGCTTATGTGCAAGTGAATTTGCTCCTAAAAATACAAAGGCAGGTGACAGCTTCAATTACAACATTAACCAGGGCAACAAGTCCCAAACTCAAATTACCTCTCCATGCAAAAAGCTTTTCCTATTCTAACCTCCTCATATAAGACTTAATAATTTTCCAGAAAGCTTCCATTTGTTTTCAGCAATGACTACTCAAGAACAAATCCTCTCTGGTGCCAGAGATCAGTTGGTTTCCCATTGTAATGATGAATAACTGGTAAAAATAGTATTTTTTTTCCTGTTGATGAGCTTAAGGAGGCTGTGGGGATCAAAATACTTCAATACTTAAGAATATATGAAATTAAGGAGTCTCTAGATATCAAAATACTTCAAAAGGGCATAGGTGACATTTATCGCATTCAAAGTATTCCCATAAGCAATAAAAAGTTAAAAAGCAAAAGCAAAACTAAACTAAACTAAAAGTATGTGGAAGGCAAGAAAGATTGCCATTCCTTTGCAGTTCTAGGAGCGTAAATCCTGAGCAAAGTGCTACGCTTCTCACCAATTCAATGGGAATATGAAAAGCTGCTCGTGTAACTGTGCTCACAGGCAGCAGTCTGGCCGTGGGGTTACCCTGAGCTTCAACTTACATTTTCCCACAGAAGCAAAACACTTGAAAAGTGTTAATTCTGCAGCCCCCCAGGCCCCGGGCAGGTTTCGATACCTGATGGTTCCTGTGGGGGACGGGAGGGGGCTGATCAGGTGTGCCATGTTGTCTGGAATGTTTATGGTGAGGGGCGAGATCTGGGGCTGCACGGGCTTCACGGGCGACGCGGGCGCCTCCGGCTTCTCTCTCTTCTCGCTGGACAGAGCTGTGAACGTGATCTTGATGTTCGTGCTGGGAAACCTGAAAGTACAGCTGGGAAAGGGGAAAAGAAAAAAAAAAAAAAAAAAAAAAAAATATAAAGAAAGAAAAAAAAAAAAAAAAAAAAAAAAACCACACAGTATAAGCAACTTGTTTGCTGGAAGTAACTATTTCTGCACAACTTATACATGTTGTCTTCTGTAATAAACTGCAAGCACCAGTGTTTTAGAGATGTCCAACTGTTCTGTTGTTTTTGTTTTGTTTTTGTTTTTTTTTAGATTTGGAGCAGAAATATAAACAAATCACTTATTTGTGACAAGTGCTGGCCTATGGCCCGTCTCTGCATTTCCTGCCGTTCATCCGGATTTTCCAGCTATCCCTAAGGGACGCTGTGAGGCTGCTACGGAGTGGTAACGAAGGCCGGCTGCTACAAACAAGCAAATGCACCCCAAAATCAAAACTAATGGGGAACATAAATGCCTGCAGACCAGAGGCCTATGTAGTTTCACCTGCTTGTCCAAAAAGCTTCCTCCCACACCTCCCTTTCTAAAAACACTCATTTAGTTAAACATGTCTCAGTTCTAACTGGGCATCTGCACGTTTGCAGGCTATTTTGCTGTTGTACTACAACAGGTATATTCTATATTTACATCTGAATTTAACAGTTAACATTCAATAAATGGCCCATTTTTATAAATTACCATTTCTACACTTCCCTCATCCCCCTCAAATGGAAATGATAATCTAATGTTAAGTAAGTAAATAAACAATGTATAAATATTGCGTTTTTTTTTTTTTTTTCATTTGCAGCCCCAAAATGTAACGTGTACACCTGTAAGCATTTGCCTCTGCACATCGCTGCGCACAAGCCCTTGGAAGCCAATGCACAGAAAAGACTATTTACAACTTCTCAGTAAACACAGCTCAAGCAAACAAGACGTTTTATTTTCTGTCAACAAAAGCAGTCTCCAAAACACGGCCCAGGTGAGTTTACTCCCTCTCTTGCTTAAATTAAGCTGTTTGACTGCACTGGTGCTGAACGCGGTTGTTTTTACGGCGTCTTCCCCGCGACGCAGCGGTTGTTGCCAACGGCACGCTAGCTAGAGACAGCCCTGGGAAAACACATTTAAAAACGGTTCTTTGGGGCTTTGCAGAGCGAGGAAACGTGAGTGCTCTGGAGCAGGGCCAGGAGGACATTCAAGTGCAAGACGCACCATGTAAACAGAAGCCATCAGTGCTCTGAAAAAAATCATTCAGAAGTGACGCAAGAATGGGAAGGAGCGTGTAACTACATGTGAAAAACACACAGACTCTCGCACATTTTGCTTTTTCCTTCTTAATCTAAGCATGGTTTTTAACATGGGATCGGAACAGCGGGTGGTTTGTGTAGCGTTTCTCGCCACACATGTGCGCATGTGCTGTGGTATTTCACCCCAACACACAAAATACCCACGCTGGGTATGTTGGAGGGAGGAGGAGGAAAAGCAAAAGCAGCAGCACGGGCCTTCCCTTCTGCTCCTGGCCCTACCTCCCCGTACGGACCACGGGCGAATTTAGCAGATGACCTATTTCTAGGACATGCTCCCAGCACTAAATGAGGAGCCAAATCACTGCCAAAAACCTGCAGATGCACTTCAGCAAGCGAGTTAAACAGACCCATTTCTGAATGTTTTCAATCTTCAGGAACAGCTCACTTCACTTTTGCCCCATAGGAAGTATTTCTTCCTCTGTATCATTGCAGCCACAAGTGAAAGAGGCCTCAGACATTTTGCTAATAAAAAAAAAAAAGTGGCTTCTACACATTTCAGGTAACAACACTGCTCCTCAAGCAAACACACAGCTGACAGTTGCCAGAGATACCCTTTTTGCCAAAGCCCTCATTGTGAACAAGAAATATCAATCCCTGTAAGGAGCTGAACTCCTGCTTGCTGGACCTGGATGGCGGCGTATGTTTCAGGATGACCTGCTGTCTGAATTGTCTGAGGCTCTTCCTGACCTGAATACCCAACTTGGTATCTTTTAGGAGCAAAGGACTTTTAGGAGCCAAGCAGAAGCAGCTGGACACAGGTCAAGATGCTAGTTCACTGGTGCGACTTCTTGCCTAGTAGGTAGTGCCACGCAGTGGACAGGAGGCTGAGTACCAAAAATGTAAAGACAGAAAATGCATATTGCATATTCCATAATCACACTAATAGGCACATATCAAAAAAAAAAAAAATCACATTACTGCACTGTCTTAAGAGATTATCTGCCCTGGAGGAACGCACTGCAGAGAGGCTCGGTGAGCTGCTTCATCTTCATAGGTGAGACTGCAGCACAGAGCTGACTATTGAGCATGACAAAAAAAGCCAGGAGCTTTGACCGATCAGCTCACAGGCAGGAGATCTAAAACGTGAAGGCGACACTGTTAAAGACTTCAGCATTTCACCTGCTGTGCTTGATAGGACAATGTTCTTCAACACGACACCTCCATCTTCACGTTCCCCAACGGCTACTGCAGTAGTCGCTGGATTCATGTTTGCAAGCAAATATTTTGATAGCGGCACTGTTGCCTTTTTTTTTTTTTTAATGGTTGAAATACAGAGAAATGCAATAAATAATTCATCAATGCAAACATATGACATCATTTCCAAAAATGCAGCTCAGGTTGGATCTGAACCGTGTTGGCCGGAGCTCAGTCCTTCGCTTCCCGTAGCTCAGCGGGAAGCAGCAGAGCCTGCTCACTTGCATCCTCACTCACGCCGTTAGCCTTGCTTGTACTCCCTGCTTCAAGGGTTTGCTGAAGTTTTATAGTACACGACCACAGCAGAGTTGCTAGAGAAGAGCTGCATCCACACATCTTGCTTAGAAAAATAAATTAAAATCAATTCTGTCACTCTACACCTCATCTACTCAACCAGCTACCATTTCTCCTTGCTAGGAAGAAGATCCCATTCAATACAAGAAATCAAATCCCAGAGACTGATCAAACAGATTTCTAAGGAAGGGTTACAAAACAGCCGTACTTAGAGGTCTGTGATGGAAAGTGTGTGTTAAGCACCTAAGAGATGAAAACAAACAGTGCTATTTAGCAGACACACCAATCTCACTCTAGGCATTTTGGAAACAAATAGTCACACTGTTATTTAAATAATTATATATGTTTATTATGATGATGACTACTACGCTGTACCTCCTACAGAGCGTCAAGGAGGAGGATACACAGGGTGAAAGCCAAGAAATTGCAGCAGAGGCGACAGGATCAAGATGCAACTCAAGATTCTCCTTCTTCTACTAAAGTTAATTCTGGAAAGGATAAGGTGGGGGGGGGGAATGGCACAGGAAGCACTAAACCATTTCAAATTATTCCCAAGAAACAAGACTTAGTGCTATCGCTGCAGCGTGCAGAGCAATGGGCACCCGCCAGTCTAGGCATTATTGCTATTAAAGAGTTCAGCATCTGTGCAGGGTACCAGGTAACAGCCCTGATGGAAAACACGCAAAGTCTGCATGTATTTATTACATCCGTATTTCCGATATTTGCTTACTTTCCTTCAACAGTGCTGCAGGGAAAACCTAACTATATATCTGCCATCCTGCTAAATGAAAACATCAACCGATTGCAAACGAGAATGCCTGCTCTCCCAGCCTTAGGATCCAAAACACGGCATGAGAATCCCCATCACCGGTACCACTAGACAGGGTTTATTCAGCGCATGCTTCCTTTGACAGGAGAGCAGCCAATGCTGATGCCGTTTATACCTCCTTCTCCAGCTCTGTTTTTACCAGGGAACGACAGAATCAGAGAAATTGCCATATTACAGATACAGCCTCTTTGCCATGGGAGGGTGACCGCTGTGACCAAGCCGAGGGTACTGCTTCCAGCCACCTTTTCCAACCCAAACTGAGCCAGGCACGTCAAAAGCAGAGGGCACGTGAATACCTACAGGAGCACCGTGTTTTTAAAGGACAATTTGCAGGACTCCCATGCAAGAGGTGAATTCCTGTCTGCCAGAGCACGCAGCACTAGTGCCTCTTGGCTCCCTTGGTGGCTTCACTTCTTAGCAGTTTCATCACTGCAGACTATTAGGAAAGTCATTCTCGTTTACACTAGCTATTATTTCAAATAGATCTGTAAATCAGCAAGGACTAGAAGATGACTCCTTATAAAACAGTTATAAATATGCTAGAGAGGGAAAGCTCTTTAAATAAAGCCCCATTACATGTTAACTATTTGGTCTTTGAACAGTGTGTATATTGTGCTGTACCAGGCCGAGGAAAGGGGCGCCTTGGAAGAACCGGAGCTGGTTCCCCTCACAGGGCAACACAACACATGCAGAAGTACTAAGCGCAGCTGCAACCTGCCTCTTGGCAACCCCCAGAGGCAGGAGCTTTTGTCACCTTGGGGAAGAGCAGGGACTCCCTTGCCAAGGCCCCAGCGGCTGCTCTGCTCAACCCATCCTTTACAGCAAGGATCTGCATTGCCTTGTCTGACTTACCATCTTCCGACCTTCCGACCAAAAGGTTTCCAATCATTCAGCCCTAAGAACACACGTACTAAATTATTCACCTCCAGAAGTTAAACACAGGCCAAAGCCTTAAAAATAACTGAACTGTGGGTCAACAACACAGTGCATTTGCAGAAGGGAACCATTTTCTTTTGACCTAAATGGAATTTAAAAAAATGACATTTATTAAAAGGATGAATTAAATTAAATTGCTTTAAAGCAGAATCAACATTTTCAACCAGTTGTACATTGCTGGCTCAAGAAAATTCAGCTGGGTTTTTCTCTGTTTGAGTATTGGCAAGTGCATGAGAAATTTGCAGAGTTGCTGGTTGTCACACAGGACCGACACAAACACACGCGTGGAAGGATCTGGAAGAAACCTGTTGATGCCAAAAGATGCTATAAAATCAAGGATGGTGATGGGAATATTCCCAAACTCCAAGCATCAAAGATGACCTGAGTGCTTAACCTCCATTCGGGTTTGAAATGGATGTTCTCTTCTTTCACATGTAAAGAGGTAACACCATCAGAAGCAATGGATGTTTCACCTCACGTTCACCGCAGTTTCTCTAAGAAAGGACATTTAAAAGTCAAGCCCCAAAAGGACACGTGCTTAAATTGTCCAACTGCAACAAATTTCACTGAAACGCAATGGATTCCATGAATGATTTAATGCTGATCTCGCCGCCTCTCCCCCACTCGTCTGCTACAGATCGAGCAGTGACAAAAGTGCTGTGCCAAATTTCAAAGATCCTGCTTTAGCTGTCAGCCACCAATTAATTTTCTCTAACTACTGACCCCAGAAATATTGGTATTGATCAGCAGCAGCAGAAAAAAAAAGAAAGAAAAAAGCGAGTTTTGCTGCAGCCCTGCAAATGTGCTCTCATTAATGAGAAATCCATATATCAAATACACAAATTCCCACCGCAAATTCGCCCCTTTTCTTACAGGGTAAAATATTTAAACCGGCAAGAAGGGTAGGGGGAAAAAATAAATAAAATAAAGAAATTCAATACAGTAGCCCTGCACAGGCTGCAGGAACTGAGAAAGAAATTGGCCCGCAGGCAAGAATGTAGGCAGCAGTTACTGTAGAAACCAAGCTCCTCCTTGCTTTCTCTAAGCAAAAGAAAGACACAAAAGAGCTGGAAAACAGCGATCGATGGGAAGCAGCTTATAAAGCTGCTTGTCACATCTGCTGCAGGAAAACCAGACACTAATTCATTAAAACTGCTCATGTAATGCCTCTGGAATTTGAGGCTCCCCAGCCTGCGAATACAAAAGAAACTCCGCCTATGGAAACACTGCATTTTCGAGTATTTAGCATCTCAGTACACAAAAGCCGGGTGCCTGAGAGGCAGGTTGTGTGGTCTGGATCCTTAAATTTTGTCCTAAACTGTAAAAACAAATTCAAAGGCGTCCAAAAGATAACAGGCCCCTACCTCTGCCAATTTTCAAATGGTTGTTGCAAGTCCCTGTGGGGCAAACATAGTTCTATAGTACAATAGTTTCCTGTTTAAAGAAAAAAAAAGGAAAAAAAAAAACAGAAACAAAACACTTGCAACAAGATTTTCTTTCTAATAGCATTCATTCTTCCTTCCAGATACCTGCATTTAGTGATGGTTTCCTATTCCCAAATATGCAAGTGCAAACTTGCATATTTGGGAATATCACACTCAAGATCACTCCAAAACCCTTTCCACAAAGCACCCAACTGGTAACCAGAGCTAAGCAGAAGCAATCTGACTATAACCCGAGCTTTGCCCCAGGGTTTGACCTGCCTGGCACCCCAGCCTGGTCGTGGGGTGCTTGTGGAAATGCAGAAGCTCATGTGGAACAGGCTAATGGCAATATTGTCCATTGCTAAATAAAAGCTAGATGTAAAGCAGCGAACAGCTAAGAGCCATGCAGTTAAATGCAGACGGTGCTTGACATTTTACTATTTGTTGCAACTAAAACGGAAGGGGGAAGCTGGGGGAAGGAGCACTGCGGGGCTGTGTTTTGACGCACACGTAAGCGCAGAAAAGCCCTTCCGACTCAGCCGGCAGTTACTGCTGTAGCCAAAAGGCTGCGCATCGCCCCACGGCCAGAGCCCCAGAGCGCAGCTCCCCGCGGAGGCCGAGCTGCACAAGACACACATTATTCCTGAATCCTGCCAGTGGCTGCCTGGAGCAGCAGCACAGCTGGGCTTCCCCCTTAAACCTGCCTGCGTGATCAAGGAAGAGGACAGGTGTGTTTCAGCCTCCTCTCCCAAAGCTGCAGCATTAATCACGTTTCTCCATCTCCTACCTAAGGATGCTTGATGTCCCGAGGTCGCTGACTGTTTGCTTCACTCTGGTGATGCTGCTGGGCTGGTTACTTCAATATTTTCTATTGTATTTTGAGGGGAGTCTTTTACCCAGCTGTACTCTGCAGGATGTTTACACGGCTCTGGTTTCCTCTCCTTGCCCTGGCGTGGTGAGGATGCAGAGATTGCTCTGAAACTTCCCACCCAAGGACTGCTCTGGCGCGTGGACCAACTCACATGTCTGCATAACCCCTGTGGACGGATGCTCAAGAACCACTCGAGACGACAAACTCTTTTCAGTGGCGGCCAGACAGGACGAGGGGTAATGGGTACAAATCAAAACCCAGGCAGTTCCATCTCCACGTGAGGAAGAACTTCCTTCCTGTGAGGGTGCCAGAGCCCTGGCACAGGCTGCCCAGAGAGGCTGTGGAGGCTCCTGCTCTGCAGATCTTCAAACTCACCTGGATGCCGCCCTGTGCCCCTGCTCTGGGTGTCCCTGCTGGAGCAGGGGTTGGACTGGGTGATCTCTAGAGGTCCCTTCCAACCACAACCATTCTGGGATTCTGTGACAAAGCGGCTGAAGGCCACAGAGCAAAGATAAGAGAATTAGAGTAATGGACAACACGTTGTCTTTGGAGAAGACCCCTCGAGAGGCCCTCCCAAATCCTCCTTCCCAGACCATGCCCAGCTCCCCAATCCGAGGATATTTGAAGGAGGCAGCATGAAAAGTGTGGAAGGATAAAAACTAAGAAAAATAATGGGCATGTTTGAACACCATATGCCACAGTTACATACATGTAAAACTATCCAGGAATTAAAAGGTATAATATATATATTATATATATTTTATATATATATATATGTTAAACACAAATCTCTTTGTAGAATATATGTGCTAACCATTGTAGTTGTACAGTGACAATACCGAGAAGCAAAGGGTAACTGCAACGCTGCCTATTCTGCACTGAATTTAGAGGGAGTCCAGGCACAGCCTTCCCTGACGTAGGCACCTCATTCCGGGAGGATGAAGGCCATGCTGAGCGACACCCCCTCAAGGACAGAGCAATTCCTGAAGCTTGTCCACGAAAACGAGCCCTCGGGAAGGGCAGTGTGATGGCCCGGGTGGGTTTGGGGACACTGCGGTGGCTCTTCCCTGCCCCCAGGCAGCTTCAGCCTGTGTCTGCCACCAGGACCCACTGCCGCCTCCAAGGAAGGGATTTATTTACCAACCCAGCAGAAAACTACCCAAGACAAAACCTGAGAGTTTTCAGGGATTATAGAGAATTTTTACATTCTCTGCTAAAAAAAAAAAAACATCTATACTTCTCTAAAGAATATACCCGTGCTAGAAACTACATTGGGAATAAAACCCATCTGCATAGCGGTAACGTTGCTTCAAGGATCTCGTCCACAACTGGATCAACACTGAAATAAAAACAGAAATGCTCTGCACTTTATTAACACCTTTCATTAGAAAACTCCAAAGCACTGACCCAAAACCAACGTAGCACCTCAGACAGAGCATCCTTTGCAGCCCTGGCACACCGAGTCCAGAGGCAGCTGCGTTCACACAGGAAGCCTGGAGCACCGGCACCAAGGGACCGGACAGCCCTTGGGAACGCCGGGAAGGCAGCTCTTTCCGTAAGAGCAAGGACAGGTCTGGAGAGAGAGCACTAGGGAAGAATGTGGTCATTTCATCACCCCCTGCCGCCGTCGATGAAGTATTATCCCCGTTTTTAAAAACAGATTAAACAGATCTGTGACTTGGCCAAGCCGTTCTGGCAAGCGTGCAGAGGGGTCGGGAACGGAGTGTATTTCCCCCCCAGCGCTCAACCTCTGTTTGAACCACTGAATCAGCCCTTCTCCACCCTTCAAGGGGCAGAACCAGGTGACAAACTCTCATTTCTTCCCTAAAACCGAGACATTTCCTTTGCAGAGGTTTATCATGCAGGAGCAGCTGCTTTAGGAACAACAACAACAGCTGAAGTCTACACAGTGAACTGCAAAACCCACACACAGGAATGGTCTGAAGTCATCTTTCATATCCTCCCAAACCAAACTACAGGAATCTGCATTTCAAGAGCAACTTTATCATTTCAGAATGAAAACTTGACTACAAAGCAGCACACGAGATGTGCAGCTTTAAACATGTTTAAATTTATAGAGACAGATACACTGAAGAACTTGATGGTGTTAAGTTATGCAGACCCCTCTTCCTATGCATTTATTAGGAGCAGGATTTTTTTTTTTAATTATTACCAAAACAGAAACAAACAAACAAAAAAACACAAAAACCCCAAACATCATTCAGATTCACTTAAAGCTGGGGAAAAATACAGATTTTTCAGTATCCTAATCACTGAAGCTTAGGATACAGGGGGAAAAAAGGCTGAAAACTTACACTCTAAGTATTGAAGAAATACAGGAAATTTTTTTTTCCAGGTAAATGATCAGCAATAACAAGCAAAGGATTTCTTCCCAAAATCATGAATAACTGCCAAGCTATTAAAACTATTACTGCATTTTTGCATGAACTTGTGCATGGAGGTAGCAGAATCTGCACAGCTGGAGATGCTGAAAAAGGAGAACCTGCTCACTGCATCGAAAGCCCTGCTCCAATTTTGCTTTTCTATGTTATCACAGCTATTTTTAAGTAACTGTACTCCGGCTTCATCCCATACCATGGGTAATTAAAATGAAACCACTTTCACTGAAACCACAGAAAAAGCCAGGCAACTCACGGCTTTCACTATCCAGGAGAGGGAAACATAAGCCATACCCAGCCTGAGGTTCCCCAATATTGAAACAATCATGTCTGAAGAGTGATTTAACTTCAAATTACAGACTTTTTCTAGACCACTACATTTCCTAAAAACAGGAGATCTGAAAGTGAAGGTCATGGTAAATAACTCCCTGTTTGGGTAGAGTAACATTAAGCGGGAGGCAGCAGGGAACGAGGACGAGCACCAACACGGCTGCTCAAAACCATTCCAAATCACTAACGCACCCAAGTTCTCCTTGGTTAAAGCTTCATTTCTGCGCTCTTGGGGCATGATGGAAGAGGCACCACCTCTCTGTACATGCCTTTTTCCATCTAAAATACTAAAGACACACACTGCCTCCAATCTGTGCTCTAAGCTCTGCCTCCTCTTTGGGGCAGGTTGGAGCCAAAGCAGCTTTGAAGACGCAAACCAACGCCAAATCCAGGTTTCCCTGCCTCTTCTACAGGCAAATGCATGTAATCCATTTAAGTTTATATAATTTTCTGAAACACTGGCAAAAAAAAAAAAAAAAAAAAGCAAGCTCCAGCAATCAGCTGCAGAGAGATCCTTGTAGAGCTGCACAGAGGAACACGCTGAACTGCTCCAACAATTTAATTTCTCTCCAGGAGCAAGAATTTGCCAAGCTTTTATAAATATATGTATTATACGCATATAAAGCAACGTACCTTAATATCACCCCCTCAAAAGCCAAGTGAAATTTGCTTGGTCGAACTCCCCCAGCTTAGCAGCCAAGTGTCATTTTGCCCTAAATGGGGCTGTCAGAACTGTCATTAAAAAAATTATTCAAATTGTCATTTAATACACATTTTTAATCTGATTTTATCTCCCCACCTGCTGGACATTTCCTGTTTCAGAAGATCTTGACATTTGCTGTCATTACATAATTTCTGACATGCATGAATAGCAACAGCTACAAACCTATGTACTTGGTGGCACAACAGGAACTGAAATTTTGAAAAAAGGATTGCATTTTTAAGAATAATTTCATCAGTCATGTGAGTGCTTCAAAATTCCCCTGCAGAATCCACTTTGACTTCAAAGCAGAATAAAATGTTAATATTGACGTCCCACACATAAGCTACTGCTTAAAAAAAAGAGAGAACTGTAAACACTAATTTTGACAGTACTTAAATTATCATGTTTCCATTTGGACTTGAAAACTAACCTTGGTCTGGAAGATTTAGGTTTTCAGAGATATATACAACACTGACATGTTAATCCCTAGCTATAGCAAAGTATCTGGTTCCCGTTTTTCACATATATGCATAAGACATTACATTAAACTTCATTAAGTAATGACCCAAAAAAGAATCTTTATCCATTTATCCAGAAAATATTTATTTTTAAATCCATACATTAGCATTGGAAATGCCAGCAAAAATGTACTTATCACAATGCTTAAGGTCAGCCCTAAATCCCAGAAAAGGGTTACAAGGGACTTCTGGAGACCCTCCAAGGGTCACTTGGAGCAGATCGTCCAGGCATAATTAAAATCATGTAAACCACAGAAATAGTGACAAACCCTAGTATATATTTGGATCCCACTTCCCTCATTTTTAATCTATTTATGCAAGATGATCTTAGAAACATCTGGACAAGTAAAAGACTAAGTAAAAGCAAAAACAGAAAGATTAAAATACTAAGATCTGAGAGTCATTTTAGCAATTACACAAGGAACACACACAGCCTTATCCTGCTTCCTAATAACACAAACACTTCTCCCGTCTATAGCATATGAAGCCAGGAAAAGAAAAAAAAGATAACATATACCCTAGGCAATTAAAAGCAATCGACATAAACCTATTGCTTCTAAAATTTTCCCACAAAAATAAATGAATCAACCTTTTTCTCCCTGCGTACTACAAATGTGCTATTAAAGGGTAACTTTAAGAATCAAATATATTCATTGTGGTTTGCAGAAAGAACCACAAAGTTTTACTGGGTATTTTTAAACTATTATTCCCCTAATCATCATCAAGAATCACATCCTGAAGATCTTCGAGCACTAATTAGTTCAGTTCCTAAATTATATCTTACAACCAGTTTTGCTCTCTCCTGAGAAAACACCAGGCAGGTCTTATAAAAAGTGACACAAGAATTGGTGACTTTTCGCTAAGAACTGTAAAGGCACCGGGGCAGGACACCATGACATGACGCCGGGATGCGCTCCGAAGCTCCAACTCTGTCACTGCTTGGGAAACCACGGCCGAGACCTCGCCCAGCGCCCAGGCTTGCGTCTCTCTGGGGGAGCTGCTGCAAAGAGACTGACAGAGCTGCTCTGTGCTGCAGTGCAAGATGAGCACCTTCTGCCATAGCAACAGTTTGGGGCTGTTAAAAATAGCACGAGCAGCTTCACTGCCTTTCCTCTCGGAATGTGTGTCCATAGCGGGCACTTCTTCTCTTCCTTCTTCTGCTAAGGTACCTTGATGTCATCTTTGAAGGATCTTTGTGGACTTCTGCTCCTTGCAGACGCAATGTCTTAAAAACCGCCCTGTTCTTTTGCCTGTGGAGCAGGAGGAAGGAGCCCAGGGACTTTCTGGCTTAGCTGTGGGACTTGCTAGTCCCCTCAGTGAGCTGGTTCACTTAGTTGGCAGCACCAAATAACACAGCAAAACACAATTTTAAGGAGGAAAGATCAGCCTCGGAAGATAGTGAGGAGACCCGTCTCATAAAAGCACCCACCGGCCACCAGGGGAAGGTTGTACCAACAGGCCAAGACCAGGTATTAGAGAACGAGCAAGACCTCCACCTTTTAGCAGTGCAGAACCTTTAGATGGGCTCAAATGCTCATAAAACTGCAATGTAAGATAGTGTGAAAACACTCTGTCAGCTTTATGAATTTCTTCCCATCTGGTAAACCAAAAGAGTGCATTTCTGCCTGGAGATCTGGCAGAAGACTAAGCTAGAGCCTCTGACGCTCCCCCTCTCCTTCAAGGGATTGATTTTCAGGCACAGCAGTGAGCTCACCCGATCAGAGCACCGAATCTGGGCATTAGAGCTAACGCAGGGACGGAACAGGATGGGTCTTGGGGCTCTAAATCCCCATTAATTGGTTTTAACTGAGCCTGAAAAGCAAAGGGTTAGTTACAGCCTGTCTTTGCTGGCTGTCTTTGGCCTAAACCTCAAAATCGGAACTACTCTTCTCATTTTATTAAAGCTGTACTATAAAGTAAGCCCAGTGTGAAAATAAAAGAAGTTTCCCATTAAAAAACAGGAACAATAAGAAAGATGACTTGAATTACTGAAGTTGTATTAAATGCTTGAGAAATAAGTTTTGCTGTACTTAACCTCAAACTAAAAGCTCCCTGTCACAGCACACTCCATCACTCAATGCATGGCCTCAGCAAAAAGCTGTTTTTAAGACAATAATCTACAGAAAGCAGCATACCAGAATCAAACACATCGGCTAGAGCATGCAGAAGTAATCAGGGGTGATTCATTAAGAAAAGCTCACCAAGTCGAATTCGTTCTGTGTGCCAGGCCTGACCCTATTCGGGATGTTATAAATTGGACAGCAAAGATGCCTTACATTTATATGTATGTTCAGCTGTTATTTATTGGTACTCCCTGGTGCTCCCCAGGCTGCTGGCCCAGGTCAGCCCTCGCTCTGACATCTCGGACCAGATCCACGGCACAAAGTTCGTGCAATCAAAGATTTGCAGCAGGGTGTAAGCTTCAGTTAGAAACCAAAAATGACTTTTAAGGCTCATAAAAAGCCTATGGACTGTATGCTTAACATCATTTATCTAAAGGGAGATGACAAGAGATAAAGAAAAAAAATCTCATTTCACAGATATTAAACACAATGGTAAAAAAAATAGTTACAGAGGAGCAGGCAGCACACCTACCTAGTGAATATAGAGCAAGTCCCAGTGGATTAAATATAAGGTCATTTTGCCTCTTGATTTCAAGCTAGAAAGAATCAGCATGGTCTCCACAGTTTCAGGCAGCCACAGGAGGTACTAAGCGCTGCATCCTGAAAGCACCAGGATGCTTTCCCCAATGCCAGCATCACCCCATGGAACAGGGGTGATGCTGGCATTGGTCACACAAGAAAAAAATTAAGAACACAGACTCAGTAGCAACAGTAGGAAAGAAAGAAAAAAGAAACACAAAAGGCTCATTGCTCAGGGGCAGGGGGGAGGAACTTCTCAAAAATAATCAGCTTTGAACACAAACTAAGCAATTCACAGGCCAGGCTGAAGAGGGGGCATGTGCTGGTCATATGTTCAGCGTATGTTGCTGGCACCCTGCACCAGGATGTTCCATGTGGTAATAGCTCAAACATTTCAATTTGAGCTGCGCTGCCTCCAGGGACGACGTGATCCGGCAGCCCGGAGGAAAGCCACACCGTGCACAACGAGCCCTAACGTTAATTCTGGCTCGCAGATTATTTCGCTGTGCTCCCAACAGCACTTTGCTTGGCACCTGCTCATATAAAGCCATGTACTAAGTCTAACCAGTGATGGTGTGAGGCAATGTTAAAGCTGTCAGGTTGTTTATGTGACTCTTGGGGTCTCTGTGATGCTCCGAGGCAGTGCTCTGCGTGGCTGCACGCTGCGGATGACACGGACACGTGCCCACGCCGTGGGCCAGCAGCATCCGCAGCTTCCGTGCAGCTTCACAGCCCAGTACAGCCACGCACAGCGTGACATCGTGTTGTCCACGTGACAACTCAGTGTATCCCTGTAGTCCTCAGACGCAAACTCACAACCTCCAGTAACTGCTTCCAGGACAGCTCCCGTCCCCACTCCACACGGTCGTCTCAGCTCCTGCGACCACCACCAAGAAGTTGCCTCTGGTGCTGATCCGCAGCCACGCGAGCTCCACTGAAGGGAAGGTCCCCACCTCACCACCACGCAGTAGTTTTTGGTCATGTCAACTCTTTCTGTGTTCACATCAGTGGCCAGGATTAGATCTACACACCTCCTCTTAAATCCCCATGCTTTAGAGTTTCAGTTTTACGTGCCCTGGAGGTATTTCTCTATCCTTTGTATTTTTATACTCAATCCTTACCTGTACAAGTCAAATCCTATCTCCGCTCTACTCCTTCAAGAGTATTATTCTAATGACCTAAAAGACGGTGGGAGCCACCATAATCCAAGTATCTAGGGACTTTTCCTATTTAACATTAAGTCTCCCACACCCAGTGAAGGACTTGACCAGCTTCTTGCTCCCACTGTTCAAACGCTGCCCAAATGTCCTCTGTTGAGCAGATTATTTTACCCCAAGTATCCCTATAAAAAACACAGTGCAGTCATAGATGTTCTCTTCTTTGAGTCTCTTGTTGATAGTTGGATCAAGCAGCTACTACAAAACACTGAACAGGAGTAAGGAGGACAGAGGTGCCGCCTCGTTAACACGCCCAGCAGCCAGCGCTTCCTTGAGCGGAGCCCGGGAATCGAGCGTTGAAACGCAGCGTCACTGCAAGAGGCTTCCACCCCACTTAGCTTGAAGCCATTAACCCCAAGCTACTGCCCCTTCCAGATAAGGGATGTAACTGGAAGAACAAGAAAATTACCTAATCCTGCTCGTAACAAATGTTCTTTAAAGGACAAAAATTTGCAGACACAATCAACTGCCTTGGAAAGGAGGCAGACAAACCGGTAAACATGCAGCAGAGCGGGAATGAGAGTAAATATTATGAAATATGTATTTTTTTTTTCCCACAAAACCTGCTACCTTCTTGGTACCACCCCCTGCCACAACAAAAAATGAGCAGCTCATTTCCACACTACCCTCTCCCAATTTCATCTCCGCAACTGCATTTTTTTTCCTGGATTTCAAGAACTTTAGAAACAAAATCATACTAACTGCAGTTCTTGCACTTAATTTTGATTAAATACCAAAGCTGAGTCCACTGAAACACTTTCCTCAGTCTCCTCTCCCTGTCCACACCCTCCATATCATTGAATTAAATAAACAGAAGTAATGACACTCTTACACTATTGTTATTTGTTTTCTATTTGATATCACTTTTAAGGTAATATTTTTTTATGTCGCTCTTCTCCACTACCATACAGTTAACACACAGGACAGGCAAACGGCCTTGTTAAAACAAACACATATGACTAATATTTTCCTCGTCTGTTACTAAGCCAGAGCAATTTTACAACACTAATCCTAAAAACTTAAAACTTTTATTAGAAGACAATTTTATTTTATCCTTCTGGCTGAGAGCCAAGTTACTTGCATCCGTATGCTTTTTCTGCTGCTCTTTATGCATAGTTTGCATTCATAGTACCTAAAAAGAGAGTTTTGGCTGCCTCTTTCCTTAAAAGCCTTAAAGCCACTCATTTTGGTGATAACCCGAGATAACAGCGAACAACCTCACCTAGGAACCTTGAGTACTCACTAGCCCACAGCAAACCCGACTTATTTATAGCTAAGCAGCTTGCTGGGGTTAGTGATCTCTTCCAGGCTCAACAATCTTTCAACCTCAGAATAACCACACCATAAAACACGCAGGGTTATTTCACTACTGACAGAAAAGTAAACATTTGTGTACTAGGGTGTGTTTGCAGAGAACTGCTCTGGGCTGCAGCAGACACTGAAAAGCTATTCACACCAGGCCAAAATTCATGAAAGGAATTTAAAATTCATTCCGAAAAGAATTTACGATCAAGATGTTATTTCTTTAAAACCTGGAGACAAGTGGGAACATCTTAATTCTTCTCCCAGGTGAGAATGAGTTTCCCCATTTCATCTTTGGGTGAGTTGCCCTTATTTACCACTACATTGAGGAAAAGGGGGAAAATATAAAAGAGGAGTGATATCAAAAACTAAAGTGATGAAACAGGTGCAAAAGGAGGCAGCTTTGTATCGCTTACTGGAGGAAGCTATTTTGTTTTGCCAGGCACATAAGCACTGCTACACGGTGCTGAAATTTGCTCATAATACAGCCTGCACACATTTCTCAGCTTTCTGTCCAGAGCAGTACCAGGAAAAGGTTTTAAAAACACAGGCTTGAATTTCATTTCAAAAGGATAAACAACTGAAGCTCTGCTGTGGTTTTTACCTATTGCATCTCTTTCCTGTGTTGCTAAATGTGCCTCTCACTTGATCATTTCAACTGACACACGCGTTGTGGTTTGCAGCGCCAGAGCGTTTGTAGCTATTATCAATATCTAGAAAGCTGAATGAATAATATTATGATCGACCACAAACGGTGAAGACCACCCTAAACTCCAAATTCTGCACTCATTTCTGAGCACTCCTAGCAAAGGGCAACCACTTCAGCATTCACCCTTCAGCTACAAGCCTGCTGCCAGGGAAAAGGCAGGAGAGCTGCTGATAGTATCGCTGGGAGTCAGAGCACAGGAGGATGGATTTCATCATCCCATAAGAATCCTATTGCCCAATTCAGTCATTTTAATGGAGTTACTTAAGAACAGATTGCAAACTCTCAATAAGAGGTGTTTTCACATCATCTGAACAGCAAACAGTAACAGGTCACTAGTTGGCTCGTGGCCCCTAAATACTACTAAATGCTAGTAAAAAGGTAATATATTTAATAAGATGTAAAGGCACACTGGACAACCTAAGCCAAACTCCTCTACTGATAAAGAACAGACTAACTCGGATCCCCCAACACACACACACTGAAAGGGGCTTCAATTGGCAACTACCCCAAGACAGAAGCAGATCCTCTAGCAAGTGCGTAGGGCAGGTCAGGCAGAATCGCCACCAGAACCCGGTGTGCAGCGAACTCACCTGCCCCTGGAGCTGCTGTGTTTCCTCGTGCGGTGCAAGTGCTCACTTCACTTCCTATGTCCTTTGCTCATTTAACACTTCCATCTGCACAGGTTCTAAACAGGCTTTGACAAATGATAATTCATGTAATTCACTCATATGAGTGAATTACATGAATTACATTCACTCATATGAGTGAATTATACTCACATGAGTACTCATACTCTTGCTGGCATCCAACTCTACTGAAACCTGCACTGGAAATAAAACACATTTTTCGCTGTGATATGATCCTCCTCTGGCTTTTTGTTTCTTTTTGCTTCTTCTTAAGCTGTTTCACTACATCCTTGTGAAGGCTGCCTCAGAGCGACAGCAAGAAGATGGTCAGATCAGAACAGGGAGCACATGCACGTGCTGCTTTCAAGTCTTCTACCTAGGTACTTTTGGAAAGCAGGATAGACAAAATCCATTTCTCAACCATTAATAAACTTACCTTAAGTCTGGTTTTACTATCCTGCACAAACAAGAAGGAAAAAGCTCTCAAATGACAACTTTGCTTTTGAGCGAGATGGTGCTGCTCCTACACAGCAAATGTTAAACTGAAACTCAAAATATAACACATAAAATCCTTGTCACTTACTATCTAGCTGCAGTCTCTCCAGCAAATCCACACTTTTCCTGACAAAATGCAATGAATAAATGAGGCATGCATAGAAAACAGAGAGGTTACAGAGGTTATTTAGCATAGGGAGCACCATATAGTTGAGCTCATTATATTAGAGCAGCAGACACTGTGTGTTAGAACTATGAGATGGCCCACAGGGAAAGAACTTGTGCCCTTGTTTCTCTAGTGCTCTTCCTACGTGTTAAAACTCATGCAGAGATTCAAGAAAAACAGCCAGAAAGTAGGTACTACCCAGTGGTAGGAATCAATGGCCTTGAGGAGAAAAAGGGGAGTCATGGCAAAGCATGGAACAGGCTGCCAGGGAAGTGGTGGAGTCCTCAGTCCCTGGCAGTGCTCAAGACATGTGTAGATGAGGCGCTTGGGGACATGGCTTAGCAGGATGGTGTAGAAGGGTTTATGGTTGGACTCAGTGATCTGGAAGGTCTTTCCCAGCCATAATGATTCTGTGACTACATTTCAACTGAATCTTTGTAACATTAACAGTCGTTTTTTGATTTTCTTTTTACTTCAAACAAATGCAGTAGCCCTCATCAAGTAGAATGCTCTTCCAACATCATCTGAGATCTAAATATTTCTTTTTTATTACTTTGCGTTTTTTTAAATATACCTAAATTAACCTTGTTTTTCTCCTGTATTCCTGTTTTAGACTTCCCTACCCCCACCCCCCCAAAAAAAAATTAATTTTGCAAAGAATTAACAGGTTTTGAAAGTGCAATTCCTGAACGTGAGATTCCAGCAAGGTAACCCAGGTGGGTCTGTGCAGAACCCACCACCACTTGCCTGCTCAGCTACTTGTCACACCTGTATGTGCGACTCGAACACAACAGAATCTCCCAAAGTACCCTAAAAAAGCAGCCACACGAGGGACTTGCCAGTGGCTCGTGGAGCATCTGAGGAGCTTCAAAGCCCGCAGGACCTGCAGCTGCGAAGCACAAGGCCTTCCCCGTCCACGGTCCCTCTCTGAGGCAGGGAAATGCTCGGGCAAGCCCAGCCTCTGCCTCTCTGAAGTGAGACCACGGATTATTCTGGATCGCATTTCCCCAAATTAACTCTCAAAGTTTGTGCTTCTTTATCTATAGATATGACAACTACAGCATCTTTCATCCTCAGCTCTTGAACTTGACTTCAACCTTTTTCAATCCTCTTTTCAAGCCCCCTGGAAAACCCTCCCACTTCTCCTTGTACAACAGCCCCAAACCCCAACAATTTCCTCTCCATTTCCTAGAACAAAAGCACTGCCCTATGCTCATGAAGGAACCGAATTCTCTCCTCTCAGTTTTCTACTCTGTACATAGCTTGATGCTAAAATCATGCTCTTTACCACTCTTCTTACACTATTTTAAGGCTTGCTTCAATTACCAGTTTGTTCTGTTTCAAATTTTAACTCATCCCCTCACACAAGATTTTGAACGAGTACATTCAGCTGCTTCTCCTCTAAGTTATACTCTTTTTATTCTTATTTTGTTAAGTCTCTGGCTCCTCTCACTGCTATATAGGCCTTCTTCACCCAACTAGGATAAATGGAATACAGAAATAACTCTTAAGGAGGGAAACTCTTCCATAAAGACTGTTTCTGTCATTTGTATTTCCACTTGCCTGGTGCGTTCATTGTACTTATATTGTAATCAACAAGCCCGTCTATATAACTAATTTAAGGTATTTATCTCCTGTGTTTATGTCTTGTCTGCTCAAATTACATTCTAATGAGAATACCCTAAATCTGCCTGTATCAAAATTAAAAAAAAAGTTAAAAAGTCACGTATATGCCTATACAGTATTTATGTAAGTCACAGCTAGACATGTCTTTAATGTCCTTAACTTCACTCTCAGTCTTCAAGTGCTTGTACATCTACAAATAAATCAGACTCCTGCCTTACACAGTCATACATAGTTGTACAGAAGGAGATGTTGATATTAGACATATGCTATTTTTCTGAGGGAACTGAAGTTTCAGTGGAAACTAATTTCCCATATCTGAGATAGTCTGAAGACTTAATAATCTAAAATCTTAGCACTTGATATCAACTACTGTTACAAATAACCTCATCTTTTAACATAAACAAGAAATTCTGAATAGTAAATTAAAGTATTTTGGGCATAAAAGTAAGCTAAAGTTTAAAGCAGCCTACAGACACTCCCTTGTGCACTTCTGATGGAGATATTTGTTATTCCTAAAGGCAATTTCCATATACCAAAGTGTCAGTAAGAGTTTAATTTTAACAATGACCCTAGTCCATCTCCAAACCAAGCACACACATACATCTTAATTTCCTCGGGTGATTTAGAAACTCTGAACGTGATTTCAGTACAAGATGCAATCACTTGTTCTATTAGATGTTAACCTGACTTAAAAACCTATATAATAAATAAAGTCTCTTGCTCTAACACAGTGAACGTGAGTAAACAAGGACCTGCAGCAGAAGTAAACCCTGGGATAGGAAGCTTCATCTACTTCTCATTTAAGCCCCAGGCCACTGAATTTCATCCTGCCATTCCTATATTGAGCCCAACAGCCAGGTCTGACTACACCGTGGCATATTTTGTATCCAAAGCATGTTTTCCAGAACAGTATCTTTGGGGAATTTCGTCTTTATCTAAAAGGCCAACAGATAGAGAAGTGGAAATTCCTCCATTATTATTAGCAGGCTGGTCCAACATGCTTAAAAATCTGTGCTTACCTCAGCCCAGGAGCTTGCTGTCCCCAGCCTTGGGTTTTTGATGCCTGTTTTTGTTCCACTAGCAAAGCACTTCTTAGTACTCTGCAGTTCCTCCCCATAAAAGGGTATATTCACCAACCCAGCCATCTTGCACTCCTTTTGGATAAGCCAAACATATTGAACTCCTCAAGTCTCTCATTGTATGGTATTTCTTTCAGCTTTCTATTTTTTAATTTATTATTATTAATCCCCTAAAAATATTGCAGTTTTACAAGATTCTTGAGCATGAAGTTTGAATCCAGAACAACAGGGAATCCACACATCAGGGCTCTCAGATGTTGCTTCCCTACTCACACACACAAACACCGCATTGCTCTGCTCTGCCACATCACCTAAATGTCTAATGACCTCTCTGTGGTCATGACTTTCAACCTCTACTCACAGTTCAAGAGTAGTAGTTCAGAAGTTTCTGCTCCACAGATCTAGCCTGCATATCTTTCTAGGAACGCACTCCTTTTCTCTTTAATCAACCGGTACTAAGAAGCAAGTCAAATTTGTGATTTTCATTATTAGTAATAACTTATCACATTAATATCTCCTACAGATATTTATCAAGAATTACTTTTACTTTGGATAACCAATGAAAGTATCGAATAGCAATCAAGGTTCTTTTTTCCCCCTCCATTATTTCTCCCTAAGCTTTAAAGGAGGCTACCCAGCTCAGATATTCCCAAAGATCTGGTATTGGAAACACAGATAATACTTTCCCAATAGAAGGCAGCAATTACATGAAATATGTTATAGCTAACATGGATATCCTAGAGATATACAGAATTGTACTGAACCTGATCTAATGCTGAAGTCACCTCTATTTTGAGCTGGGGTTAGCCAGAGACCTCTTCCATAATTCTTAATGTACACTCTTAAATTAACATTTCATTAAAATTATTTCTGGCCAATTTCACACTGATTTTTGTTACACTTCATAAAGCTTTGATAACATCATCTCTGGATGTTTCTGCTTTCCAGCTCTGACTCTACACACGTCCAACGGCACATGCATCCCTCCGCACACCAGCGGTCTTGCTGAAGTCAACACTAATGTCTACAGTGAAGCACTGCACGTAACTGCTTGTCAATCTGTCCATGTTTTGCAAATTCTTTGGTTCACACAGGCAAGCAAAAAGGCTTGTATAAACATTCACAGTGCTGATAATTTTACTCCAACAAATACTGAACTCTAGAGCTTACTTGAGATGCTTCTTTTTAAAGGTTCATGATCCGCATTCTTGGTGAGAACGAACAGCACTGCAGCACCTTCAGCAGCTGCAGTACAATCACGCAAACAAGCAAGAAGAAACTTTAGAAGACTCCAATCACTTAAAGACCTTCTTTGCCACGATGGAAAATGATGTATTATGAAATTACAGATCTGCACTAACTCTCCAAAGAATCTACCAGAGTCTCACTCTTCGATGATGCAAGGATAGTAATGGGAACTTAATTGAAGAAGATAGTGTTTATTTTCTGTGCCATCTAGTGTGGAATAGCTGCAGAAAAAGGCAAAAAAAAAAAAAAAAATCCTCCCCTCCAACTGCTTTATCTAGGTCAAAAAACTCCTTAAGGGCAGGAAGTCGCAGAAAATAAATGTCACTACACATCAACTTTTTATCGTGAAAATAAGCAAGGCAGTAGATAAATCCACCTTCCCAATAATTCAGTATGAAGTTCCACAGGAGACAGTAGCTTATTAGGGAATCCAAATCTGTTATGAAAACTTATTGTAGGGTTGCAAAAGAGGTGCCTTGCACTGCTACATGACAAATTTGAAAAAAAATTGTTCAAAATTGCACCCGATATTTTTCGGTGCTTTACACAATTTTACATAATGGAGAAGGGTTAAGAGTTCTTGAAGTCATCACTATAGTTACTGAAAAATAAATAAATAAAATGCACAATTGTATTACTTTCCAGTTTAGGTGTGACCGTGTTGAAAAAAAAATGCCTTGTGCAAATGCATATATCCTACATAAACCCAAAAATAAGAAAGCAACAGTAGCAGAATTCCTCCATAGGAGGTTTATTCTCCACAACACATCTACCCTCATGAAGCGCTGGTATTTACAAAATGATGCAATTTTCTGACTGCATTTAGGTAATCAGACACATTGATTTTGAAAAAAGTAAAAGATGAATTAATTCCTTACACTTATCTGGATACCAAAAGCGAGAGAATAGTTGATTCTTTCTACCCCAAAATGACACATTCGAACAGCACTATAGTTTGATTTAATTAACACAAGCAAAAAAAATGTGATTTAACTTACATTATCTCTTACCTCATTATTTTAACTGAACATGGGAATCACAAAGGTCATTTTCAAATACAGATTCTCAGAACAGCCAGCTCTTATATGTACTTGGAACCTTTATACCAAAACAACACTAATCTTGTGTCTATCACAGAACTTGAAGCTTAACAAAATGACAAAGAAACCACCCTTTCTTAAGATGATTTCCTGATTTCTACTAATTCACCTGACTCTGTATAGTTAAGATGAATGAAAACCCCTTAGATTACTAAAAATGGACACAAAACGTCCTTACCCGATGCTACAGCTGGAGAAAACAAGGCAGAGACCTCGAAAAAAATGCAAACCAATCCAAACATAAAACTATTTGAGCATTATCTCAACTACCTGATTGGCGTCTGATGATCTACAACACTATTTCAGAATAAACAAATAAACAAAAAATTGCTCATATCCTGCATCTGAATTAAAGTATGAAAGAATGTAGTGAGAGAAATAACTGTTATACAAATTATGACTATAGGAACTTCATGTTCATCTCTATTTTCACTTCAACTAGTGTGTGCTCTACCTTTTTTCGTCTCTGCTCCTTTTCAATGAGATCTGCTTTTAATGAGACCACTATGACTACTGGGCTTACATTTGCAAATACTACTTTAAAATATCCCCAAAATACCTATAAAGGTAACTCAATTAACACTGCTAGTAGTCATTATGCCATGCAACAACAGCATTTGCTACAGAAAATAAATACAAGTTTCTGGAGTTTGATTCATAAATCCCAGGCAAGCCCAGTATTTTGTAATTTTATGCTTAGAAGTAGTTTGCAAATAATTCATAGTATTAACGCCACCAGTATGGAGCTCCAGCATATTTCTCTAAACATGTATCACTCATCAGGGCTCAGAAACATTTCAGAGAGCCGTCTTCCTTACAAGCAACTGCACAACTGCATCCATCAAAAGCGCTGTCAAGGAAGGCAAAGAGCGGGTGTCAATCCAGCTTGACTGAGGTATTTAATATAGTCTGACAACTATATTCTTTGAATTTTTCATTTAATTTCCATTATCTTTGATTTCTCAAAGCACCGAGCATTCAGACTCATAAAGAATTCGTTTAAAACATGTACAGAGCTTAAGCTCAAGCCAACAGAAATTTAAATACATTCTTCCGACACTAACAGATTCCACCACCTAATCAGATGTTATGTCCTACTTATCTCTGCTGCAAAGTCAAACCTGAGCTACTCCCGAAGCAAAATTTTCATCAATCCTGCATGTAACAACAGCTAATTCACACAGCAACCACACCTTGCATAGAGTTTCGGGAACTGCAATGAGAGAATGGGGGAAAAAAAGCCCACCAATATATTAGAGGTTCTTTACCATCTCTTGCCCAGGTGACGCTGAGCACAACCGACCTATCCAAGGGGTTTACTTATCAAAACTTGATCCCTATTCAGGATCTACTGATTTTAATCAGTGGGAAATCTTCTGCACAGACAGAGTCACAACCTGACTCTGTGGGCGCAGATCACAAGACCAAATTGAAAAGACTGAGTCCTCTGTATACCAAAAAGGAAAATGCTAGTACACAAACAAAAATATAGCCATTTAATTTTTTTTTTAGTCATTGAATTAGATAGCAAAGGTGTTTAGCTAAAGCGAGATATACTACTCAGTGTGGTCTACCGTAAAAGCTCCCACACTTCGTAAACGTAATGAAGTCCATAAATGAATGTCAGAATGGGACAATTATTCACTTTTTCTTACTATTAAAGAGCTAAAGAGCATCAAGTGAAATTAACAGGTATCAAGGTCAAAAAATCCTATCAGAGGGAGGTATTTTTTCCCCAATGTGGGCTCTAATTATGTTGTGGAATTCAATGTCCAAGGCCAGAGGCCAGAAGCTTGTGTAGGTTCAAAAAAGTGACAGATTCCTATATTAAAAAAAAAAAAAGGGGGGGAAGAGGGAGGGGAGGACAAAGCAATGCAAACAACATCATGTTGCTTTGAACACAAGAATAAATCAACGCTAGGATGCAAAACGGTAAAGAAAGGAAGCNTATCAAGGTCAAAAAAACATATAAGAGGGAGGGATTTTTTCCCCAATGCGGGCTCTAATTATGTTGTTGGACCCAATGTCCAAAGCCAGAAGATTGTGTAGGTTCAAAAAAGTGACAAATTCCTAAATTAAAAAAAAAAAAAAAAAAGGGGGGGGAAGAGGGAGGGGAGGACAAAGCAATGCAAACAACATCATGTTGCTTTGAACACAAGAATAAATCGCTAGGATGCAAAACAGTAAAGAAAGGAAGCAAAGGAAGCACTCTCTGTGCCCTGTCCTTTCTTACGCTCTTCCCCGAGCAGCTGCCACCAACCATGACAGATCAGGGGCTGGAGGCAGCCTTGCTCCAACTCGGTACTGCTGCTCTCGTGCTAATAGCATCCTGTTTATTATTCAAAAACAAAAAGCCAAAAGTAATGTTTAATATACAAAACATATGTTTTTGTCAAAATATGCAACAATCCAATGCAAAAATGCCAAGATCCTTACGAACTCAAATGCTGAAAGACTAAGTACCCCTGCTTTATAGACTGTAACATGAAAGAAAAGGAGAAACAAACACAAAAAAGAAACAAAAACAAACAGAAAGAAAAAGAAGAATAAAACCTTCTTCCAAGCTAAATTATGCTCAAAAGTCAGTCTGCTTCCTTCAGCTGTATCAGTTACAACAGTCTGGAAATCCGGCCTCTCCAAACATTCCCGCCAACTGCTGCCATACACCCAGCATAAAGGATACTTTTCAAATAGAGTATCTCAGAAGTTAGGTCTAATTTTTGTTATTCACTATCCTAACAATGTTTTTATCCAAGGTGGTGGAAATTGCACAAGCTTCATACAAAGACAATTAGAAAACATGAACTTACAGACTACAGCAGTTGACAGTCTACAGATCTTAAAAGGTAGCTGTAACAGGCTTCAACTGAGCTCCTTGCTTTTGTATGCCTTTAACAAAAGGTTTAAAATTGTTTTAATCTCATGCTTCTGAGTTATGACACTGACAGGAGAGCTACTTATAGGGTTGGGAAAAAAAAAATTCCCCCCCAGCTCCATTTTGTTCATCTTGCAAGATGACAGCTGGTTTGTATATACACAAGTATGCACATGAGTCTGTCAAGAATTAGAAAAACAAAAACAAACTTCCCACAGATATTACCTCCTGCTCGATAACTTGCACATTGGAATTGTGAGTGAGGCTTCCAGGGAAGCATTAAAAGTAGTGATCAAAACAGTTATCTCCATTAACACTAATTAAGTATTTCAAAGTACTGATATTTGCATAAAGAAAGATGTTCTTACTATAGGAACAATTCTGTTTCCCCACATGTTAAAAACATATGTTTTGCAGGAGAATGCAAAGTTGTATTTCTGTTTTTCCCTTCCAGAAACAGGAAGTTCAGTAACATTATTGTGCTGAAATAATAATAAAAAGACACTACAATTGCATAAAGTTATCAGGAACAATTAAATAAGACATTTTGAGTCGCTAATAGTATAGTACTTGGGAGTCATTTGCAATTCTCTATTAATTAGAAAATCCAGAGATCAGCTCTACATTCTTGACTTTCAAGATCACTCAGAAACAAGTAAAAGCAACAGGACGTGGAGAGTTTTAAACCTCCTCTCCATTAAAAATATACATATATATATACGCACACGCATCTATATATACACATTTATATATGTATTTCAAACGATCGTGTGCTCATAGGCAGAGCATATTACTGGCAACATAGTAGGATTAAACAACAACAAAAATAGATCTAGTGATTACTTGGGCTGAGGTTAGCAAACATCTACCTTGAACTCGCACCAAAACTGCCTTCCTTCCACTCATGTTTCAACAGTTAATTAACGTGTAGCTCACACTGAAGCACCAAAGTTTAATTCTTAAAATCCGGCAGCTCATCTTCATAGTGACTGGTTAAATCTACAATGAAACCCAAGAACATGGCTACAAACAATATTAGTCATCAGTAATGACTTGGTGTAAGCAGATAATGTCTGCTTTGAATTTGCCTGAAGACTCCTGTGTTAAACATACACACACAAATGAAAACAAAACCAAAAAAACACCTTTACAAATAGTGAAACTACTATTTCCCTATGCAACTCTAGTCACTGTCTTTTTTCATAAACAGATTTTACACTATTAAATACATAACTTTTAAATAAACTATAAAGCTGTATTTGAATATAAACCAATCTGAGTTGCCAGATTAATTACGAGCATGTAGATTTTCCTTACCCTTCAAGATAAAACTCACCCCATATCTGCTACCTGACGACACCCCAGTCGGTTGGTTGGGAACAAGGTGGCGGCTCTGCCACCTCCTATTTACAGAGCTCCGGAGAGGATCACACCTACGTTTGGTAACCAGGAGGTTACCAAACCTTGACCAGCTCACAGGCCCTGAAACGAAAGGGCTACCAGCAGATAGTCTAAGAAACGGTGTGATTGTGCAGAGCGGTTAAGTTTCAAGCAAATGCTAGTTTCCATAAGCACCACCTACACTGATGAAGAAATTTTAGCTGCACAGAAGATCTATTTCATTGTTCATTAAAAAAAGTGACACTCAACAAATCCTTCAGAGTTTTCCTTCTCCTTAAAAGGTGACATTGATAGGACTAAAATAAATTACAAGTCAATGATTACATGGAGAGCATGAAGAAGCTGTACTTTCCTCCCCCCACCCGGGGACTTAAGCATTTAACAGATTGCCACTAAGTACTCAAACTAATTCTAGGCTCTTTGCAAATCAAGACACACAACACAATACACAACCACTCGCTTACAATTAGTGTATTACACCAAGCTGTTTATAAGGAGCATTTCATCTATGCTTTATTAGTGTGTCAGGTTAAAATATAAATTAACCACCTGCCAAATGATTATTAATATTAAAAAGCAGAAAGCAAAAATAGCAGTTACAGTTAAAGGTCAAACAAGTCACCCAACTGTATTTGTGATTATACAACTCCACACGCACTGGCAATGCTAAACCTTTTCAGAAGGAGCTTTTCCTAGAAAGCAGAAAGGTGAAGACAATTTAACTTTTGCAGAGAAACTAGTTAAAGAAACTAGCACTCAAGATGTCAAAGGGGGAAAAATACAAAAAAGAAAAACTTGAAGTTTGAAAACCTTAAGGGCATTAAGGCTGTGCCACTAAAGGCATGTGTTCTGTGAAGGTAGAGCACTCATACTTCTTTTTTTCCCACCACAACTCTTGCAGAAATAAAGATTTGTGTGTGTCATTTTCAGCACCAGACTTGTAAAATAACTTGATCTTTTCATGTCTCTTGATGCAAGTATCAAAACCCACTGCAAACCAAAACACTTTCACTTTTCCTGCTCCAGGCTCCTCCAAACACAGCCCATGCGGGCGCTCTTCAGCGTATCCACAAACACGCTAGGCCTCGCACGATCCCCTAGAACATTTTGCAAAGGGAGCTAATATTTTCTCATGGTAAAGGAATGCGTTACCAGCAGAAACCCTCTCAGTGCATCCACCGTCACACACGGAAAGCGCGTACTGAAACACGCACACGAGTAATTCGTGGGGATGATTCAGTTTGACCGTCAAGATAAATATTCCGATTATGCAAAGACGCAGAAACCACCGCTAACGACCGTCACCGAGCGGCAACCGCGCACCTAAAACGACCTCTCCGCCCGCTGCCGCGGGAGGCCCCGCGGGCGCGTGCATCCACCGTCACACACGGAAAGCGCGTACTGAAACACGCACACGAGTAATTCGTGGGGATGATTCAGTTTGACCGTCAAGATAAATATTCCGATTATGCAAAGACGCAGAAACCACCGCTAACGACCGTCACCGAGCGGCAACCGCGCACCTAAAACGACCTCTCCGCCCGCTGCCGCGGGAGGCCCCGCGGGCGCCTCGGGCTGCGCTGACCCCGCGCGCCGAGCGCGGGCA
>VWPW01001318.1:0-15046 GCA_013389825.1 Crypturellus undulatus | reverse complement strand
CCAACGGCCGCCGCCAACGGCCGCCGCCAACGGCCGCCCGCGCGCGGGGCCCGGCCGGTACCGTAACCAGCCGAGCGCCCCGCGCCACGGCAAGAGCTGGGACCGACACCCGTTGTTAATGGAAACCCCGGAGAGCAGCGGTATCGGTAAGGCAGACACACGGATAATCTTTGTTACACGGATCACCAATTAATCCGCATTCTTCTACTTCACAATTAACATTTTAAAATACCTCAGGAAAAACAGCAAAGGAGATTCAAGTGCATTATATATATTTTATATATATATATAATGCAATATATATATAATATATATATATTTATATAAATATGTGTGTGTGGGTGTGTATATATATATATATTTATATCATTTCTAAACATTGCCAGCTCCACCATCCTAAATTAAAGCCCTCAAAGGCACTCAGGGAAGGTGAACCTGATGAGCCAGGGCACTGGCCAAGCTCAGCACGGATCACTACTGCTACAACCACAGAGCACTATTCTTCCATGTTTTTTGTGTTGTTTTTCCTGAGTGAAAACAGGCAATTTTATCCACTGGGTGCTCTTCCTTCTTGGTTTGATCAAGAGATGTGTAACAACCCTCTGGGGTAAATAAACATAGAGTTGAGAGTACCTGCTTAAACATAGCTGAACTGCAATCAGTTTTTCCTTTCCTTTGGCCATAAGGTCAGTTCTGTGCCTTTTTTTTTTTATTATTATTTTATTTTCTATAGGAGCAGCAACCTAGGATACATCCAACCTATTCACCACTACAGAAATCTTTTAGCTTTGGGATTCTTTCCTTGCCACTCTCCTTCCAGGACTCCTGTCTCATAAACCAAACCTAAAAGCAGAAGCAGAAGAAGCTGCCCAAGTCCAGATTATCCAGCAGCAAAAACTTGGGGCACCCGATAGCGGTGACTGCAGCAGCACCGCTCCAATGCGGGACTGATAACAGTCCCCACAAAACATCACGCACGCTGGAGTTGGGATGGCAGAATAAGGCGGGAAGGTGGGAGTGTAAGATGGAGTAGCCAGAATGGGAGAAAGATAGTGATTTACATTTGTCAAAACTGGACAGGAAATACAGAAATTCAAATAAACAACAAAAAGGAGATGGCTAGGGGCAAATTGAAGTCAATATCAAAAGAAAAGCTGCAGGCACCAAGGAGGAGAAGATCAATGAGTTTGATTTTCTTTTTCATGATACAACATCCTAGTTTAGCTCTGTCATTTCAGGAGGAGAAAATTTTTTATATTATAGAACACCCAGACTCACACACCAGAGCTTGCACCAGGGCTGAGAAACTGCAGTTGTTTTCAGTAGAAACCAACATTATTGAAAAATATAACAAGGGGGAAGTGCAGTGGGAAAAATCTCATACCCTGTAATCAGATATTGTATCGAAAGATAAGAAATTGGTTTTAGACCTCAATTCAAAACATAGAATTATGAATGAAAGATTCTAATAAGGGATATTATGATGGCAGTAGTATTTTCCATATTTACATTAAATGTGTAGATTTTTTTTTTTTCAGTTCTGTAGCTCAAGTATGAAAAACTAACAAAATTTCAAACTGCTTCTTATTAGACAACATACCACACAAGGACCCCCTATTTTCTCTACTTATACAACAACTGGCAAGAGTTGGTTTTGTTAGTGATGTCCCTTCCCAGGACTACAGATGGAGCTACCCAAGATGGAGCTACTTGTGAAGCTTCCCTCCCCCTGCCCTGAATACGGAGGCAATACCATGAGTACAAAGACCAGTCTTGGGTCTGGTCCAGGCAATTTTGTGTTTTTAATTATAAGTATCAGAATACTCAAAATTTAAAAACTTGTCTATGAAACTTCAGTTGATGATCTTCAAAATATGAATCAAAGGCTAGATAGAATAGCAAGTGAAATCTGCACTGTTAACTTTTTGGGAAGGAGAGCACTTAAAACAGTTTCTTCTTGTAAACTACTTTCTCTGAGGGCAACCAAAGATAAACAAAGCCAGCTCTACAGAAATCTGCATGCAGTAGGAATAAGTGACTACTTTTTCCTGCATAAATGGTCTGGACAACAATAAAAAGCACATTAAAAACAGTTAGAAAAAATGAAAACAAATGCCAGGTTGCACTGATAATCTTTGAGTCTTGTGCAAGTAACCAGGGTGCTCAACCAGACTCAAGCTACAAAAAAATTGTAGCATTCAGGAGTCTTTCAGAATTTAGAGACATTTAAAGATACCTAGGTTACATAAAGGATAGCACAGACTGATCTGTGATTAGTACTTTTTTCCCCCTAATTATGGATTGTCAGTGCATCAATACTGAAATACTTCAGAGAAAACCTGAGACAGGAATGCAACCGAATTTGCATCCGCTAGAAAGAGAAAAGAAAGCTAAGGCATCAAGATCTCACTATTGCTTCTACATTTTCACCCCAATCGTACACCACAACCACTCTAAAAATCAGTCCCTTGGGGTGGAAAAACAAAACAAAACAAAACAAAACAAAAAAAGATAGCAATGGCTCCTTTACGTAGATATTCAAAATACCAACACACAGTCACTGAAATATCAAGCTTGGGAGCAGGAAACAAAAGGCTCCAGGTGTCAGATCACTATCAGGAGCCTGGAAGAGGCTCTGCAAGGTGGCGAGTTAGCAAGCAGCCAGCAGCAGCACAATCAGAAAGCCCAGTGCCGGGATAGCAATTCCTGACAGATGTCCGACAGGCAGAAAAATAAATCTCTCTCGTCTCTGAGGACCCAAGTAGTTTTTCAAAGCTCATTTCCTACTCTACCTCCATTTGTTTGCTTTGTTAATTGAATTAGTCTGCGGGTAATTTTGGTCAGCATTGTTCTATTTGCTTTTCATTTTCAGAAAAGGAAGGATGAAACAGGCTGCGCTCAGGGCAGCAAATAAACAAATCACATCGTGACTAGGATGGGAAGCAAAGCCTCATTTCTCACAGTGCTCATGGTCGACCTTTAGTGCACAGCCCCACTGCTGACGGGAATTGCCCGTGGGGAGCGCGGCAAAGCTGAATGGAACAAGAATGTGAAAAAATTCACTCCTGTTTTTTACACTGTCTTGCTATTAAACAACTGAATAAGATACAAACACGTGTCAAGTAAAAATGCACATACTGCTCAGAAAAACAATAGCAGAAAAGGAATTCTCACTGTAAAGCATGGAAAACCAATTTGGAACAGCAGCTGCTATGTATGTAATGTATAATATATATAATAATATTTCAGAAATATATCAAAAACTTTCTGAGAGTGGATTATAGCAGTGAAGGAAAACAGCAATACGAATTAGCTACACAGCAGGGCATGTACACAGCATCCAGGATGGCACTTGTGAGCCTGTGTTCATCAGAGCCAGAAGCTCTTCATGCAACCTGAGTTTTGCTGAGTACAAAAGCTTTGCAGTTTTTGCAGTTCAATACTGAAAGTTCAGAATGCCAATACAGGAATTGTGAAACCTAGATATGATTTTTTTTTTTTTAATCTAACTCTTCATAAATAAAAACATAGTCTATAATCAGAAGTAGTAAGGGCTGAAATTGGTAAGCTGCTGTTAAAACGTACACATTCCCACTCTCTCAAAGGCACAAGCGTAACATTTAAGTAAGTTAGGTTTCCCACTTCACTATTAACTTTTCTAATTCAAAATATTTTATTCCCATGGGAATATCCACTCTGGAACCTGCGAGCCTGTAAATAAAACGGCTTCACGAATCCTACACTGCAGACTCCATTCGTTTTCCTTGTAGTTGGTCAGTGCTGATAGATGACTTGGAAAGTTCAGCTAATATGAAGTCAGCACCTCAATGGTTTAATCAGCCTTTTGGCAGGCTCCAAAACAACTACTGCTTGTACCAGCTTTGAAAGTGGCAGTGTGAATTTAGTATTGGAAGTACAGACCCCTTAGGAAATATTCCGAGGTAACCTACTACCTCGGGAACCTTTTAATATTCTTATGCTTTTTATAGTCTCTGTACAGCTACAGCATGTTTCTGCAATGTCACAAGATTTCTATATTCTTCTTCCATTCCACCTCTATCTTGATTAAGCAACAAAGCAAAGCAGATAAGAGCATGCTTCCTGTAATTATCAGCAGTAAAACAATCTTCAGTTACATCTACAGATACTATTTTTCCTTTTAGAGATTTTCAACATTTTTTTTCCCTCCGGAAAATTAGACATCTGTGATTCTATTAATCTTTAGTGTCAACAAGTCTAAAAATGTAAGTAAGCTCAAAATCTCACCCCAATATTTTTTTTCCTTCATATGAAAATAACAAAAGGCTGTTAGTACTAAGTGATTCCCCTGCACCAGGGTTTTTACTAAGGAGCAGAATACCACGTACCACGATCACAGCCCCAGTATTATTCACCACCCAACATTAACTCTGCTGTGAGCCACCGGGAGGTCTGAAGCTGGCAAAACCCTAATACTCGTCCATTTGGAAGGCAGGATGCAACAAGACAGAAGCTGAAGCCCCATAAGCTGAGTCTAGAATGAATGGGCAGGAACTAAGAAAGCAGCAGTGGGTGTCCAAGCAGGAAAACCATTGCCTCAAATAACTCTGCTCCTGCTGCCTGTTCAGCTACAGCACTGTGACACTGACAGAAGACTTCTTGCTTTGGGGACTCATGGTTTCCCTCTACCACAAAGATACTGCATCACTGAATGCACTGATACTGCCTTATGTTCAACAATAAAGTGTCAAGTATCAAAAAAAGCCAATCAGTATTTGAAATAAGTGAACTTAAAAGCTTGAAACATCTAAGTATCCTCACAAACCTCCCTCTCCAAGTATTTTTAGGAAGCGATGAGGTAAAGCAGATAAACAAAATTTTTAAAGGCAACATTTCNTAGGAAGCGATGAGGTAAAGCAGATAAAATTTTTAAAGGCAACATTTTCAGTGATCGTCATTACCAGTTAAATGTTTAATATCCCATTTCCAATGCTCAACTGTTCTTTAGTTTGTCACTGAAAGTGGTATTACTTGCCTATGGTACCAAGATCATTTGACAGAACAGCCTGAGTAATCGAATCAACTTTTCCCCAGTGTTTTTATGAATGACTACCCGATTTAAAGACACCTCATATCAAAGATAAACATTTGGCCAACGCAGTTGACTATGGAGCTTTTGACAGTAGAGTCATTTCCTGTTCTTGCCACCAGTTCCCCTCTCCGCAGCACCTCCCACTGTGCCAGCGCACCTCTGCGTGACTAAGTAACCAGATTCAAGAAATGGCAGGAATGAAAAAAGAAGAGGACACACCACAATTTTGGAGGTAGATTTTTCCCTTTTGGATGAGTTCCCCTATCGAGTTCCCCAGCTGGGCGCACAGATTTCGGTGCTGTCAGAGGGGAGGCCGTGGTGAGACCAGAATAAGCACCCAGGAGCAGAGCAGCTGCGTGAGCGGCGCCGCTGAGATGTGAGCTGGGGCCTCCGGTTACGAGGTCGCCCCAGCCTCCCCTTTCAGGAGCTGCATCCTGAGCACACCAAGCACTGCCTTAAACCAGACAGGCTCCATATTCTATGTGTATATTTGCACCTAACCCATCACTCTTGAAATATTATGTAATTATTTCTGTCTCAGGGTCAGACTTAAAGAACATACGTGCCTATTTAGGACTATCTTCTATATAATAAGACATCAGGTCCATGAACTGCAGGAGCAGCTACGTTTTCAACATACACATGGAAACACACATGATGCTTTCATTCTCTTGAGCATATATCAAAGCTCACAGCCAATGGGAAATCTTTTGAGCTGTGTTTGGCTCTCCATTTGTCCATGTTCACAGTTGCCAGACAACACTAGCATATTGAATTGTGACTTTCAGGATGTTAAAGACAGACAACAAGCCTTTTCCTCTGCGAGAGCCATTTCCTGCAACCTGTACTTTCACCTGCCTTCTAGAAAAGACAACGCAAGGCAAGGTTGGGATATACTAAATATGGGATAATCTCAATGATCCACAAGTAGTTCTATCTAATTTGGGATCAAAACACAGCACAAGAGACATCAGAGCTGCTCTGTGAAGAATCAGTTGAAGTCATCCAAGATTGACAGCTGAAGCACAGGATAAACATAACTGTACTATACTCAAAGACAGCTTGAGTTTATCCTATGATGGAGTTTTTTTAAAACTACAACATAGGATTTTTATAGGATTTTTGCTTTTTTTTTTGCCACTGAAGATACCACCTGTTTTTGTGTTATGAAGTCTTCACTTCTAAAATTCATTTTGAAAAATAGGTCATTTCAAAAACTACTTTGAAAGGGTTCTGTAAATAAAGCTTACATGGATTAAATTGATTTGTCGGGATGTCCTCCAATGTGTGCAGCAAGCTCAACCATCCAAGCAGGACTGCGTATGACAGTGAAGATATTTGCAAAAAGAATGAAGAAAACAGATTTAAACACGGGAAACTTTTCCAAGTGGTTTAAACACCATCCAACTTTTGTTCCTTCCTTTATCCTCTGCTACTGTTCCTTCCCCTTGAAACAACCCAAGTGACTCAGGAGTGATCCTGCCTGCTCAAACACACATGGACTAGTCGCATATTTGACACAAGAGGAAAACCTGTTGCCTATTATTTCATTCCACAAGGCCTACAAGAGTTAAGCAGGCATAAATGTTAATTTAGCCTAGAAAAGGTAAGCTGATGTACATGTTAAGCTGGATAAGCCAAAGGCATTTTAAGGAAAACACAGAAATCTTTTATTACAGAAGAGGTTTTCCACTCTGGATTAGGTCCAGATGCTAAACTTAGCCAACCACTTAAGCTAGTGAAATTCCTCCCATTTGAAAACTTCACAGATATTATAATGCCTTTTTACTACAATGGGTAGAGAGAAAGAACAGTTAAAAAGAATTCCTAAATAAGTGCACCATATCCTTTCTAGGAAAAACGATGATGTCTTTAGCTATCTTTAAAATATCAAAACATCCAAAAAACACTTTTTTTTGGGGGGGGGGGGACAAAAAGATAATTATGTGTATGTGATTTTTAACCTAATACGGTTAAAATGCAAAGAACTACTGCAACTAGAAAATGAAGTTTAAAAAATTAAATACCATTGTATCACCAGTGTAGATACAGACATTGAAAAAAATCAGGGCATCTAACACAAGCTCAGAGAACATCACCCAAGCTTTCTTACTAATAATAAATACAAGCTGATTTTAAACATCAAATGTAACAGTCACAATATAAGAAAGAAAAGTTAGCACAGTATTTATGCCCATCCCAGTTCAGACCATATCCTCTTAAAGCTGGAGAAAATAGGGTGCTTCAGGTATATCTTAAACATTCTTTATGTGCACATAGACTATGTCTGGCATAAGCAAGAGGTATTACAAGCAGTAGTTAGCAACACTTAGAGAATTTAGGTGTCCAAATGTATTCATTTAATGTGAAAAATATTTCCACACTGCCAGGTTACACAGCTTAATAAATATGAACCAGGGCTTTTGACTACTACAACATTGGTGGAAAAGGCATAGAAAAAAAGAATGTAATAAAGTAAAATAAATCTTACACTTTGGACTTTATGTTCTGTTTAGCAAATTAACGTTAAAGTGCTATAAAATATTTGGAGGGTTTCAAAACACCATGAGACAAGACCCTGAATAACTCCATTCAATCTGGATTCAGCCCTGCTTTGAGCTGGAGGTTGCAGGAGATGATCTCCAGAGGACCATTCCAACCCAGGTTAGCTGTGATTTGACAAAATAATTTGGGAGTACTAAAGTGTTTTTGCAAACACACACGCACACACTCTTGTCTTCTTTTCTGGACACCCTAGCTAGTATCTAGCAGGATAGAACTGCACTGAATCCTGCACATAAAGCAGGATTGCAGACACCTCACCAAGTACAAGGGGAAGTGTTCCTGCACAAATATTTTGCTACCTAAAATACAGATCTGTTTTACACTGATACACAAAAGAGCTGCAGAATGAAGTATGGCTCATTTTGAGAGGAATGAAGAATGAAGTGACATAAATGAGGTGGCTGATAATAAGACTTTGGAGGCTAATCTGTTATATCTGATTTTTGAGGTGTCCAATTAATCTCCTGCCTCCTTCTCATGAAAACATAACCCTCATTTCCCTGTTTTAACTCCTGCAGCAGGGAGGAATCTCTACGGAGCTGTACAGCTCAAACAGTAATTGCCTCCACTGAGATATCGGAAAAGAGAGGAAACAAAAGCTTGTCCTGACACAGGTAACCACTCAAACCACACAAAAAAAGCTCAGGGTCACCATTCCTCTCTCACCCACATTCTTCACTTCCACACCGCAGACTGAAACTCCACTACTCCTACTCCACAAATCCTCCTTTGATGCCTTTTCCCTTCTGCCATCCTCTGACCAGGACTTTCAGCAGTGACTCATGAGCATGTGCTTAACAGGATGCAGTGCTCATACTCTCTTGGGGTATCCTAATTTACACACCCCAAAGACATGTAATTAATAGCATAGACAGAGGACTTGGAAATGTCCTGAAAAGTTATGACAAATATTACTACAATTATGATAGTATTACATACTCTTCTTTTTTAGACAAGCTATCGTGCCTTATAAAAACTGCATGTGTAATTTATTACTATTTTACTACAAATTTTAGATGTTTGGAGGGAGAGAAGCAACTTGCACTGAAACATCTGCCTGAAAAACTCAGAATAAAACTAGATCCTGCATCTCCATTATAAACCTAAACCCTATGCCTAGGTGCAGAACGCTGCCTCCTCCCAGACACTTTGCTGAACAATCAAGCCTTATAAACAGGTATTTAATATAAAAAGAGATGAAGAACTGCAAATAGCCATTCCACATGGTTAGCAAATAAATAAAACTACCAGTTTATAACAATGGGTAATACTACTAGTTATTCTGTTAGCAGAATATTAACATAATTACCGCGTTTAAAAACTTCTTGGCAAGGCAAAACAAGAGAAAGGAAGAACACTTTCTTGTTTAGTAATTATGAAAAGTGGTGGGATGCAAGTTAAATTCTGAAGGTAGCAGTTTGAAATTCAAGTCCCAAAACAAGATCTGTTCTTACTTGGATGCAAGATCCCTAATTTTCCTGAGCTTGAATACAACTAAAATACATTTTAACAGTTTCCTAACAGATACACAAACTAAAGGAAACCAATCGGGACAAAAAAGCCAAAATAAATTTCCTCATTTTCACAACACTCACATAAGAAATCTTGCTCAGAACCGAACTATTTTGTTTACAGCAATTCATGTATGTTTATATTCTTAATATAACATTGGGATGAATGTAAACAGTCTATACTGATTTAAATCCTATATTCAAACATGTTCCCGTTCAGCAANACAGATACACAAACTAAAGGAAACCAATCGGGACAAAAAAGCCAAAATAAATTTCCTCATTTTCACGACACATAAGAAATCTTGCTAAGAACCCAACTATTTTGCTCACAGTAATTCATGTATGTTTGTATTCCTAATAACATTGGGATGAGAGTGTAAACAATCTTTACAGATTTAAATCCTACATTCAAACATGTTCCTGTTCAGCAATTCCCACAGCCCCATAGCTGCAGAAAAATTTCCTGTGCTGTTTTACCTTTGACAAGAGCACAGCCACTGACATAGTCTTGTCAGAAGCAACACTCAGGATCATTTCCATTCATTCTCCTGCAAATTTACTGGGAAATACTAATGCTAATATTCTGCTCTATAAAAGGCAGATATTCAGAACTGTATGATGATATATTAAAGCAAATAAATCATCCATGCATATTACAAAATTAGAAAAGGAACTTTAAAAGTCGACCTTTCTCTCAGCTTTTCTTCAAGCTGAACTACTTATTTAGACAAAATTTGAGGGAAAACACATTTGCATTATAGGAATCATACTATATTCAAGTGCTATGCATCAGAACAATCTTTCTGTCAGTAATTTCAACTAGTGGGTACGCTTGAAAACATCATGTCTTTACAATATTAATCCACTTCCATAAGAATAAGTGGTTAAATAATATCAATTATTTTGATTGTGCATTTATAAAGGCACAAGAACTGAACAGAGTAGGCTGACAAGATGGTGCTCAAATGTGCCACAGGAAAAAGAGCAATTGATATACTATACTGAATACTATAACTGCAGTTTCTCTATTGCAATTGTTTCTTCTGCTGGTCTTGTAAACTTTGCAGGAAAACACAACTGAATATAGCGAAGGCTGAACCTCTTCCCTTTCTGCTCTTATGATATTTGACAATACAACTTCTGACAAATGAAATAATCACTGAGAACTGGTATCTAGTTGTGCTGCTTTCAGTGAGCCAAATTGATTCACTTAGGCAAATAACTGCTTGGTTGTCGAGGAAAAAATGTGAAAGCTACACAGCAAGTACGGGGAGGAAATGGTATTTCTTTTCAACAAAGTTTCAACAGATGATCCTCTCTGCTTTACTAAAAAAAATAAATGCACAATAACTTAAGTTGGATATGTCGTTAATAAGGTATTTTTTAATATTTCAAATGTAACAAGAATATTTTAAGGGCATAAACTTGTTAGACTAGTTGAGTTTGTTTTTTAAAAAAAAGTGTAGCAATGTATTTTGGTGAATTACTATGCAGAGAGTCTCTTCTGATCTGAGTCAGTAGGAAAACCCTACTGACTTGAACAGTGTAAGATCAAGACCTAAACACTTATTAGAATGTTTGGTGAAATGCAGCAGAGGAAAAAAAATTCTGCTGCATTTCCTCTGCTGATATATATATATATGTATGTATGTGTGTGTGTGTGTGTGTGTGTGTGTATACACATATATATATATATATATCTCAGAAGACAGTTTCTGACTTTTTGACTGAACACAATCATTGATATTTCACAATTTAGCATCTAAAAACATTCCAAGATTACTCATATCTACTAACTACAAAACCAATTCACAACTGCAGACACTTACTCTTCTATTCAACTTCAGTTACTAGAAGTACTCCATATTTATTTCACCTTTGTAAGACAAGAGAATAAAATTGGGAAGCATACATAAACATAGTAAAAAGCAGTATAGAAAACTTTCAGAGTATCCAAAGCCTAAGCAAGAGATCAAATTATTCAAAAATTAACTACATTTAAATGGTATCTGATCTTGATTACTCATTTTTTTAGAAGGAAATTGCACAATACACTATGTGATCCACTGGCTTCATCCACCATTTGCACCCACAAATACCTTCTAACACACAGAATATGTTAAATTTGTTCCACAAGGGACATCAGAGAGAAAGATTAACAAAAGAAATATGCCAGATGCAACTGTTACTAGAATGTTGGTTCTATCTTCACCTTTACTTCCGATTCTAAATAAAATGTTTTATGGTTTAATAGAAACTACAAAAAAGTCATAATTCTGAATAATGTCGAGAAGTAGCTGTTAGCATTTTGTATTGCTGTTTCTCCTTGCCATTTGAGAAAACTGTACAGACACAGTGATCCACTCCACACACTTTATTAATATTAAGATAACACAATAACACTTTAGATAGTTAAGTTTAATTTACCATTCAACAAGTAACATGGAATTTCATAGTACAACTTACAAAGATTCCTTTTAGTTCACAATACCCTCACAGCAAAATCAAAAGGAACCAAAAAATGCCCCAGTGCCAATATGCAAGTGCTTGATTTTCTTCTTGCTGGTCGTCCTGAAAAGTAATACAACAATAATAATTACAGCATGACATTCAAATACCTAAATACCAAATACATCCTCATCATTTCAAAAAGTATGACTAAGCAAGTACTTTTCTCTTGATTTTTCTTTCCAGTTTTGAAATTACTGAAAATTAAAAGAAGTCAATTTCTGCTTTTGTCTGTGCAAAATATATAATCAAGCTAATAGAGTATGTTTCCATGATGTATATACATCATTCACTATAGTAAAATACAGAACAATATTTAGCATTAAAGTCAACTACTTAATGTAGTGCAACATTATAACCTAATTAGTCTAATAACCTAGCCTAATTAGTCAAACTTAATTTTCTGTGAGCAAACTATGAACATGAAAGACTGGAACAATACATGCAGAATCTTGTAGTTCAATTAGGCATTGCTTTATTATATTTCAGCTACACTAAAAGGATCTAAATACAGATTCAACAGTTTTAGAAAAAACAAGATACTCAAAATCACATTTTTGGAAGAGCACATGAACCTTGCCTCATTAAACATTTTTTTCTTTTTCTCTTTTTCTTCTCTACCTTTTCTCATAAATGTAATTTAAGCCTTACTATCCTGCTTGCTAAGAAGCTCCACACATTTTACCCCTCAGTCAGCTCTTCACATTGGCACCATGGTAACTCTTCAGCATAACATCTTACTGGCCACTTCCCAAGGTTGTTTATTTTGTTTCTAAGTTATGGAATTACACATTAAAACCATCTCATCTGGCCAGTCATCATTCAGCTTTTCAGATAACAGACTACCTAATATAAATTCTGCAACACAGACCATTTTGCAAGGACCCAAGATAGCCAGAAAAGGCAGCAGTCATTATAAAAGGAAATGCTACTACCATTTCAGGAGACATGGGAGCTGGAGACCCCCTTTGAAGCAGTAAATGAATAGTTGAGAAGCCCCCGATGACAAGAAAGAAAAAAACCTCCAATACAATGGCCAATTTACACCTATTAATCCAAAATTGTAATGAAGCATCTGCAACAAGATCTTGCTGCATTAACAAGACTCACATTGCTCTCTTCCTGATACATATCTGCACAAAATGAAAAACAATCCCGAAACCCAAAGACAATAACAGCAACAGGAAAACAGGACAGCCAAATGTCTGGAAAGCAGGAACTACCTGCTTTCATCCCCACCGTTCAATGAGGGAGCACAACCCTACACCTTCAAAGCACACACACACACACACACACACACACAAAAAAAACCCTTTAACAAAACCACTTTTCCTTTGAGATGATAAACCAATGTTTCTTAAGATACCTAAGATTCTTCCCCACCCACCTAAAGATCACCGAGTCAAAAATGAAGTTCAGTTATGCTTTAGAGACCCAGTTTCAGTTACCAGCATGACATTGGGTAAATTGCTTGACTGCTGTATCGTTTTCCCAAAACTAACAAAAAATCCCCCAGTAACGTCAGCGCTCGACGGCACCGGTACGCTATGAATGGAAAACAAAACCAAAACCAGTGACTGAACGCCACAGAATTGGTAATGAAACTCACAAAAAAATCTCTTTCTCTTGGAGATTACTGTAGCATTTGCACTGTTAAAGAATTTAAATGTCTGAAAACACCCTTTCCATAAAAGGTCATGACAATTTTGAATTTCTTTGTTTTTAGCGAACTGCTATTTCTGAGCTTTAGGCAACTACCACTACATATGAACCTGTCGGCCAGCATTTTACACCTTCAGGGTGACCTAACATCTTCTCACACACATGATGGAATTGTTGCATACCTTACCTTTCAGGTTAAAGGACATTTTTTTTCCTCATATCAAATCACTTTTCCAAGCATTTCCCACATTGCAGAAGGCCGAAATAAGCAATCAATTGAAAACAAACCTCTCTCACCTGTATCATATTAGTCCCAGGAATTTAATTATTGCTGCATTCCAAGTTAAACTTATAGTGCCAGAGGAAAAAAAATACATATTTTGAAGAATGCACTTGAATATGTTGGCTTTGTGAGCACTCGTATTTATTTTCTCATGGCCTAGCTTCCAAGAATTCTTCTGAGCCACATCAGAACCCCACCATGTTCACCTACTAAAATCAAAAATGAGAAGAATTAGGAAAGTTGCAAGCAAACACTTGCAAATGAGATTCAGACAAACACGTGACACGTGTTACATACTTCACCATGTTAGCCAGGGGTTCAGACACACCATGCAATGCCAATGCAATGTCCTAGGTGCTTAGTGTCCCCCTGCACATATTAAAAGATACATTTTTAAAAAGGTCATATAACTAAGGCATGGACCAAATTATAACTATTCAATAACACGGTTGCAGATAATTGAAACCTAAGTAAAGAGTAATGAACGAGCATACCTCCTTGAGGCTCCTTTGAGCTCACTGTGAATGCCTCATACTGATGATACTGCAGTAAAAGAAATCAGCAGTCGACTGATGCTGTGGTTGCCTCGTTGAGCGTGGCACTATGTTTAGATAGGTTAACACATCACTTGGTTTGTAATATCACCCAAACAGTCAGTAACAACACGTTTTTCTTTTGAGAGAAGCTAAAGCACGCACAACAGCCACCTGCCTGGAGACCGTGTTACTGTAATCGCACAGCTGCTCGTTAAAGTGGACACTAAAGTACCTGGAGACTCCCTGCTCTTTTCTTGCTCCATTAAGGAGTTTCATATACAGTTAAGCAAGGCAGGCACTGAACAAGCAAGCTTGCTGTGTGCACTCTAATAAAATTCCAACTTTTCCAAAGTATTTCTTGCATTGCTGTCTCACAAGGGCTGGACCAACTGTTATATACCAGGATGTTTTCCAATAAGGAATCAGAGCATGAATGACATGAGTTTCTAATAAGCAAAAATATAAGTGATAATAAAATTAATGCTGAATATTTTCAGAGGCAAAACATGCAAAAAATAACATGGCATCACTAACGTGTCATCCGCCTCTGCTGAGGAGCCGTCCTGCGGCGCCTCTCTCTCTCCTTTCACCGGTACCATTCTCACATCGTCAGCTCTGGGACAAGCGGACTCTTTAGGCAAGTGGCCATCGTTGTCATACCTGCAGATGCAACCCAAATTGTAAACTGAAAGATTTGCCTTGGGAATAGGGCTTTGTTTTTATTTTGGAGTACTGCTAACTACATGTTCAACAAAATAACAACAAACCGCTATGCTGTTCTGTGGAGACTATCCAGAATCTCTCCCTGTAGTCTAACGGGCTGCGTGCTTTCCTTCCTTATACGACTCCCAATAGTTCTTTAGTCACCAGCTGCCACCTTCTGAGCACCAGCAGCAGCAGACGCCAC
>VWPW01001316.1:156908-177244 GCA_013389825.1 Crypturellus undulatus | reverse complement strand
AGCCAGCTCTCTTTGGCCCCCCTTCCTCACTTCCTCACTTTCTCGCTGCGGTGGTGAATCCGCCCGGCCGCTGTTTTCTCTGACTCTCAGGGTTGCCGGCTGCTGTTCTTCTCCAAGTCATCCGAGTCTGGAAACCCGCCGAGCTGCTGTTCTTCCGAGCCGCGCTGTTATCTTCGAGTCTCAGGGTTGACCCATCGGCTGCGGGGAGGGTGCGGGGAAGAAATGTGTCTGACCCAATATGAGTAATAAGGCAAGACTTCATTTATTGCTGCTGCATACAAGCATTATATACTTTTACAATTGCACGTCCTTACATTATTGGTTAACTATTCGTAAACTATTCGTACCCCACTATACCATTGGTTAGCTATTTATGTCCCACTACTTATTCCCTGTATCACACCTGGTGTTTGCACAATCTCAGCATTGCCTTCCCACCTAATCTTGGATTGTGCTGCAGTTTCTCACGGGACAAAACCCCGAGGGCCTAACTTGTGCCAAGGGCCTAAGTTACTTATGCTGAGGGCCTAAAATCCAAGGCCTTGGTTGTTCACACAGAACCCATGTCCCCAATCCTTGCACAGTTCTGCAATACCCGGGGGCCATTGTGGATGGGCAGGAGAAGCAGGGAAACCATCGCAGTGCAGGAGAACTGCCAAAGCTGTTTCCTAAGATGTGCCTCCGTGTCCCTTAACGCCGCCTCTGCAAGGACAGAGAAAGTCTAAGGTGGGGATGGCTGAGGGTCCATTCAGCTGCTGCCAAAGATGCGGGGGGACCAATGGAGGACTGCCACAGGTTGTGTCCTGGTTCCTGCTACTGACTTTGGTGCTTCTGGGTCTACTGTGTTTGGGCATTCCTCCTCTAGGGACCTGCTCAAAGTTGGCCTACGTTGCCCAAAAGCCAAGCGGGGAAGATGAGGCTGGGAATAGTTGGTCTCCAGGTGTTTTGGATTCATCCTAGAGCATCAGAGAGACTCCTGCCCTCTGACAGCGCCCCGGGGACTCTTGTGCTGGCACATGCTCCCTGCCTCCGTCCCTGGCCTGAGACCTTCTGTGCTTTCCAGGGCATTCCTCAAGGATTTACACCTTGCCAGTTCAGCCACCGCTGAATCCTTTTACCTTTTCCATCAAATCTCAGTCCTAAACATCCCCAACACCCTTATTGGCCCGAAGTCTTCCTTTAGAAAGCCTGGTGCCAGAGAGCTTCTCAGAGAGCAGTAACAAACCAGATGTTTTCCTGGTTGTCAGCTTGTCCCAAGCCTATTTGGAATGAAGCCATATTTCGTTCTCTAAATGGCTGATAGTTGAATAAACTGCATCTCGAGCAAATTTAAAACCAAAAAACAAGCCCTCCACCTCACAAGTCAATACATTTTCTCTAGCAGGGAGTTTCATCAGGAGTTAATGCGTAAGCAGGGATGGCATCTGCTCTTTCTGGTGGACGAGTGCATGCTCATGAGCTGGTCACTCTTCCTGATGTGTGGCTTTAAGGCCTGCATGTATGTATTTACATGCAAGTGTGAAATCCTGGACTACAGCCTAACGCTGCTTAGCCATAAAAACTAACTTGCCTGCTGATGGTTTGATGCCCAGGATCCTTGCCCAGATAACAAGGGGACAGACAGAGGGTTTCACACTGCTAAAATGCCTGACATCGCTTGTCTCTTGTGCAGATGGAAGAACACAGTGTGATGCAACTAATTAATACCATGCTAATTAAGTATCAGCTACTTTTCATGCACACCTGCAGTTTCACTTGATTTCGGTGGCAAATACCTCCACTGTCAGTTAAACACATGGTAAGGAAACTCCTGCAAAACTGTGCTGATGTGATTTATGAGCTATTTAAAAAATATATTTGCTTTGGTTCGTCTTTGTTTTTCACAAACATTCAAGCAAATGCTTTTGGGTCTGGGAACCAGCTGATTTGGGGCACATGTTCACTTTGCAAACAGGAGCACTCGCAGCAGAAGGGCAATGCTAAGATTTCATACGCAGGGAGCAAGTAGGTAGAGCTGCACCGTACAATCTGGGCCCTGCCAGAATACCTGCCATAGCTCGTGCTTCAAACTTCACCGAGCAAAATAATTGCATAGAGCCATTTTACTGTCAGTCTGCTGTTTGCATATTATTAATAGGAGAGATTGAAAGAATAATTAGAGCTATCAACTAAATTGGAGAAAGTTGTCATCAGTTCAAGAACAGTTTGCAGAGAGAGGCAGCAGCCAACAAATGATCTGCAGATATGATTAATTTCTCTTTGCAAACATGCTGTAAGTTATGCTGATACACAAATACCTACATCTGGCCCAAATGTTGACACTTCTACAGCCACATCCAGGTGTTCAGATTGGTGTGATGCCTTTTCCACAGCTGCTAGGAGTCCTCTGCTCCCAGTGAACTCATGATGGGGCTTTGGAGCTGATAACTGTTTCCTGGACAAAATCTATGTTTTGAGCTGCCTCAAATACAAAAAGCTTAATCTGTGGGTTTGGAAAAAGTAGGCAGCACAGAGAGAGAGGAATTGAGGCAGCTTCACCAAGAGGAGAGGGGACTGAAGGGAGACACAGTAGCAGACTTCAAATATGTCCAAAACTGCCAGAGAGAGAGGAACAAAATATTCCCCGTGTCCCTCAGGAGGAAGGCAAAGAGTGAATGGATTAAACTGCAGGAGAAGAGACTTAGCCAAAACGTGAAGAAAACCCTTTCTTCCTCCGCTCACAAAAAAAAAACAAAAAAAAAAAAAAAGAAGAAAAGAAAGGTGTTGGGATACTTTGTGCTGAAGGGTGCCCACTGCCAGGTCACTTTACACTGCAGTTAGATTAAGTTGCTGGGGCAGCGTTTGGTCTGCTAGGCTTCCTATGTCTCTTCTAACCATTTCTTTTCAAAGCTTTCTGCTTTACCTCTGAACAGACCTTGACAGAGATTCAGTGAGGGTTTATCACAGCCTCCCGGATTTCCTTCTTCTCTATCTATTCCCCAAACTTTGCTTTTCCCTTCTTCCCTCTCCTTTCCTGCCTGCTCGTTACTTCCCAGTTCCTTTCTCATTGCTACAGGAGCAAACCAAGGGAGAACAGCCCTGTGATGGGCAGCACCGACTCACAATCCAGAAGAAAGACAACCTGGAAGGAGCTATGGGCAAATGCCAAGAGATGTCTGCCCATCTGCTCCATGATGTCCCGTCTGCTCCTCTCCCACCACACACTGGAATTTTGTTCTTCTTTAAGCAGCCTTGAGGATAAAGCAGTGAAGTGGATTGTGGAGACGTGGTATTTGGATAGTGTGGAAGATTCCCAAAGGCAGAAATAGACACTGAAGGACGGGATTCACTTTTGCTATGTACAACCACCTGAAACCTTCTTTTGCCGCAGCAAAAGCAAATTATCCAAGATCCTTTGACAGCCAAGGGACTGAGATATCAACGAATGAAGAGGACGCACCTGAGTCAGGTGTCCCAGGTATCTGGTATAAGTAACTTCCGGCCTGAACACATTCCTTTCCCTCATCTCCCTACACTGAGTGGAGAGGGAGACCCACTCATTTGCCTAGTTTAGACAGAGATCTTACAGGCCTCTGATGTGAGGTGAGATGAATCTTTCTGAAGTTTTATAAGCATTTTCCATGGAATTGAGCTTAGCTATGCAAGGACCTGCTGAACCCTTAAAGATCCTGTCTAAACTACTCTGAACAGTCCACATAAGAAGTCTCCTGTGCATGTCCTTGTCTTCAAACTACCATGAAACTGGGGTGTTGTGGAAAGCAGTTTCAAATATTTAAATCCATTTGTTTCCGGACAGGATCTGTACTCAGATCTGCTACTCCAGAAACCATTTAGCCAGCAATATACTGGTAGGAAAGTTTGCCAGCACATTGAATGCTGAGGGAATTCTGTGGAATATTTGCAGAAAGCAAATGATGGATTCATAATCACTTGTGGTGGAAAACTCATTCCAGGAATTATGCTCAAGCAGAGTTGAAGCCCAATGAAGCCAGGGAAAAGACATCTTCGAATTCAGGTCATCAGTCAGTGCAGGGAAACATAATGAGGCCCTAATAAAGGAGAGCTTAACTTTCAGCACATGCTTAAGTCTAACTAGCCTCCGTTAACGTCAATGGAGATAAAATTAAACATAAGGTCAAGATTTTGGATAAGAATGCTTTATGACCTCGAGGCTTAGACGGCCAAGAAACTTAGGCCAAAGAGCCGGGCGTTCGATATTGAAGAATCTAATCAAAGGGCTCCTACGTAAACTACCGCGTGAATCAGTGAATAATTGGGAGTAACAGACACATCTGAGTAATTTGTGACCTACTAGCAGACAATTCACTCAGACAGGCAACATTCATCAGCGCTGTTATTCCTCGCAGAGCATCTGCCCAGAGCTCCTTTGGATGCTTCTGAGTTTGCAAGTGGCTTCAACCAGGCAGCTCATCAAAGGAAAGCCTGGGAGCACCCAGGAACACTGGGGCATCCCCGCACAGATGCAGACTTTCCACCAGCTGCACAGTGAGTAAAGCTGCGCAAGGAAAAAGCAAGTCTTCCACCAGGCGTGAGGCCGAAGAGGTGCTGATGCAGTAGGCGAAGGACAGGGTTAAGCACTCAGTTGTTGTGAGCTGCCTTCACAGGAAAGGCACCATGGCAAGGTGAGGGCGCTGCTGGAGGCCCAGGTCCTGCTCAGTCACACACTTCCCATGGAATCTTATTGAACCTAGTTCATAATCTCATTTCCCACATCAAATAGCTGTGTGCGTTTCCCTCAGTGTTAGTATCAGCGGTATCCATCAGCCTGCACTTACCTGTATTCTGATGCCTTCTGGAATTGCCGTGGAAGAGTGAATGCTCCATGTTATTGACACCGCAAATACAGAGAAAGCCTCTCTTGGAGTGTTACCTAAAACTTGGAATTGAAGTATAAGACACAAAGCCCAAAGAAAATGAAGCTTCGTCAGTTCCATACATCACAAAACAACTTGATTTCTGATGCCTAAACACCTGCCTCCAATGAAACATCTCAGTAGGATAAAATACCTGCCCCAGTTCTCCCATACTAACATAGACAGATGCTGGGGCAGCAGGAGCTGCATTTAAGGCAAGGTTGTGATGTGCCACACTATATCCACAATGCGAGGCTCTCCATTAGTATGGTGTTGTGGAGAGCAAACCATTTCAAGGCATGTAAGGAGGTTTAAGTTGTAGTCACCAAGAAAACTGGAACTGGAACTGATGTTCCAGCTGCAGCAGCCAAGGGTAATTTATAGTCTAGTCTAGACTGTGCTCATAGTGGCCACTCCAGGACCATAATCAGGGCTGGTTTGAGCAGGAAACTGTGAATGACCCCCCGATGAAGCTCCTCTTGCTTTTCCCATGACAAGTCTGAGCGAAATCTGCAGCAATTGTTTGTGCACTGGGTTCAGCCACAATGTCCTCTGCTCCTTGGTGTCCCCACGTGGGTACACGGCGCAGCAGACACACGTGGCTCCCAGGTCTTCCTCCCTCCTTGTCAGCAAGCGAGCGCTACTCAGTGTCTGCCCTTCCAGCATTGCCTTGGGCACATGGCTGGCAGCTCCGCAGCAGCCATAGTCATCTTTGCAGATTCCTTCCTCCGTCACTGTCACATGCCCCAAAATTGCCCAGCGTAAACGCTATGTGTTCTCCTGGCTTGGAGAAAGCAGGAGCTTCATTGGCACCATCTGCACCCAATGGAGCTGGGGAACAAGGGTGGCAGCTCGGCCAGGGAATGCCCTACACACACCATGCCCTGAGCAGTAAGGGCATTCCCGACCTTGGCACGTGTGGAAATGGCTGGATGAACAGGGGAGAAGCGGCTGTTGCCCAGGTGGGCAGAGAGGCCGAGAAGGCAGCACCCGCAGCAGGAAGCGCAGGGGCAAGCGGCGCGGCAGAGCCATGCTGGAGTCTGGCCGGGTGCCCAGGCCGAGCCCACGCTGGGTCAGGATGTGTGAAAGCATCTGCCGGGCGCAGGAAGGCATGCGTGCGGTGCGCTCTCCCGCAGGACATGCCACCTGCGGGATCCGGAGCCAGGGCACCTCACCAGCCTGGCACCAGTGTGAGCTGGCCTGCACCGAGTCACCCACACACTGTCCTTGCAAAGGGACTTGTTTTTTCTTTTCCCTTCAGAGATCTCTCATCTCGTCTCGGAGGTGGGAGCAGCTCATGGCTGAGGGCACGCTCCTCACCAGCTTCGTCACCCGTCTTTCCTGCCTGCTCCAGAGGGTACCCATGGAGCTTCCAGGCCCTCATGTGCTCTCCGGGGAATAAGCTGATGCATGATAACACTTCTCTCACACCTTGACTCCCCTGGTTTTATCAGTCTTGGTCCCTGTGAGTCTCTCACGCCGGGACCGGACTGTGCCACCCTTGCTGGCTGGTATCTGCGTGCCTTCCTCAGCGTGGAAAAGAGCCATCAGGCAGCTTTCATTTAGCTCTAAGAGTGGCTATAAAAAGAGGTCGACAAGATCAAATGTTAATGGAGAGTTTTTCTGAAGCTTGAAACCGATCTGGTTTAGGATTTCAAGACAGAGAGATGCCAAAAGGAATCAAATAACCAGTGCATTGTGGAGTAAATCGTTTGTTTTTTAATACTCTCTGGGAAGGATCCCGGAGGAAAAAAAACCCTGCTAAGCATTTGGAAAACTGTTGCTCTTTTAAGACTCCCCTCTGCTGCAATACCTATACAGCACTGCTGTCCAAAACTGCAGGTGACTGGTGTGTCTGCTGAGCAGTCTGTAAGCACTAGGCCTTGGAGAACGTCCTTGTATTTGTCAGCCTGCAGTCTGGACCTGTGCAGGATGTCAGCCCCATGGCAGCAGCAGCAAGAGAGGCCAGGGTTGCCCTCTGCGATGGGGCCGGCGGGATACCACGGAATCAGGTCGCTTCCATGGACATGAATCCAGAGCGGTAGCCACAGCACGGCAAGAAGGGAGAATCACAGTGGCTGGCTGGAGTCCTGCCAGGGTCTCCCCGCTCACCCCGGGGACAGACCACTGTCTGGCATGGGTTCCGTTCAGCCACGGCATTTTACACCTCCCAAGAGTCTCATCCCAGAGCTTCTGCTATCTGGCCCACAGTGGTGGACAACGGCTCTATCTCAACGGTCTTTTCTGTGGGATAGATGCCAAAGCAAAAATTACTTATTCCCATAGTATGGCAGTGCGGCTGAGCCAAGCAGACTAATTCTTAGCAGGTTTATTCGTGTGAGTACAGGACCGTGTCATCACAGTTACACAACCCTTGGCCTAGAACTGACTCTAAACCAGCCATGTGTGAGCACAAGCTGCGGTCCAGCCCCGGAAGGTAATGCAGACTTGTTTTTAGGAAGGGGCGTTCAGACTGTTCGGCCAGGCCTCTCCGGTCAGTGTGGGGGTCCCGTGGCCTGTGAGTGTGGTCCCCATCCTGGTATTTCCATTCCTTCTCTGTCCTCTCTGCCATCCAGGCCTTCATCCTCTCCTACACTAATGGAGCCGGAGGGTAAAAGTGAGGTTTCCGAAAAGAACTTTGAACCCAAAGAGACAGCCAGGAGCTGGAGAGAGAAGGAGGCTTTTTGAATATTGAATTAAGACTGTCTCCAGTATTATTGAATTCCCATAGCAAGGCAGTCAGTGAGCCCACTGCTTTAGTGTCCTATGAATATTTCATTGCTTGACTTAAGCTCCGTGAAAATAATTTCACTATACAAAAGCACCTTTTTGGCTTGTGCACCTCCTTCCAATCAAGGGCTGAGTGCTGCCAGGCTCACACTGCCTATGAAGTCACTGTGCCTTGCAGACGGAACCAGATGACACTAAAGCAATCTTAATTTGTCAAACTAGGGGGGGATCGTCTGGCACAACCCAGATAGGAATTTCCAGAAAATAACTAGTCAGGGCTGTTCCCCAGGTTTTCCAGTCCAACTGGGAAGCAATAACAGATGTTGGCTGGTCGGGGAGGTCGTCTTGCATCACTTGTACCTACCGAAACAGCAGCAGAAGTGGGGATATTACCTGGGTGTCCCCATACCAGTTTTACGCATTGACTGAGAGGGTCAGGGTCTCCTTGACCCCCCAAGTTTAGATATTTATCTGTAGCTTTGCAGATTGCTCAAACCTCATGCACTGCTTCGACGAGAAGTGTTTCCAAAAGTTTCATTACTTCTGCTTTCAGGCAGGAACTAAACCCCACTGAAGGGGGGTTGGGGATGATCTGCATCAATATGGTACCAGTGGGAACAGCTGGAGAATCCTGATGCGAGAACACTGCTTACCCGCTGCGCACACATGAAAATGGTGCCTCAAATGCCCTGAAAAGAGGTTTTCCCTTTTTTTCTCTTTTACAGAGAGTAGTGTTTCTGCACTGTTGCCTAAATTCTGTTGCCTAAATTCAGAATAATCGTAAGAGGAAAGAAAAAGAGAAGGAAATATGAGTGAAATTGTTCCAAACTTCAGGAATGATCTCAATCTAATTTGAGATTGAAACTCTATTTGAGTCTGATTTTAGCTGATTCACTCTATTCTTACTTGTTCTTCCCTCTCCAGGATTGTGTGTTTTGGAAGTGCTGATATTTTCCTCTTGCTTCCCTCTGCTTTTCCCCTACTATCCAAGAGCTCCTTCTGAAACTGCTTATCAACAAATGTCTTGATCAGCCTTAGCTGCAGCAAGGATCTTTTTTTGTTTATTGGATGAGTTCAGAGGTCTCCTAACCACAGCACTTAACACCTCTCCTTGCTCTGGCCAGATACCTTTGTACAGATCTGGAGTTATTGATTCCAGAGGGGGTTGGCTAATTCCATTGCTTCCTTCTTTTCTGTTTTGTTTGTTTGTTTGTTTTTTTGTTTGTTTGTTTTTTGGGTCTGGAAATCTCCTTCAAAGGCAAAGAGGGCAGCTTAATGAGAATTAATTATTTTGTTGGAGACAGGGTAGACAATACTGCTTGTTATTGAGGTCACCCAATACTTCCCATTATAAGGCTGTGCTTCTCGTTGCTTGTAGCAGTGCCAAAATGTGATCATTTAGGCAGATTTTTTTTCTGCCAGGCATTTGCCTCAGCCTGGACTTGGGGAAATTTCAGCCAAAATGGGTCAGCCACTTCCAAGAACAAGGCCAGGGGAAAAATACTTGCTTTGTCTGTGGCCAAACATCCTAAGAAATCTTCTTTGGAAAGCTGTAAAATCCTCTGTTTTAGACTGGGGATGTGAAATTTGGCAAGAAAGGGACCTCTCTGCCGGAGAAAATCCACTCTGGACAGAAACCCCAGCAAAAAAACGCTGTTTATCCCTGGTGAAAGATGACAAGAGAGGGGGAAGCCTCTTCTCCGAGCCAATTCCTTTTGTTGCCTCTGTTACTCCTTCTCTACAAGGCAAGGAAGGTCTCCCCAGCCATGGCAGGGCTGCAGTGATGCCCTCGGAGCTGTTAGGAAAGCAGGTGTCACCTTGCTGCGCCCGCTCCCGTTTCTCCTGTGAGGGCAGAGGAGAGCAAGGAGCATGTTCCCAGCAGCTGCCTCTGCTGTGTGCTGCTGGGACACAGGAGCAGCATGGTCTTTCAATAATGAATGAGAACACAGTTCTCCAGGACTCCGTTTGCAATTTAATCAGGAGAATCAAGCCCAGGTTAAATGGGCCCATGTGGCTTTCCGCATACGTGCGCTCCCCGCATCATTCCCGAGACGTAGGGCCCGTGCAGAGAGGTTTCTCCGCGTCCTTCATCACACTGTCTTGCAAACCCCTTGGCAAATCTGGTCCCAATTACAGCAGCGGATCACGGCAGGCTCTGCCTCGGGTCTGTCGTAGTAGGGCTGATTTTCGAGGAGGGCGATCACGGGCAGCTCCGGTTGACGTCAATGCAATTGTGTTAGCGCTGCAGAAAACCAGGCCCGCGTCGTCCACCGCCGCAGAGCCCACTCGTAACGCAGGGCATTACGGACTCATTTGGAATACATTAGGTTGGGGAAGATGGATTGCTCAGCTCATAACTAGAACAGATAGATAAGCATAATGGACGGACGGTCAAAGAGCAACCATGCTTTAGACAGATAAACAAATCTCTTTGATTGTTCATATATAAACAGGAGATGCCAGTGGGACTCAGTTTTCAAACCCGGGTGCATCCAATTTAAGCCCTACAATTGTGTTTAAGGATCTAGAAGCCATTTGAAATGTCCTTCATTAATTGGGGAAACTCCAGTCACACTGGCCCTGGGGCTGCAGCAGGGCCAATGTTGTTCGCTTCCTGGGGACTCAGCAGTGTCTGGATCCTTTTGGCAGCCCTTGGGTATCTCAATCCTGAAATGCTGCATTTCCCACCCTACTTTTTCTGGAGAGGAGGAGGTGCTCAGGAGAGCAAAAATGGGCCATGTCCCACCCAGCAGAGCCTGGCAGGGAACTCTTCCCTAAAACAACTTTCTGTCCACCACTTCCCTACGTGAAGGGTGTTCAAGAGGCTTTACAAAAAAATGCAGCGCCCATAAACTCAGAGTAACTCCAACTGCAGTGTCTCTGCTGAGCGCAGGTACACCCAGAGCTGGGCTACAGGGCCATGCGCACGCTTAGCCATGCCGGGTCATCATAAAATCCACCCCCAAATAACCCAACGGCGGCTCTGCTGTCCGACGCTGGATCAAGCCCCCAGAGGCAGCGATATGACTTCATCTGAGCGAGGCATCGCCAGCGCCGCTAGCTGCCCCTCTGCAGCGGGCTCCGGAGCTCGCAGCTCCTCTCCCTCCTCCAGGAGCAGGAGAAGCCCAAGGGATTCCAGGAACAGACCAGCAGAGACTGTCTCTCCATAGGCCTTGCCCGATCCATCACTGTCATCAACCCCTTCAATTCTCGCTCAGTGACAGCGACACTGGCCACTGCTTAGGGCAGGCTCTTCCAGAGCAGGCAGGAGTCTGGATCCGATTTTGCTCCTCTACCAAAGGCTGATACAACCCTTTTTGCCACCAGTCAAGCCGCCCCTTGTTCTGCCTGCTTGCTGCCTTAATAACCCCCTGATCAATCTCAGGAGGAACCAGCAGTGCAGGAATGGCAGATGGGCAGCAGAGCATGAATATTAATTAGGAACCAATTCCAAACAGAGGACTTTAATTACATTAAAAGCGCAGGCTCAGAGGCATTGACTTACTTCCTGCTGTAAATCTGTTGACAGGTCATTTGCCTCAGTAGCATCAGCGTGCTTTAATGAATGAATATATGCATTCCAAGAGCTTGTCTATGCGGGGAGATAGATTCCTGTTTCCAAATACTCAAAAACAAGCAAAGGAAGAGAGAGAGTTTTGCTCCCAGGGAAGATTCGGGGAAATAATTATTAGTGTAATTACCTGGTAATGATATGCCTATTCTGCAGGCAATGAGCTGTAATCCTTGCCCTGGGAGCTGCAGGCGCAGGAGCTCATGCAAAATGCTTTGTTATATGTGGTCTGGTCACTGGGGGGAGACCAAGAATCATGGTGCGATCGCAGGGGGTTCGGGATCCAGGCCACACTGCACCAGGGCTCCTGTGGGAATGTGCTGTGGTGGGAGCAGGAATGTGCCAGGCCTCAGCGGCTGCCCCCGCAAACCTGTGTGTCCCCCCGCAGCCCCTTGTGTGCAGGAGAACCTGCTGCAGCTTCATGTGTGCCTCCTCAAGAGGGACCCAGCGCAGGGGCTGCTGCAAGGGGAGCTAACGGGCAGCTTGTTCAAGAGAAAACTGTCCCCCTGGCCTTGTCCTTCCACCTTGCGCCTTGGTGCTCCTGTGCCCCATGTGCACAGCAGTCCTTCCTGTAGTGAATACCTGCCAGGGAGGAAAACTGCCCCCAGATGGGGATCCAGATGGAGAGCCAGGCCCCACGGGCGAGCGGGGAACAGCCGCAGGTGCTGTTCATGGTGACAGAAATTCCCAGTAATAACAGCAGAACTTGAGGTTTGTGGGAGCCTGGCCCACCATATGGGCAAAATCAGTCTGATCAGACAGCTGGCACTGGAACAACCAAATCAAGAACCGACTGGAAAACTATAGGTGGGGTCTTGCGATCTCCTTCCTTGTCCAGTGGAAACCAGGAGATGTCTTTTGCCCAGCCTGGGATAACCTGAAAGAGCTGAGTCTGACTCTTTCACATTTTTTTTTTACTGTTCACTGCCAAATCGTAGAGCTGGATCTCCCTGCTGACCCAGGAGCAGATCAGGGAGGTCATGCTGACAGCGTAAGTTTTGGACCAGTGTTTAGGATGCGCCTCAGTGTCAACAAGCACCAGAATCCTGCTCTACCTTTTGAACAAAAGGAGCAAAGCTGACAAATGCCTCTTCCCCCGGCAATGCTTTCCTTTGCTCCCATTGCATTTCTTGCTGCAGTGACTGGTCCCTGAACCTGGTGCAGGCTGGATGTCGGGATGTTCCAACGAGATTGCTCCGGATAAGCCAGGAATTGCACGTGCAGATCCTCACCCGTCAGCCATTGCAGACGTACTCAGCCTTTTCTGCCCAGACCAACCAAATCTTGTTCCAGATTAAAAACTTGTTCCAGATTAAATGACCATTCTGTGTCTTACTTTCTTGAGCTCAGTTAGCATATGGCTTCTCTGCCTGCATAACAGGTGCAAATTGTAGATACCTGAGAAAGACAAGGTGAGGACTACGCGGAGATGGGAAGGCTTATTTGCACTGACCCTCCTGCAGAGGAAGCCTTGCTAACTCGGGGAAAAGATGCTATTGCAGGCTCATTGCAGGGATAGGTACTGCCATCAGCACAGGGCAAGGGCATGGAATTATGCCAGAGTGTTTTGCCCTCTCCGCTGCTGCAAGTAGAGCACTCTCCTGGAGCACCCGCCACAGCGTGAAGCTCTCTGGGCTATGAGATCTGGAAGCCCCGTCTGGACTGAGTTATCTGTGTATCTCCAAGTTATCTCTATCTCTTCACAGGTACCCGCTTCTTCGTGTCCTTCAGGATCTGCCTCTGCAGCTGGCACCGGCACCGCGCCACATCCCGCCTCACTGAGGTCTCTCTGGCAGATGCTTCCTGCCGAGCTGGGATGCAGAGACGCACTTGAAAAATCTGAACTTAATGGGGCTGAAATTCCCAGATGACAGTGGCTGAGTGGAAGGCAAAGGCTGATTCCCGTAGACTCACGGGAAAGTCCCAGCCTTTCCTGCATGGCGTTTTCTTGTATGCTTTCCTCCAAGGTTGCTAGAAGAGCTGTGTTACATAAAGGCAGATAACTCCCTGCCTTTTGGGAGCGGTTGGAATAATTTTTCGATATCTAAGACACCCCATCTGGCAAAGGTCATGGTCTGTTCTCTAGATGATCTTAATTTAGCATCTTGCAAGCTCTTGGTGAAATGTAAAACTCCAAGGTGCGGAAAGGCCTCTGGCGGTGCTTGTGTAGGGACTGTCTCTGCTCCTTCAGGATGTAGGAGCATCTGTGTCTCTGTGGCTATGCAGGCCGTACACAGAGGCTGTTGTAAGAGCAGGCTCCGTGGTCACAGAGGGGACAACAAGGGATCCTGCCCATCTCCTGGCAGGAAGCAGATTGCTTTTACTAGGAGCTTGCAAGAGCCCTTTGGCGTGCAGCCCTGCAGAAGCTCCTGAAACACAGGCCTCTCCGACGCTGCACGTGCATAGCTGCACCTGCAGCTGCACCTGGTGGCAACAGGCCGGGTTTGGCCTGCCTGGGCTAGCACGGAGGTGGGGGCCAGCAGGGCTAACTGGCTTGCTCCAGGGGATGCGGTCATGTCACACCACAGGCTGGCCTTGCTGGCAGTCCTGGGGCTGAAGGGCTGCAGGAGGAGCTTACCTTCCCTGTCCTTGGAGAATCCAGCCTAGGGAGCCCTTCAGAGGGCTGCAGCAGGGGCAAAAGCAGTGGGCATCACTCAGTCCTTATAAGACTTCAGAGCCCAATTGTAAGATGTCAATGCACAAGGGAGGGGACGTGGGAGGTTCTGCTGCCAATTTCCGCGCGCGGCTGCGGGGCCGCGGCAGAGCTGGCAGCAGCCGAGGCTGCACATGGGGCTTATCCCCAGCCCCACCCGGAGCAGGAAACTCTGCAAGTTCCCAAGTGAACCTCTTGTGCGGGAGGCCAGAGCCGCTGACCTCCAGGGGTCCCGAGCGTTTGAACACGCTCCTAATCTGCTTGGGAAAAGTGGCTGCGCTCGAGGGGGAGAGGAGGGGAGGGCTGTGCCCCTCCGCGGAGTCGGCCGTCACCCGCTGCTTTGATTGCTGGTGTTTGCTGTCTCGGGCTTGCTGAATTTGGCTGCCTGGCCAAAAGGCAAAAAGCTGGATTCTCCCAGTCCTTTTATTCCTATGTCGAGACCTCCAGCGGCTCCCTAGGGTGCGGAGAGAGATGAAGGCTTTTGCTGAGGGCTCCTGGCTGTCTCTGAGGCGGGGGGTGTCACGGCTCAGCTCCAGCAGGAACAGGCTCTGCCCCTCACCCCTGGTGCAGCTGAGCTCATGTTGGGAAACCTGGCTCCCCTAGGAGCCTGCAGCCCCTTCTCCGCACAGATTGTCACCAGCACGTCCCTGTGCTGAGCACACAGGGCTCAGCGAGGGCCACAGCTCTTGCCAGGGGGTAGCAGCGTTACTGAGTGGCGCTCATGGAATTATGAAGAAACCTCCAAGAAGCCTAGCTGTAGACCTGGCCCGTGGGGTCCAGGGACGGCACAGTGGGGACAAAAACGTGTCCCACAGCCTGTCCTAGCTCAGGCTGGCTCCTGAGCACTGGCCGGTCTGCCGAGTGGCTTCGTGCTGCGGTGGGCACGGTGCTTCTCTGCAGGTGTGGCGTGCAGCGAGCCCTTGGGCCCTGCCAAGGGACCACGACCTCTCACACGGGCACCTCCTGCTTCCCCAAGATGTGACGCTTCGGAAGCACGTGCCGGGTGCCCCCGGCCGCTCAGACAGACACGTCGCCATGAGGAGCAGAGGGGGATGGCACTGCAGGAGTGTACAAACATCTGCCAATGCCAGCGAGTGCCAGCACGAAGGCGGGCGCAAGGCCTCTGTGGGGGAGCATGCGATGGGCTGAATAGAAAGGCAGCTTCAGCTCAATCCTGTTTTATTGGCTCGGTGACAGCAACAATGACAACAAGAAATTTCTCCCCCCGCCCCTCTTCATGCTCTGGGCAAAGCAAGGCTGAACCATGGCAGCTCCGTTGGGCTCCATCCTTAGCCACTTCAATTTTCTGGTGCATTCTGGGCTGTCATGGCCCAGTGCTGTCAATAATTTAATGATAGTCTGTGGCAAAGAGCAAAGGGGGTAGCCCTGCCCCTTCTGTCTTGCCACCCTCATGAGATTTTACTCAGAAAAAGCTCTGTGTGACAATATTTATCCTTGTCTGTTGGGTAGGCAAAACACTTCTTGTGGCCATGATCTGTGTCACAGGAGGCACACAGCTGAACTCACCACGGCTGTGCTGCTGGCAAAGTTGGCCGTGGTTCTGAATATCTAGACTCTACATTTCAGAGTCACTGTTGTCAGTGCCTTGCCTGCACTGCTTGCAAGACTCTCTCTGAGGGATCTGAGCCACAGTCTGAGTATCCCCCAAGACCCATATTTGCCTTGCACAGAGTGAGTTTTTCACAGACAAGAACATTGGTCAAGCTGATTGCCCTTTTAATAATAATAATAATAATAATAATAATAATAATAATAATAATAATAATAATAAAACCTACTATTTTCCTTGTAGTGGTCCTGGGGATGGGAGCAACACCTTGGCCTCTCTGCCTTCAGCTCTGTGGCATCCTCTTGAGCAAGGATGAAAGGGCAGGCTAGCACAGAGGACAACGTTGCGAGTGTTTGCTACAGGCTGCCTGGTCAGGAATAAAAAGTCCATGAGCCTTCTGCAAGGAGCTGGCAGCAGCCTCACGAAGTCGGTTGAAGGGGGCAGGAGACCTGCGTGGATGAGCAAAATGCTCCTGGCAAAACTCTAACAGAAAAAGGAAGTGTGTGGACTGGGAGAAGAGGTCACTTGGGAGGAATATGGGAATGCTGTAAGAGTATGCAGGGATGTGATGGAAGGCTAAGGCCCATTTGGAATTAAATTTGGCAAGAGATGTCAAGACGGCAAGACGAGACTCCTTTAAATACGTTGCTAGCAAAAAAAGGCTCGGGAAAATGTGGGTGCCCTGCTGAACAGGGTGGGCCCTCTGGTCACGAAGAATGCAGGCAGGGCAAAATTACCGAGTGCCACATTTGCTTCGGCCTTTACTGCTAAGGTAAGCCCTCAAAAAGGCTTCAAAAGGCAGAGGGTCACGCATCTAGCAGCCCAGCAGAAGGGACTGAGGGCTCCCTCAGCAAGTTTGCTCTTGATACCAGCGTAGGTGGCGGGGCCGATGCTCCAGAGGGCTGCGCTGCCGTCCTGGGCCTGCGGAGGCTGGCGAGGTGGGCGGAGAGAAACCTCATGAAGTTCCACAAGGGCAGTGCAGGAACAACCCTGCGCACCAGGATGTGCTGGATGTTGAACGGCTAGAAGCAGCTCTGGGGAGAACCTGGGAGTTGCTGTGCACCACAAGCCGATCTGAGGCAGCAGTGTGCCCTGGTGGCCGGGATGGCCAATGGCACCCTGGGCTGCAGCAGATGAGGGAGGTGATTCCCCTGCTCAGCCCTGCAGGGGCCACATCTGTGCCAGTTGTGGGCTACCCAGTACAGGAGGGACAGGGAGAGAGAGTCCAGCGTTGGGCTACAAAGATCATAACGGCCCGAAGCATCCCTCCTGTGAGGACAGGCTGAGAGAACTGGGCCTGTTTAGCCTAAAGAAGGGAAAACTGAGAGGGATCTTGCCAGATTTACTATACAAATATCTTAAGGGAGGGTATCAAGAACATAAGGGGTGGCCAGCAATAGGACAAGAAGCAACAGGCACAAGCTGAACCCCAGGCAGTTCCATCTCCATGTGAGAAAGAACTTATTTCCTGTGAGGGGGACAGAGCCCTAGCACAGACTGCCCAGAGAGGCTGTGGAGGCTCCTTCCCTGGAGATCTTCCAACCCACCTGGATGCCACCCTGTGCCCCGTGCTCTGCATGTCCGTGCTGGAGCAGGGGCGTTGCAGGGTCTAGAGATCCCTTCCAACTGGACTCATTCCAACTCCAACTATTCTGTGGTTCTGTCTTTTTTGCCAGATGCTGAGACGGTCTAGTGGAGGGTACCCTGACTCGGTTTTATCCACCATGGTCTCACCAACCTCCTCAGGGCCTCACCTTGGCAGCAGCTCGGTGCAAACCTGCATGCGTGTCCATGGAAAGCATGTGAGAGCCAACGTGAGGTAATGATTAATGTTCTCTGCTGTCTGCTCCAGTGGTTTCTTAAATTCTGCAGCTCCAGAGCCAGCCAGATTTGGGCTCAGCCAGGCTGCGCAGGGCCATCTTGAGGGCTGCAACATCATAGGGGAAGGCCTCAGTTTGAGTCATTGCAGCTAGAATTGCTCTTGCCTAACTCTGAAGGCTGTAAAGTGGATCAAGACCCCCATGGGATCCCCCAGGAGCCGTGGAAGTGGTGCAGGCAGCACTGCCAAAATGTCCCTTTTGCTGGTCTGTAGCAGTGGGCAAGCTGCTAGCAACCCTGCGGTACCCTCCGTGGTGTCTGTGGCTTTTGCCTGCAAGATCTGCTGAGGTGCTAATTTGTCTTGGCCTTGGTAGGGTCCCAACCTCTTCTCAGTGCTCAGTTAAACATCCTTGAAATGCAAGTGTCCAGCTCTCAAATGAAGCAGCTGCTGTTTGCTTCCTCTGCTCTGAGAGATGCCCCTCCAGCCGCAGGTTTCAATCTCAGAACATAAAGCACATAGAGATGGAGAGCTCTCACTGGACATGCCCCACCAGGCAGCAACTCCTCAATGATGTTTCAGTCCTTCACAGCTCTCGCTGAGTAACAGTCCAACAAACAGCAGAAGCATTTGTTTCTGGGTGTCATTTTGTCAAGCAAACAGCTTTGTTTAGTCCAGAGCCTATATATAGAGGCCTCATTTGGGTGCATTTTTGGAGGATTTTATTGCTACAATGCCTGGATCCATCCCAGAGAGGCTGTCCCAGTGGAGCCCAGTTCTGCTGAACCTCTGAGATCACGGATCGTACTTTTCAGGATCTCTCAGTTCTAATTTCTTTGGAGTCCAGGCTTCTTGTCTAATGCCTGTGTACCATAGGGTGTTGTATGGCAAGATGATTAATAACCACTTAATAAGGACACCACTGTTCCAAATAAGTAGTCCGATGGGATTTGTTTTTATCAGGCCCTGGTAGACAGGGCTATCAGGAGCTCAGTTCATTCCTAAATGAATACGCATTATAAGCAATAATTGCTGGCATTTACCCCAGGACAACACTCTCGCTGGGCCATTTTTCTAGTGTCGAGTGTGGGGCTGGGTTGGCTTCTTCCACGCCCCGAAGGCAGCCTGGAGGTGGAAGGTGCTGCTTGGCGCGTGCTCTCCGGCTGCCCTGTGTTGACAGGAGAGCTGGAAACCTCCACTCTACTTCCCTGGAAGCGACGAGTGCCTATGCTGTGTTTGGAGCTTGTTCACACGCCGTTCGTGCTTCTCCTGTTCTCCTTTGGTCTGCTGGTCCTCCTCTCGCTTGTGGAGCAAGGAACTAATGCTCTGCCTGTCCCGGTTTGCCCTGGGCTCGTCCTCGCTCTCAGCGTGCCTCCTAGTCCATCCTCCCCCTGCCCTCCCCTCTCCGCACATCTACCTGCCACCTTTACGGGGGTTTCTCAGAGCATTTTGCTCACCCCTCCAAGCCCTCAGCTCCTCCCAGGAATTATATTTTTTCTGTCTTCCCCTCATCAAAGCACCAGCCCCTCCCATCCCTCCCAATAAAAAAAAATACAGGCAGCCCCTGCTGTTTGTTCTTAAATCTGTTCCCTCCTGCCTTGCTGGTTCGAAAGCCTGTACCCTGGAAGGGGCCTCCCAGCTTTCGTTGGCAACCTTGCTTCAGACTGACCGCCACAGATAGTGTTTTGGAGTGAGAAAAAAAAAATAATACAAAAAAAATCCCTTCTTGCTGAGGTTTCCAGATGGAGCGTACCTATCTCCCGAGCCGTGTGCTTGGATGACAGCTCCCCTGAAACAAGTAGCGAACTTGGGAGGTTTGTTTTCTCCCCCGTATTTTTCCAAGGGCTTTCCCTTGGCAGTGCCTGTGCCTCACGCTGTGCCACCGCGGGTGGGTTAGACGCCTCTCCCACCGGCGTGGCTCTGCGGGTGCGATCGTTCTCGCTGCGTGTGGAGCTTGGGCATGGGGACAGCTGTGTGTAGGCTGGTAGATCAATAGGGTTTTGCTTTGACCACGGCTTTTTCCTGCAGCCAGATAACTCACCTGCAGCCCACCTTCTCGCATGTGTCAAACAGATGGGATCATTGTGCAGGCAAAACCAGAAAAAGAAGGGAAGCCCTTTGAGGTCTCCAGCTGAGGACGGACCCCGGGTCTCTCTGTACTGAGGATTTCACAGGTGAAGAGACCACCTCTCCCTGCTCCGGGAGGAGGGTGGCTGGGGGATCCTTCCCCCTCCTTTCTCCTTCTCTTCCTCCCGCTGATAAGTGAAGAGTAGGATGGAGGATGGAGGCAAGGTGGGCAGGCACATGATGTCACAGCTAAAGCAAAACGGGAGGAAAACACAGACATGGTACAACTTAGGGGGGGAAAAAAAGAAAGAAAGAAAGCAAAAAAGAAAAACCACGCTGAACTGCCAAGCCGAGAGAGTGGTGAGTGGAGGAATGAGACAGGGAGCGAGCGAGGCTATCGGGGAGGCTGGATGCGCGGCAGCGTGTGCGGGGATGGCTCGCAGGCACCGCAGCCGAGGACAGGAACAGGGCAGGTGCCTCGGGCCGGCGCCCGCGGAGCCGCCCGCGCGCCCCGTCGCGGGGCTCCTCGCTCCGCTCCGCTGCGCGCCGGGCAGCGGCTCCCCGCGGAGCGTGGCGGCGGGGGCGGAGGGAGGGCAGGGCAGTGCGATGCGCCGCTCGCCCTTTATTAGATTGGACATAATCATCTTTAAATAAGGCACCCCCCTCTCCCCCCCCGCCGGCAGGGGGAACGGGCAGTGCCTCGGGGCTTCCTAGATAAGGGCATCTAACGCATCTCCCTCTCCCGCAGGCAGCGCCGGGCGCCGCGAAGAGGCGGCGAGAGCCGGGCTGAGCGAGGCGCGCAGCGGCCCCCGGGCCGGCCGTAGGAGCGGGGTCCCCGCAGCGCTCCCCGTGCCTTCCTCCTCCGCCACCGGGACCGCGGGAGCAAGGAGCAGAGGGGAGAGGTGCCCGCAGAAGTTGGCGGCGGGCAGAGGATGCCTCCGCGCACCTGAGCGGGCGCGGGCGCTATGCGGCGCCGCGGGACACCCCTGGGCGCGCGGCTGCTGCTGCCGCTGCTGCTGCCGCTGCTGCTGCCGCTGCCGCCGCTGCCCGCGGTG
>VWPW01001316.1:0-156746 GCA_013389825.1 Crypturellus undulatus | reverse complement strand
CCGGCGGCCGCGCGCTCCCCGCCCTGTACTTCTGCGGGAACGGCGAGCAGCTGGCGGCGCGGCCGGAGGCGCTGCCCGAGCTGCCGCTCGCGCGCTTCACCGTGGAGCTGTGGGTGAAGGCGGAGGGAGGACAGAGCAACCCGGCCGTCATCGCAGGTAACGTCGTGGCCCCTCGGCTGCCGCGGGGCCGGGCGGGCCGGGGACAGAGGGAGGGAGGGAGGGAGCCCCGCCGCGCCGGCAGGTGTCCCCGGCCAGCCCCGGTCCCCACCTCCTTCCTCGCCTCCTGCCCGGTGGCGCCGGGGGAAAGGGCAGCTAGGACGGGTTCTCCCGAGGGCCCACGGCTACCTCTTACCCGCCAGGGACAGTTTGTCCCTAGAAGCTTGTGGCAGAGCCCTCCCAAAGTGCCCTGAGGAGGTTGTGCAAAAACCAAAAAGTGCAAAAACCAAAGTGCAAAGTACAAAGGGCACTGGGAGCCGGGACAAGACCCCCAGAGCTGTCCCACGCTGGCCTGGGCTCGCTCGCGCCTTGGCCCTGCTCACCTGGCTTTGCCACCTTGGTCCCACTGGGGCAGGTGACGCTTCGTAACCCCCGACCCAGGGTCCTCCCATCTCAGCAAGGTCCCAAGTGTGAACTATTCCTTGAGAGCAAAACCTGAAATAACCTCCTCCCCTTCCCTCAACACCCTCGTCCTCCCCGCCCGTGCTGAGGGAAACCAGCCCTAACCCCGAACGGGCTCCAGGCTCCATGTCTTGGGCTACCATCTAGCTTCTGGCCTTCCTTTCAGCAGCAGGATCGGGGTGAGCATTGCAAGGCCCCTTTTGGGGACATGCTCTGACCTCGAGCCCCCCCTTGGCACATTCCTGCCTTTCCCGGAGGCCTGAGGAGGGGCACGGAGCACCGAGGGGGCTCTTGCTCTTCTCCCCCGCTCCAGCCAGCGGCCGTCGCTTTCCGCATTCCCAGCCCTTCGCGGCCGCGCTCCTGGCTGCGCTGTCCCCTCGGCCGCCCGGTGCCGGGCCAGGGAGCCCCGGGGGAGCCGGGCCGGGCCGGGTGGCCGCACGGTGGCAGCCGAGCCGCGCGCAAGGCCCCGGCGGTGGCCATCGCGCCCCGGCCCCTGGCCCGGTGAGGGGTCGGCCGGGCCGCGAGCTGTCCGGGTGCCCCGGCGGCCCCGGAGCCTCTGCTCCGTCTTTCACTTCTCGTTTCTTCTCTGTCGGGCGCAAAAGCAGCAACGGTGGCTGCAGGGCAAGCGCTGCTGCAGAGTGGGCACAGCCCGCCACGGAGAAGACCTTCCCTGAGGTCTGGGTAACGGTGCCCAGGACCTGTTTGGCAGAGATGCTGCAGCCTTTACCTGCTGGGAGCTCAACTCCCCTTGTAACCGTGGGACAGGCAGGTGATGCTCAGTGTAAGGAGCAGCAGGAAGCTAACGGCTGAGCAGGGAGATCCAGGGTGCAGATCCGTGCAGTCGGCTGGGAAGGGAAAGGAGTTTGCTTGGCAGCAGATGCAGGTTTGGGTGACTCCCCGAGCTGCTGTTCCCTGCGTGCCTGCCAGGACAGGTGTCCACAGTGGGATGCAAGCCCAGCGGCACAGAGGAGTGACGCTTGCTTGAGGCGAGCAGGCAGGCGTGGGCATGGCAGGTGCCAAAGGCAACTGCAGTCATGGGGTTCCTCTCTGAGAGAGCTCAAGGGCCCCTGCGTTGCCATCGTGTCTGCCCTGAGCCAGCTGGCTGGGTGAGAGGGGCTTCACCCACTGCCACAGTCTCCTGCAGTGCAAACTCCTCTCTGTACCCTGACTCTGTTGCTTGTGAGCCCTCCACCGCGCCGCCCCTCTACCTCGCACATCTCATTAGTTTTTCTCCATGGCTTGTCGTAATGATAGCTGGGTCTGCCGCAGAAAACGAAAGCTGGGCAGCAGAGATGGGGAAACAGCCGTGCTTGAGGAAACTGCGAGTGGCCAGCTTGGTGCTTGCCTTGACCACCGGGGTCTCAGCTGCCTTCCCAGCTTGCAGCAGCAGATCGGGGCACGCGGAGATGCATCACCCCTTGGTAGCAGACTGCTTTTGTCTGCAGGTCTGGCCTGCAGGTGCTGGGTTTTACATTCCCCAGCTAGCCAGCAGTGAGCTTTTTCCTTGAGGAAGGCAGCCCAGTTGTTACACAGAGCCGAAAGCGCTGTCCATGACCACTGGCACGCACCCGAGCAATACCCCTCGGCCTCCAGGTGCCAGCGTTTGAGTCAGTCCCATATGCCTCCTGCTTTCTGAGTCACTACCTGCTTCCTACCCGCTCCCTGCCGCTGGGAATCCGGGGTCCAGTGAGGGATGCAGTGGGGCAGCCTGCGGCCGTCAGTTTCAGGAGGCGGTTGGCCTGGGCAGCTGCAAGGCCCTCCCGCCCACTCTGAGCCTGCCTCCTCTCGTGGCTCTGTGGGCAGAGAGGGGCCGAACCGTGAGGCTGCCGGAGCTGCAGGGAGCTGCCCCGAGTGCTGCTGCGCGTGTGAGGGAAGATGTGTGGGGAGCAGGGCAGAGCTGAGCATCTCTCAGCCGCTCAATACGGCCAAGCTGGTAGCTCTGTCCAGGTAAAGAAAGCTGCTCTGTCAGCAGGTTCAGTGCATCAGGAATTGCTCCCTTTGTCAAAGGATCGGGAGTTCAGGCTTTGTTCTTGCAGGTTTTTTTTTTTTTTTTTTTTTTTTTGCCTTAGACATGCCCTGGATGGGGTCACTAGTCCCTGCTTCCCCATCTTGCACTGCAAGAGGTGCCCGCGTTCTCTGATGAGCTGCTCTAGCTGCTGTCAGCCACTCGCTAACCCAAGCTGGCCAGACTCTGCAGGGGAAGGTGCTGAGTGACACAAGGAGGCTTTGACAGCCCTGACTGGGGAGCAGTGCCACATCCAGGCCTTTTGGGAGAACACACATTGCACTGAACCCAGCACAATCTCGGATTTTCCCTTTCCTTCCCGCATTACCTTTCCTCAGTGTTTCCTCGCTGGTTCCCGATTGACCCCTGTGGTCAGGAACACGGAGCAAAACAAGGAAGGAGCTGTTCTTGCTTCAGACTCTTCAGCATTTTCGCAGCCTGAGCATGGCTGAACCATTCCTTGTGCTGCAGAGAGACGAGCAGGCAACCTGGGTCCTGGCCCCGGTGGAAGACGAAGATGCTGCTTTTGCCTGTGGTTCTTACAGAGGGGTCCATTTCACCTCACTGGAGGCTTTTGCTCCTTTCCTGGAAGCTTTTCTGTAATCTCAAGCCAAAGAAGCCTAAGCACTTACTTGTTTCTCGGTCATTTTAGCTCTCCTGACTTCACCCTCTGGATGCAGGTGACTGGCGCTCACATGGGCTCCTCTTCCCTGCTCCCTGTTCCCATCAGAAGCCAGGGGGGTGGCTCAGTTTTTGTGTCTCCTATTCCCCATCATTTTCAGTGTGCTTGATGTGCTTCAGCCGGTGTCTGTCCTTACGCCTTCTGCAGATTATGTTACAGAGCAAACAGCCAAGCTCCCAGCACCGCTACCTCATTGCCAAGCAAACGCTGAGACCAGGCTTTCCGTTTCTGAGCTCTCCTGTGTTAATCGGGTACCTGGCCATTTCCTGGCTAGGGCGTGAAGCTTCCAGCAGTGTTTGCAATGTCCTTCTCCACCAACTCCGGAGATCTCAGCAGGCATTTTTGTGGACACTTTTTCACATATCAGTGCTTAAACTGAGCTGCTTCTCTTCTTTTTTTCTTGAATGGTTGCCAACAGCTCTTGTTTTTAAACCTGAATTGATCACTTTAACCACTGATACATATCACACATGCGATTAGACCCTGCCCTTTCCCATCACACAGATTAGAAGCAGAGCTGCCCTGACGGGGACTGAGGCTGAGGAGCACAAGGCCACATCTCCACAGTGGGATTTTGGGTTGGAAAGACTCCTGTCTTCCTGGTGAGCTCTCAGCTGGACAGTCAGCCCCATGGCCACAGGGCTAGTGCCACGGGGCTAGTGCAGGAGCCTGTTCTCTGCGAGCAGCTGGGGTTGCCTGAGGCCAGAGCTCTCGTGGTGTCCCCCTTCAGGGGAGAGCTTTGCTCACAGGTAGCTCTGGTGGCACTTCCTTGAGGGACACCTCGGCCCCACATTCTGGCCCTGCACTTCAGAGGCGCTGCCACAACAGAGATTTCTCTCTGCTGCTTTCCAGGAAGCGCTGTTGCTGCCTTAGCTGGTTTCCAGGCCTTGTTGTAGATCTGACCTTGGCCTTATTTTAATTCCTCTGATGAAGTCTCTGGACGTTGTTTTAGGCTTGTTTATAGTTCTTTGGGCCTTTTTTTTTTGAATTTGTGGGACACTTCTAGGCTTGGCTTCAGTGTGGACATGTAAAGATACCTGCTTCACTCACATTCCCACCTGGAAAGCTTTTCCACCCTGACACTATTATCTCGTTTTTTACTCAGTTTTGTGTCACTCTGAATTACTACAAGATGAAATGCATGAGTTTTCCTAACAAAAAAGGTACCAAGCCCTGTTTCTTTTACCACAGTGATGACCAAATACTAGCAGATGGCTTCCGAACTTGCAGATCCCAGATCTTTCAGCCAGTATCCAGCTTAAAAGTACTCCCCAGCTTTACTTTCTCCTTATGGCTGCAAGGCTTCTTCAGCTGTCTCCTATTTCTGAGCCCTGCTCTGCCTCAGCTTCCTTGGTCTTTTTGCCTCCCTTTCACAATCCGTCAGAAAACAGCAGTTGGCCAAACCCCATCCATGCACATAAGCTTTGTGCACAGGTGACTTTGTAGTGAGTGGTGCTCTGTATCTCTGTCTGGGGTGGCTACAACCATCTGATTACAAAAAAGCACCACACTTCTCACAATATAAGGGAGAGGTGCATGCGCCTGGGTTTCAAAGGGGCTTAACGTAACCTCTGCAAATATATTATCAGCCTCTGGCATTCTTGACCACGAGGCTGGCTTGTTTATGAGGGCTGGCAGGACTATGTGGGGTCATGGTAACCTGTCTTTAGTTAAATCCCTTGGTTGTAATCCAGGAGGTCCTGCTGAGCAGCCTCATCTCTATACATCTGTCTCTCTCCACTGGCCTCTTTGAAGTAATGATGATAGCTTCGGTTTCCCCAGGGCCAGGGGAAAGGAGTGATGTCAGAAGAGGAAGAGAGGTTGGAGAGCTACTGCCTCAGCGCGGTGTGTGTCACACTGACAGTGCCCAGGGAGAGGGGCAGAAAGCCAGGACGTGAGCAGGTGGCTCCTAATTTTTGCCTGCAATGACTTGATGCCAAAGAGAAGGGCAGACTGGGATGGCATTTAGGAGCGTGAGGGCTGCTACTGAATCCAGGTGTAGAGATGGGTTTGGCTTGAGAAGCTCAGGCTAAGTTTTACAGAGACCACGCAAGGCCCTGCGTGGGAGTATGTTTGAGTTCCGTCTTGAATGAGTTTACTCTAGCTTGCACCAAATCTGATGCAAGCTTTCAGCCAGGGCAACCTCATCTTAAATTGATTCAAGAGAAACCTGTGCAGCTGGCTAGAGGCAAGGTCAGGGAAAACCAGGAAGCTTTTGCATAGGAAGTTTTGCATTAGGAGAATAAAAAATAAAAAGAAGACGGGAACCACTGCAGACCTTTGTGCATGACAGTGGTTTTCACCAGCTGTGGTCAAGCTTAGGACCTCAAATAAGTTCCTTTAGAAAGCTCTGCTAAGGTAAATAAAAGGCAGCAAGGGCTGAGTGTGTCTAAGATGCTTCAGTCCGAGCTCTCTGGCTCTATCTGCTTGGATAGCTGTTGTGTCTGGAAGCAATTTGTCCTGCGGTGAGCGGGAGAGCAGGGGGCTTGGCAGCACAGGGAGGAGGTGTTGGTGAAGACTTTACCATGAAGTCTTGCTTCCAGGTTGGTAACTTGCTCGAGATGATCGGGATGCCGAGATGCAGGGCTTGGAGAGCTAGATCCCTGCCTGCTCACTGGATTTTCAAGATGGTTTGAATCCCAGCCTGTTGCTGTTGTCTGGAGGGACATTCAGTGGAGGGTCAAGATTTCAAAAAGCAAAGTGGCCTTTGTAAGTGTCCATGAGAAGGCATCTTAAAATACTTAGCACTTGCCTTCCAAAAAACCCAACCTGTCAGCAGCTGAACAGTCTGCACTCTGATGCGCCCTTGGAAACTGAGGCCAACCTTGCCTCCACGAGCCAGTGCCACTGACAGCGCTGAGAAGTGTCATTTCAAGCCTGCTTGTCCCACCCCAGCAGATGCCTGTGAACAGTCCAGGTGTCACAGGAGCTGTGCTGCTTTCAGCACATGTGGTGTTACAAGCACACGATGGAAGCACCTGAGACCTGGTGGCTCGGCATGTTACCAGCTGTTAGCAGAGCTGCACTAATTAATTGTAAGGGGACCGTGAACTTGTCTGAGTTGCAAATCGAATACGTCAGCTCACACCACCGGGAAAGTGGCCCAGCCAGCGGGCAGCGGCTCAGTCACTTCTTGCCTTTTGCTTCTGACTTCCTCATGGCTGATGGCGGGGGTAGAGGCAGCTGGAGAAGATCAGAGGAGAAATTAGTACCAATAAACCCAGCCTGACCTGAGCTGGAGTGGAAATATCTCTCCTCGGCTTCGTGCTCACAGTAGCCCCAGCAATTAAAATGCTGATTTAAGGTAGATGAGAGGCCAGTTTTCCTTGATCTGTGTGTGGGAAGGTTTGGTATCAAAGGCTTGGCAGTATCTCAGCCCACCTTAGGCCATGCTCAAAAGCATGGGTTCTTTGGGATTCTCCTATAGTCCTGGGAGAAGGAAATGGGCCTCTCCAGAGAGAAATCCAAGCGTTTGGAGATTAAAGTGCTTTGGTGATTTAGGGCCCCAGAGCCATTTTTTTTTTTTCAAACAGTGGCTTTATCTGCCCTTACTGGTATTTAAGTGCCTTAGCGCCATTGATTTCTAAGGGTATTAAGTGCCTGAATGCCTCTGGATCTTGACTGCAGGCACTTAGTAACCTGAACTTCAGGGAACATTAGTGAGACTACAGGTCTGCAGAGAGGAAAACACAGGTCTGCAACATGCCTGGCGCATGGTGTGGATCCATGCTGAGAGATCGAGGCCCGAGCTATTCCCAGTTTAAATGATCTGGAAGGGCTTTATGTTTAGGAGGGCTTCAGGGGCTGAGGTGCTGTGTCCACCCAGCTGGAAGCAAAGCCGCCCTCCGCTCGCTCTGGGCAGGTCAGCCACGCGCGAGTGAGTCCCCTTCATTTTCCCCTCTGCTCAGCACATGATTGCAAAGCAAACTGGAGCGTAAAGGAGAGGCTGCAAATTGACTGAGAAGCTGTTGGGGAAACAGTCCCTGGAGGAGGTGCTTTTGCTTTGAGTTGCTCCTTAAAAGCTTTGGCCTGCAGATGAAAAGCTTCGTGCCTAATCCCATCCCAGAGGAGCTCTCCTAGGGCCAGCCGCTCAAAAGCAGCCCGCTCACTTTGACCACCCCCTTCCCTCCTCTGATGCTTCTCCCTTCCTGCCCTTCCCGTCCTTTCCACACTCTTCCTCTCCTCCTGGGCCCTCTTCATTGTTTGCTACAGCTCTCCCCACCGTCTCCACTTGCTCATCCCATCAGCCAGGGACCCCTCTTCCAGCCCAGTGCCACAGACCAGGGCTGGTTTGTGACCTGGCTCCCCTCCACCCCTAAACTTGATGAGAACGGGGGACAAGTATTTTGAATTACTGCTCAGCCACCATGGCCATCACTAGGAGGTTCTCTGAAGTGACTGCTGAGGGCCCAGGGAGGCTGGACAAGGATGGTGCCAGCAGGGCTCAGCAGAGCAGAACGGGGGGCAGGCGTGGGCCTCATGGGCTCCCCCTTTGCTGCCCGCTGCAGGGGTGTTCGACAACTGCTCCCACACGGCCAACGACAAGGGCTGGGCCCTGGGCATCCGCACCCTGCAGCTCCGCGGCAAGAAGGATGCCCGCTTCTTCTTCTCGCTCCGCACTGACCGCGCAGCTGCCGCCACCGTGGTGGCCAGCCACCACCGCTACCGCCCCGAGGCCTGGACCCACGTGGCTGCCACTTACGACGGGTGGTGGATGGTGCTCTATGTGGATGGGGCCCGGGTGGGCCAGGCGGGGGGCCAGCAAGCTGGGCCCCTGCACAGCACCTTCATGGCCGCCTGTCGCACGCTGCTGCTGGGGGGTGACACCTCGGCGCGCGGCCACAACTTCCGCGGGCATCTCGCGAGGCTGGCACTGTGGCACGTTGCTCTGCCCCAGAGCTGGCTGCAGCGCCGCTTCCTGGAGGGGCCGCCCGCGGGGGCAGCGGGGCTGCTGTTTAGCGCCAGCTTCGCGGCGCCCGAGGAGCAATGGGCCCCCTTCAAGGAGGCGGGCTACCCGCAGCAGCGGGCCCTCGCGCCACCACCCTCGGCCCCCGTGCTGCGGCCCCTGGGGCCGCCGGCCTGCGGACAGACGGCCTGTGACAACGTGGAGCTGGCCGCCAGCTACAACGGGCACTGGCCGCTGCGGGGTGAGAAGGTGGTGCACTACCGCGTGGTCAACGTGCTGGACGATGAGGGCCGGCGGCCCACGGTGAGCCTCGAGCAGGTCGCCTGGCAGCACCGGGCGCTGAGTGAAGCCTTCCGGCCCTACAATATCTCCTGGCAGCTGAGCCTCTTGGAGGTGCGCAACTCCTCGCTGCGCCAGCGCACCGTGCTGCTGGGCTGTGAGCCCAGCAAGATCGGCAACGACCACTGCGACCCCGAGTGCGAGCACCCGCTCACAGGCTATGATGGCGGGGACTGCCGACGGTCTGGCCGCTGCTTCTCCTGGAAGCGCCGCGACGGCGTCTGCCACATGGAGTGCAACAACATGCTGGACGACTTCGATGATGGCGACTGCTGCGACCCCCTGGCCACCGATGTGGCGAAGACCTGCTTCGACCCAGACTCGCCACAGCGGTAGGTGATTGGGGTGTTGGGGAATGGGAGGGCTGTGGCGAGGGAAGGGCTCTTTGCTTCGATTTACACTTAAAATGCCCTTCACTGCCTCCTGGGGTGGGGGAGATGGGAGGTAGACCTGCTAACTGGGAGCGGGGCTGCTGCAAGGTGGGAGTGACGTGCGCAAGCGGCTCCAAATCTGGCCCTGTTGGGGAAGTGACCCCCATGAGGAAGCATCCTTGGCCAGGTGTGGTAAAGGCTTCATCAAAAGTGAAGGCTGCCAGTGTGCTAAAAGGTGATGGAGAGCTACTCTGCTGGAAAGCTGTTTGCTTTTTTTTCCAGTTGTATCTGATGAGCTAACAACAGATTACCTCTGACCTTAAGCCTTTCCCTGATCTGTTCTCCAACACATTTTCAGATTTAGCCTTTAGCTGCTAGAAAACAGTGAGGAGAAAGAAAATAAATACATTAAAAAAAAAGAAACCTATAACAAACAAATGGAAGAGCTCAGGTGCTGTGGGAAAGGTCTTCTTACTGCCCCAACTTTTCTCCTTCATCAAAACTAAGCCACGGTTTGAAAGCAAATCGCCCTCCTGTTGCCAAGGCCAGGCCTGCCCAAACCAGGGAGACTGCTTGACATCTCTGATGGCTTTGTGTAGCCCAGAGTTCCTTCCGAGGCAGCAGTCTGCATGGCTGGAGGAGGACAAGTCTCCATGCATGATGGGACACTCTGGGCAGCAGGGGACAAAGCAGCCAAGTGTACTTTTTGTACTTAAATGGGGAAGGGAGAAAAAGTCACTGCTTTTTTCTTCCTTCCTTTCTTCCTCTCTTCCTTTCTTCTTTTCTTCCTTTCACTTTTTCCTTCTTATTCTAAGTTCTTTTTCCCTTTTGTGTCGAAGAAAACTGCTGCTCTGTGTGTGCTGGTGTGTGTCAGGAGAAACTCTCTCCTACACTACATTTGTCCCGGCTGATGTGCAGAGAGGCCCACCTAAGTGGGCACAGTGCAGTGAGGATGCTGAGGTACAAGGAGGTTATTAGGGCCATGTAATTCCTTTGACCACCTTTCCTTCTTCTCCTTACTTTGCTCCCCAGGTTATGGGAGCAGGCAGGCTATAGCCCTAAGAACCCTCCTTTTGTCCCAAGTCTGGCTTCTGCTATCTGCTATTCTGAGATGGGAAATGCAGGATAAGGGATATTTTTGGTAGAAGCAGTGATGATGAGAGGGGAATACAACTTCTTCTCATCCATTTCTGACCATTTCTCACATGTAGATGAGAGTATGAGAAAATGCAAGAGCTTTTCTGACAGATTGCCTATAGCCATGGGACCGCAGAGCTGGGTCTCTGCCCTAGTACCCCACCAGCAGATGTTTTCCCACCTCTGGAATTCACCCTGGTGACCACCCCCCATGGGAAGTGGGCTTGGAAAGAGCATGCCAAGAGAAATTCTTTTCTACATCTGGACTGGTTCTAGAATAACATTTGCCATTGAGGCAGCACTATGCCTGGAGGTGTAAGACTCTGGACCCACATGAGATTTGGATGATAAGGAGGGCTAAGGTTAGAGTGAAGAGAGAGGGAAAACCCAGAGCCCTATAGGGAGTGAGCCTATAAAATGCCTGCCAATGGAATTATATCACTATATTCAGATTGGTTCTAGGACAACGTTTACCATTGAGCCAACAGTAGGCTTAAGGTTAAAGAAGAGAGAATGTAGAGGACTATGGGGTGTGTGGCTAGAAAGGGAATGCCAAGGGAAATGTAGTGCTTTATTCAGACTGATTCTAGAAGAATGTCTGCCATTGAGCCAGCACTAGGCCAAGTGTTCTGACCCTCCGGGGGCGCCTGAGATTTGTCTGCTAACTGACATCAGGGTTATCATAGAATCATAGAATCATAGAATGCCTAAGGTTGGAAGGGACCTCTAGAGGTCATCTAGTCCAACCCCCCGCACATGCAGGGCCACCTAGAGCACGTGGCACAGGGCTGCATCCAAGCGGGTCTTGAAGATCTCCAGAGAAGGAGACTCCACAACCTCTCTGGGCAGCCTGTTCCAGTGCTCTGTCACCCTCAAGAGAGAAAAATCCTAGAGCCCAATGGGGAGTGTGGCCAAGGGTATGCCAAAGGAAATGTAGCACTATATTTGGATTGGTTCTAGGACAACTTTTACCTCTGTGGCAACACTAGGCTTGGAGTCCTCAGGCTGTGGACCAAACTGAGTATTGGTGACAGCTAGGTAGGTGTTAGAGGTAGCACTAGGGTTAAGAGAGAGAGAAAGCCTAGATCCCCATTCGGATTGGGGATATAAATGTAGTAATATATCCCAGTGCCAGCCACTGTGCCATCACTAGGCCTGCTGACCTGCAGAGCCACTTAATATTATTGGTCCAGATTGGTTCTAGGACAACACTGGCCTTTGAGCCAGCACCAGGCTTGGTGGCCTTATCCTTTGGACCTCCTGAGATCTGTCTGACAGCTAGGGTTAGTGTTAGTGCTGCAGTTAGAGCTGAGAGAGCGAAAATACTTAGAGCCACACGAGAAGTGTGGTAAAGGGAATGCCGAAGGCAATGTAGTGCTATATGCGGAGTTGCTCTAGGAAACATTTGCCTTCCATCCAGCACTAAGCCTGCCGACCTGCAGAGTCACTTGATATTATTAGGAGTACTTAGGGTTAGCGTTAAGAGAGAGAGAAAGCCTAGAGCCTCATGAATACGTGGCTATAAAGAGCATGGCAAGAGATATGTAGGGCTGAATCCAGACTGGTTGTAGAAGAACATTTGCTGTTGAGGCAGCATTAGACCTGGGGGTGTAAGCCTCTAGGACCACCGGAAATTTGGCTGACAACTAAGGTTACAGTTAGGGATAGGGTTAGGGTTAAGAGAGAGAGAAAGCCTAGAGCCCCACGAGGATTATGCCTAGAAAGTGCTATATCCAAATTGGTTGTAAGACAGTATTTGCCACTGACCTAGACCTGGGTGGTTTCAACCTCTGTACTCAGCTGTGTTTGGGTTGTTGACAACTAGGCATAGGGATAGGGTTGAGAAGGAAAGCCTAGAATCCCATGGAGAGCTGGCTAGAGAAGACATGAGAAGGAAATGTTGCACAATGTGCAGATACTAAGTTCTGATTGCGTGAGCCTCTAGACCCACCTGGAATTTGGCTGAAACTAGGGTTGGGATTGAGAGAGAGGGAAGACATAGAACCCGCATGGGGAGTGAACCCAGAAAGGGAATGCCAAACAAGATGTGACGCTGTATCCAGTTTGGTTTTAGGACAGTATTTGCCTTCCAGTCAGAGCTAGGCTTGGTGTGCTCAGCCTCCAGATCCAGCTGAGGTTTGATTGACAACTAGGATTAGTGTTTTGGTTATGGTTCGTGTTAAGTTAGAGAGACCGCCTAGAGTATCGTGTGGCTTGCGGGTAGAAACGATACACCAAAGGAAATGTAGTGCTGTATCCAGAGTGATTCTAGGACATTTGCAGTTGTGCCAACCCTAGGGCTGGTGGCCCCAGCCTGCAAAGTCAGCTGAGATTTGGCTGGCAACTAGGGTTAAGGTTAGGATTAAGAAAGAGAGAAAGCCTGGAGTGCCATGGGGAGTGGGGCTAGAAAGGACATGCCAAAGGAGATGTGTGGCTATATACAATTCGTCTTAGGACAACATTTACTAGCGCTAGATCTATTGGCTTCCCAAGACTCTTCAGATTATTCTGATTACCAGGGTTATGTTTAGTTGAAAAGGACAGCCTAGAGCATCATGAGGAGCGGGTCTAGATAGGGCATGCCGTTCACCTGCGTCGCTATATATATCCGGACTGGTTCTAGGATATTTGCCAGCTAGTGCTAGGCCTGGTGTCGTCAGCCTCTGGATCCACCTGACATTTAGTGTTATCATCCTCAGTTACCAATGTCTCCTCCTTGTATTAAGAAGTCCTTATTTTTGGCGGTATGACTCAGGTCTTCCATTTGTCAGGATCTTCCCCTTAATGGTGGAAAAAAAGAATAAAGAACAACTACAACAACAACAATTTGCTTCTGTGGGAAATGAATTGGAATTTGGAAACACTAGGGAAATAACAAATCTTTTGCCTTTTTTTTTTTTTTTGCACAGATCCCTTTAGTCTCAATATAGTAGAAATTTTGCTTTTTTGTGGCATTCTAAGCTCTGAAAAATAAATCTAATGTGGCCTGCATTTGGGAAATGTGGGTGCAGGAATATGATAATTTTTTGAGCCATCTTTTGCAAACTCCAACAGTTTGTTTATTTTGTGGGAAATACCCTGAGAAATTGGTAGCACGGGTTAGGGAAGAATCGAGGAAAGTTTGAGAGTGGCATCAGGCACCTGGTAGGTGACACAGTCAGATGTGGGCTGTTCCTCCACAGTGAGTGGACAGATCCAACATACACAAGCAGAGAACTTCAGCCCTAAGTATTCTGTTCAGGCAAAGCTCCCACTGAATCAGAACCTTTGGGTTTGTTCATAAGGTATTATACTTAAAGGAACATTTATGAGGAGTTGGGCAGCTGGGAAACTTACAGAAGGATTTTTAGGGTGGAAGCCAAAACGGGAGAAATAACACAAAATAAAATTTAACAAACTGAGGAAAGGCAACAAAATAGGAGCAAGGTGCTTAGATCTGAACAGCAGATATGACTTGGTCTGTAATTGGAGGGGAGGGAGCTGCTGCTCAGCTGAGCAATAGATGCTTTTTTATATGTGCTCAACTACCATGAGTCAGAGTTTGGGACTGAGCAGGAGGGACCTGTGGATTTGAGGGTGCTGGTGGGGAAAGAGAATGATTTAGATGTGAATGCTTGGTAGCAGGACCAAAACTAATGCAACAGAGAAAGTCAAAGTGAGGCACACTGGACAATTTCTTACCGATACTTCTAACAGAATCAGTTTGTTTTGAAGCATCCTGATAGCTTGTCTCAACCTCACAAGGCCATGAACAACCTGGTCTAACTGTCCCTCCATTTAGCAGGAGATTGGACTAGAGACCTCAGGACATCCCTTTCAACCTATATGATTCTTTTATAGCATTGGGTCAACTTTTTAGCTGAGAAACTCTCTTATCTGAAGAGTTTTGGTCTGCAGCCAGTCTTGTAATGTTCCCTGTTTCCTTAGAAAGAGCTGACTTTGCTTCTCCAATTCTATTATGTGTCAGTGATGCACTTCATGATTTACAGGAAAATGCTGGAAGAGCTTCTTGTCAGATGTTTAATGGTTTAAACAATTTCTAGAGGGTAAAAAAATAGAATCGAGGGTGATGAGGGTTTCATGAGTAAAGCTCTTGAATCACCTGGTGCATGGAACAACTGTGTTAGCTGTAAGTCCACCCATTTTTCTGGCCACAACTTTAAGCTATCCTAGCCTTAGCCTGGAGGAGAATCCTAGAATCCGTGTTTAGAGGTATGGTTATACAAGGAGCCTTCTTGAAAACAAACAAACAAACAAAAGGCATTGAGCAGAAGAAGGTTTGAACCACGACCCAAGACTGCCATAGTCTCTTGTAGCATCACAGAGCAGGCAGCACTGTGACATGTATTCTACTGCTATCCCTAGCAGAGGAAGGACAAGCAAGAATGACACCGCTAAACTTGTCAAGTTAAGCCCATGGATCCAGATTATCCAATACAAGCCAATACAGAGGGGTCAAATCAGGTGTAAGTTGCTGTGGGCTCCCTCTGTGTTTATGAGACTCCCAGGGTCTTTAAGGTCGAATGAGGTCTCAGGAGATTGCTCTCTTTTGATCCTGTAGAGTATCCAAAGCAACAAATATCCCTTCTAAATTTAAGTGGGGGGAGATGAAGTCTTGTTACTTTGCTTTACAGGACCAGCACTGAAGGTAGATTAGTCAGAGCACTGCAACATGTGTCCCGCTCTTCACAGAGCCACAAGCTTCAAGGACTCTTGCCTGTCAGCAAGGGAGCTTACCTGTCCCTGATATGGTTTATGGGAAGGCTGTTGAAGGACTGCTGGCACACAAGTATTTTTGCTTGAATCTTCAACAGATTCCACTTTAAATAAAGAAGCTAATCATTTTTTTAACCCATTGGCTGGGCATACACCCACAGGAAAAATGTGTCAGGGGACTGTGTGTTTGTGGCTGGAATTAAATTAATCAAAGCTCAAATGAGCACTGAAATGAGTGCAGACATACACTATAAGGCAACATTATAGAAGTAATAGATAGTGAGTTGAGAACTTCTCTTTTACCCTGACTTGCTGCATTAAGAACAAAGGAGTAGGCAATGACAGGAGAGTTGTCCGCTCTCATCCTTCACTCAGTCTTGCTCTGATTTACAAGTGTTTTCCCGGAGTTGTTGGCAGTGGAACCCCGGGTCTGGAGTAAAATCTGCATTGATTTGCCACAGACATGCATGTTCTGTGCCTGAGTGCTGTTCTAATTGGTGCTCTTGGAAAGAAAGCAGCAACAGCTCATTAACAGCAATTAACACTCAGTGAGGGTCTCCCTTAGGCAATAAGATTTTGGTGTGTGACACAGTTAATGTGAAAACACACATCATTTTGCCTCATGCAAACACAAAGCAAGAAAATAATCTTTTCTAGCTGACATCTCACAGGCAGCAAGTTCAATAGTTTGTAAATAGTCCTCTTTGTCCTTCCTGCAAGTAACAGACCACCCCAGTGAATGTGTCTGCAGATGCTTTCCAGTCATGTCTATGCTCTGCAACAGTGTCAGAGACCTCCGTTTGTTCAATCTCAAAATAGCTTTTCACGTACCTGACCTTTTTTTTTTAACTATGGAGGAAGATCTGCCAGGTCTTCTCATGGCAAAGAAAGCAAAGAGGAAGCGAGCAACAAACTTGAATGTTGCTTTACTGTCTAGATGGGATTAAGGTCTAGGCAGGTTGGCTGTTACCAGAAGATACCTCTGGAGGAAAATTACTTCTCAGCTGCTCTCTGTTCTACACCTTTTTACTGTTAGTGTGCCCAGATCTTCTGACCTGTCTATGTGGGTAAATATAAGACATAAAATGTACAGCCATGCTGTCCTTTCTTCCCAAGGTAGCAGGTTTGGGGGTTACTTGCCAAAAAACCTCAGCTGGAGGACGTGTCTCCAGGCCCTCCTGTAAGCTCTGAGCCACCCTAAAGGGGCCACCCCAAGGAAAGCCACTTCTGCACAGAGATCCATGTAGGCAGGGGAAGGGAGAGTCCTTGCCCAACAGCTGTAGGCAGCCGGGGCGCTTTTGGGGAAAACAGTCCATGCAGATGTGAGCTATTCTAGCAAGCACAACTGTCCCAGGGCCTTCCTCAAGGGAGCTCATTTTATGAAAAAACAGATGAAGGAACATCAAGGGAGGTGGCTGTGGGAGTGAGGGTTGCTCTTTGTCCCTAGTTTTAGCCCTCCACAGGACTCTTGCTCAACTGTCCACTTCTGTCTGCAGGCAGCTGGCTCCAGAGGTTAGAGAGACCCCAGGAAACAAACCAGCAGGGCAACAAGGAGCTTGGTGGCAATCTGGTGCAACTCCATCCGCCGTGCATTGACAGTGTCTCTGGAACAATTTAGCCAGCATTTGGGTTGGCAGGCTGAGCTGCAGCCATAAGAGTTGTTAAATGAACATATTGTTTTTAGTTTTTCTTGGCTCAGCCATTCCCGTTATTTAGGAAATCAAGCTGTCCATCCATAGAGGGTGATGGGGACTGGGGGGAGAGAAGATAGGACGGTCTGGGTTCTGCGGAGCCCAAAGCCACCCAAACAGTGCAAGGCAAAAGACTTCATTAGAGGGGTCTGGAGGGGAAATGGATGCTCAGCATTTGTGATTATTGCCTGCCAGGAGGCGTGCTGGGGTCCAGGCAGCCTCAGACTTTTGTTTGTGGTTAATGTATGATCATTACAAAACTTCCCCAATACATTATCTCACATCCTTTTTATATCCAAGGGGAAGGCATTTTTAGAATGCTGGCTTGTGTGTGCTGTGCTCTGGGCTGGAACACTCAATCTCTTGGACCTAAAAATAAATTGGAGACTTGGGACTTTTTCTTTTTTTTTTTTTTTTTTAAGAGGGAGAGAGAAGTTTGGTCTGAATACAACTCTCTCTTTCTCTCTCTCACAGCACCTTTCATAAGCAATATCAAAGTTTCAAATCTACCCTCGAGTGAAAAATTGTAACGGTGAGTGTGAGAAAGCTTTAGGTCTGCTTTTGAGACGAGAGATCACCTTTGTGGTGAAGAGCGTGTGAGGGGGACTGTGTAAAACACGGGGCTGTACCGTCCCCCTTGCCAAAGAACCAGGTGCCCTTAGTCTCACTGGACCCCAATCCTCTGTCCAACAAAGTGATGCTGAGTTGTCAGCCCTGTTAAAAGGGTCCTTCACTTGCCAGTGCTTGGAGTTTTTAGCCTGGACAGATGCGGCTGGCAGGAGTGGGAAAGCGCAGTGACTGCCCTGAGATTGGAAGAACAGGTCTCTGGTCCTTGACCATCCTTTCATAGCCACGTTCTGCTCGTTCCTGCTACCTCATCACTGTGTGTGCTCATTGCAACTTCTAGTTGGGGCTCAGCTGAGCATCATGCAGAAATCTTTCCTCTTCAGCTGCTGTGTAAGCTGGGCAGGCTGGAAAAAGAACAGAAAGGGATCCCTGCTTGCCACTAGCGGTCACCAGAACAGTTCCTGGAGGTGGCCTTCCTGTCCTCTCCTCTCCTCCTGGAAACCACTTTACTTTAGACAGGAGTGCGGCACATGCCTTGCACACATGTGTTTTAGGGTCATGCTCACTGCGCTCAACCGAGCCACTGCTCTCCTTCCCCCCAGCTCTCTGAGATTTGTCCTACAGAGAGGAGGATGCTGTGGAAGTTCGGATGGGAAAGGAGTGGGCACCTGGTGAGACAACAGTGGGATCCAGGAAAGATAGACACTTCTGTGGAACAGCAGTGTGATGTGGCTTTCTAACTTCTTTACGTTCCTTTGAAAAGCCCACACAGCAAATACCATGTCCTCTGCTCTGTTTACAAGCGTTGACCCACCTGCCTGTGCTATAGGCAAGAGTATTGCTCTTCAGCTGGGGAACATGAGACCCAGGAAACCCAGCTGTCTTGTTTACTCCTTGTGAAGCAACACAGAGCTAGCAGTATTGCCATGGGGCTCTGGCATCCCACTCCCTAGTCCCTAGATGTGGAAGAGGGCCATTTAATGACAGGAGACAAAGCTGACAATGCTCAGTGCTGGTTAAACACGAGGCAAAAATTTACACTCCCATCTATGCAATTCCCCCCTGTCTGGAGCGCTTTGCTGGGTCTCCTGGCCCTGAGGGGTTCTGCTTGGCCACATAAAGCCCATGCAATGGGGAGGAGGGAGAAGAGGAACAGGACTCTCTTTTTCCCCCTCAGACTGAGAAATGCACTATAAAAATTGGCAGTTCCAATTGGCAGTACTAAATTGGCAGCACTGTAAAAATTCAGGTTCCTGGGGGCACAGTCCTGTTTGCAAAGGTGTTGAGACCTCGCTAAACCTAAAATGATTTTTGTTTTCTTTGCTGCAAGCAAGAAATTAGATTACTAGATTTCATGTAAATCAGTTATGTTTTAGATGGGATAGGAATTTTCTTTACAACTGGAAATGGGAAAAAGTCCTTGTCCTGGCCCTGGTAGATTTTTTTTTTTACCTCTGAAACAAACAGTACAGGCAAAAATTGAGCTGTACCTGGTTCTGTTTGGCTTGGAGACTGCTCTAGAATAACTTGCCCCCACTGAATTCTGCATAGCAAAACAAGGGTCTGCAAACATGTTCTTCTATTCCCCCTTTTTGCTTCTTGCTCACCCTCTCACACATGTTCTGTGCAATGCAAGTGTCTCATCTGCCAGTATCTACATTATAAGAAGAAGGTAATTGCTTATACCACGTTGTGGATAGTCTCTCCCAATTGTGTGGGTTTGCACTGATGCAGCTGTGATGCTGCCTTTGCTGGGCTCTGGAGCTGAGCTGCTAATACTGGAATGTGATACTTTGTTGCGTTGACTTTCACCCTGTCAGGATCTCTTTCTTTCCTTTAAATAGTTCAAAACTGGATCTTCTGATTAAGTCTCGTCTACAATGCCTTTTTTCCCCCCTCTGCTTTCTTTTCAGAGATGTCTTGCAGTGATCCTCCCCTCCCATTCTCTAGGGCCAAGATTTCAGACAGTCCTCATGCAATCCTGGTAAATGTGCAGTAGCTGCCCAGGTTGCCAGATCTGTGCTTAGATCTGTGCTCTCGCAGGTAGCCAGGCACATGGTCTGGGAGGAGAGTGAGTTCTAGAAATTTAGAAAGAGTCCAGCGTAGAGTGAAGAAGATGATGAAGGGGCTGGAGCAATGAGGAAAGACTGAGTGAGCTGGGCCTGTTTAGTCTGGAGAAGACTGAGAGGGGGTCTGATTAATATGTATAAATATCTGAGGGGAGAATGTAGGGAGGATGGGGCCAATCTCTTCTTGGTGGTGGCCTGTGACAGGACAAGGAGTGATGGGCACAAGATGAACCCCAGGCAGTTCCATCTCCATATGAGGAAGAACTTCTTTGCTGTGAGGATGCCAGAGCCCTGGCACAGGCTGCCCAGAGAGGCTGTGGAGGCTCCTTCTCTGGAGACCTTCCAAACCCGCCTGGATGCCGCACTGTGCCCCGTGCTCAGGGTGTCCCTGCTGGAGCAGGGGTTGGACTCTCGCCTGTAGAGAGAGTCCCTTCTCTACAGGTCCCTTTAGGTCCCTTCTGACCTTAACCATTCTGTGATCCTGTGAAATCGCTGTAATGGTCTGAGCTTCTTTCCCAGAAGTACTCTCAGTTTGCCCACTCAGAACAGGGTCCAGGACTGGACACCAGTGTGTCCCACCCCATTGGGATCCCTCATCCAGGCAGGGACAAGCTTTGGGATTGCACACATAGTCCACACATGGTTAGTGACGTTGGACTGCAACATGCATCTCCTCTGGTTATTCCACTAATGGAGAGGGGAGGTAACAGGAGGGACAAGGTTGCAAATCTGAACTCCCAAATTCCTGCTTTGCTAGATTTTTAAAGTGGAAAGACAGAGGAAACAGGAGGACCGGAGCCCCTTTGCAATCTCAGGATTTTCAGGTTTGTGTTGTTTCACTGCTGGTTACACCGGTGACACATGGGCCAGCAAAGCCATGTCCACATGCATGGTTTGGGCTCTGACCTTTGCAATGTCTGAACCCGCTGGTTGCTTTCAGACATACAGATACAAATCTCAGACATCCGTGTTCCTGTGAGCTCATGGAAACAGGCAACCAGGAGAAGGAAACTGACCTGGGATGAGCCTGAGGCAGGAAGTAACTGCAGCCTGTGCTGAGCCTTGGTAGACCTTGGAGAGCCTGTGAGGATGGTAGCATTAAACACATGGCTTAGCTGCGAGGGGAAAAAAGCTTCAGGCAGAGCTCACAAATGCCATGAAAAAACAACTAGGTTCTAGGCTGTTCTTTGCTTCCAGGTTTATTTGTCTAGTAATTAGTTCATTCATGAGTTCACTCCTACTTATGGTTTTGGTATATGTTATCCTTAGAAAAACCAAGGTTTCTGCCTGAGAAATTCAGTGTAGGATCATCAGCTGGTAACCCATACGGTGAGATCTGTCCATGAAGAGAAGAGTATCAGAAGCACTTTGAGAGTTATAGCTCCTGGGAAGTTCTCACTGGGTGCAACAGCCACTGAGGGCACGAGCTGAGCTCTGTGTCTTCTGCTCCTGCCCATGAGAGCATCTGGAAACCAAGTCGTTTTGAAAGCTTGAATCTATGTTACCATCCGAGCAAACGAAAGACATCCCTATACCTGTGTGGGACTTAGATGGGTCGCAGATTTTAAGATGATCTCACCCCTGAGGAAGTAATAAGTATCTCTGAAGAAGAGAGTCATGATTCATTCTGATAGAAATAAAGGCCAAATAAGCAAATGAAAGCTCCCTATTGACTTGGTCCTTGTAATTTAAAAGGATTTTTACTACCTATTCCAGTATGCATTTGAAAACCTGCATTTACTCTTGCATACTCCAATCAGATGATTTTTAAGCCATTAAGGCCCACTGGGTCAATAACCATCATTTTCAAAAATCTATTAAATACTAATTTCCATGGAAATAGAGCTTCTACGATTGATCACAGCAACCAACTCCCATTAAAATAAACCCTAAATGCTATCAACGCCCCCAAGATGTAGAGCACTAAACCACAGATTACCAGGACAAATTTATCCCAAGGGAAAGTTGATGGCCCATTCTGCTTAAGCAACATAAGGATTGTCACATAAGCCAGGAAGTTTATGGGACTTGCATGGATTTGTCCTCCCGAGGGAGATTAAAAGGAAGATTCAGCGGGTAATCAGTAGTGCTAACACAAGCTCAAAACTAGTCTCCTAAGGGATCTTTTGAGGAAACGTTTGGCTTGTTTTGTATTAACTTTCAAGTATGTGTAGGGGAGCAGTAAGACTTAGTTTCGCAGAACCAGACAGCGCTTTAGAGCTGAAGCCCTGCATGCACTGCTGAACATGCGAGTCTATTCTTGGCCGTGCTGTGTTTTCCAGGTAGAACTATACACACATTTTTGTGTATGTTATACACCTCAGTTGAATGTCCAGATTCTTTTACTACTCTGTCAAAGTTTCTGAGCCAGAAAACCCCGAACACACTGGTATATGTGTGAGATGATGTGGTCATAAGTTCACCTTTATAAAGAAGAGGGTGTTCTTCCAAGTCCTTGCCTTTCTGTTTTGGGGTAGAATCTCTTTGGGACAGGGCTGCTGTTGTTGTGATGGATCCTAAGACAGGTTTGGGTGTGCTAAAAATGTGAGATTGCAAAGTATCCCTGTGGGTTCCTCCGGAGAAGTGGTTGGGGAGATGGAAGGATGGTGACTGGGGACTTCCAGTGGTGAGGGAAAAGAGACTTGTTGGGGACACTTACTCTTCACATGTTCCTGGTAGTTCTTTGGATTTCTCTGCATGGGTAGTGAGAGGTGGATGTTCCTGAAACAGGGCAGGTCATCCTGTGCAATTGCAGGCCTTGTATATCTCTACGCACCACTGGGAGGTCTGGCAGATCTCCCTCAGGAGGTGACAGGACTCTGAGAACCTTCAGCGTGGCTGCTGTGTCCCTTGGAAATCAGAGGCCTCCCTCAAGGTAGGCACTAAGAAGGGGAAATAGCAGTGCAGGAGAAAAGGGTCCCAGCCCTGACTCGTGTCTGGGTTCAGCAGAGAACTAGAGCTCCATGAGGGACCTTTGCAGTCCAGCTGTCCCTTCTGATTAGGGCTTTGCTGCTTACTGTCTCCGACAAACAAAAATAACTTGCAAGACCCAGGCCGGCTGCTGGCATCAGCCGAAAGTTGCTGTGCCCCGTGCGAGGGAGAGGTCAGGTAGTGCCTGTTGAGCCAGAGGTCTGATTTCACTTGTTTGTCTCCATTCACGCCTCCTTCAATCAGCTTCACCGCAGCCCTCTGCTGCCTTTTGACAGCCCTCATTTTTCTGCCATGTGTGTGCACGCCTGCTTCTGACCCAGGGCTCCTCTTTCCATTGCTGTGTCCCCTCTCCAAGCCCTTCTTCCCCGGGAGATGATGCCTGTTACAGGGCTGTGTTTAGGGGCCTTCTCCAAAAGGCTACTGCAGAGAGATGCACCTTCTTCTCCAGCAACACAGTGATGCTAGATGGGATTTGGGCAGGGAATCAAGGAGCCAAAGGGGTGAATTAGCCTCCCATTTTCTAAGGAAATTGAATCCGAGGAAAGCAAAGGGGACAGAGGTCCCTTCCAACCTCAGCCATTCCATGGTTCCCTCGTATGTGCAGCCCTGCTCCTGAAGAAGTGTAGATATCTATCTGTAGAGCAAATATCATGGGATTTTCTCCTGTGGCGTACAGATAACAGGATTCCTTAGGAACCCCTGGCCCCTTGGGATCACTCGTTGTTGGTCCTGGTTCTTTCAGCAGTGCAGGCTTGACTCTTCTGGGAATTCAGGAGAGGCTACAGGCATCTCAAATAGCCACACAACCATTTAATTTCTTGAGTAACTGAAATGGAACTTGGACAAAATACTGGTGCCTATGTCCCCATGAGCAATTCAGAAATGTCACCAGAGCAGATGTCCTAAAGACCGGTGCTATCTCAGCTTTGGCTAGGAAATGAGCACAGGCACCTCTAAGTACGTGCTCCTGAGCAGGCAGTCGGAAACACGACGGCCTTAGCAGAGCAGGACCTTCCTGTCTTTCATAGCTGCTGGCGTTCCCAAAGGAGCCATCCTGGCATCTAAGCAGTGCCCACCAGCAGCATCTCCCATCTCGGAGGCAGTGCCGTCCACCCCGTGCGGCGGTGAGCGAGGGAGCGAGGCAACGCGCTGGTCTGGCTTGAGGATGCCTGCACTGTACGACCAGTATTTTCCAGTTATCCCAATGGCTGCTGCACATAGGATCAATGTGATTTTTAAAGCCAACAAGCCAGGCTGCCTCTCTGGTGTACTTCACCTCAGGGCAATGTCAGGTGGAGGAGGAAATGAGACTGAGGAAGTTTATTAGCAGCCCATTCATTCCTGCTAGAGTTGTGTGCTGAAGAAACATCCATCAAACCCCCTGGTCTCCCCAGAAGAGAGTCAGAGGCAATTCCCTCCTCCCACAGTCCTGGTCAGAAATCCTGGAGGCTGGGAGGCTGCTTGATGCAGCTGCTTTAACCTGCTCCAAGAGAAGCCTCAAATCTGGCAAAGCCTCCCGTGAAAAGCCACAAGAGAAGACTGTATCCAAAGGCAGTGTTTTTCTGTCGCAAGCTACAGTGTTTGGAAGAGGAGGTCGGAACATCTCTTGGTGGGGTGCCCAGGTGTCCTCTCGTGTGCGCATGTCCTGAGAGCTGCCTGCGCTGATGTGAGAGTGCAGCCACTCTGTCACTAGCTGAGACATCACATCAGTAGATAAGGGAGATGTTGTTCCAGGCTGCCATTTATTCTCATTTACTCAAAGTTTGTTGTTGGGGGACATCCTTTGTGTCTGGGGAGCTGTAAAACCTAAATCAGCGAGGAGCTGCTTGTCCAGCCTCCAAAATGTGAGTTCAAGTGTGTAAAGTCCAACCTGCCTTAAAACAAGCCCTTGCTCCTGCATTCTGCATATAAGATGGCAAGAGGGCTGTAGCAAGATCCAGAGAGGGAACAGTGTATAGCTAAAAAGCCAACAGGCTTTGAACAGGCTGGTGGTGAGGGATAACCTGGGCTTCCTAACGTTGGGTGCTATGGCATGATGCCAAGAGGCAAGCAAAAGTCCCTGTCTGTGACTTCCTGGAGGAAACTTCAAGCTCTAAGGAATCTCAATTCCTATGGATCTGTTTTTTGGGGTTTTCTTTTTTTGGTAGTGGTGGTCTCTGTGATGCCTAAAAAGTTGACTGTCAGGCAGAACTTTAGCAGTTGAGTATGAGAAAAGCTAAATCCCTGCTTCCATCAGATGTTCGGTGTTAGCTCAAATGTAGTTTCTTGTCTCCATCAAGCTACCTATTTCTGGGATTTTGTGGGGGGATGGCATGGAAGGGTGAAAGTAGTAATGTGGAAACCTTTATATCCCAAAGTCTGTTGAAATCTGCAAGTGGATTCAAGGTAGAGTGTGGGCAGTCACATCAGCGTGTCCCATCATGATCTTTGTTCATTATTGTAGATACCAGTGTAGGAATTGCACTGGTTACTCTTCAGTGTTGTGACTTGTGGTCAGTCCTTCAAGTTTCAGGGTGACTTTTTCCCTGAGCCCCATTGCAAATGCACTCTATCCACCGAGTTTTTCTTTCTTCCCTTGTTTCTGAGTATTTTCATTGCTGTACTTCCATGACCTGCATTTTGCACCTTCAGCATTTCACTTTCCCTCTCACCCAGTCCAAATATCACCTCCACCACCCAGCACCCATCCAATCCTACCACCTTTCCTGTCTAGCCTGAGCTCTGCACCAGCTCCGTGCTTTTAATATTGCTGTACCTTGCTGGAAGAAAATCAAAACTCTACCTCATCATCCTAAATAAAAGTGGAGGCCATTTATTACTTTGTCCGCAGATGTTTATTACTTTGTCCATGAATGTCCATTATGTTTTCAGCTCCCTATCCAGCAGACCCACTCTTTTGTGTGTGTGTGTGTGTGTGTGCTCTTTCTATTTCTGAGAGGATCTGTTCCTCTTTGTTTTCACTGGAGTCAGACTGACTTCTGGGAATTTTCATTTCTGAGAATGGGGAGCTGCTCTCCCCGGCTTATTGGATGTAGCGTTATCTGCTGGTCAGTCCTGTTTTTTTCCATTCCGTTCTTAGTTTAAGACCTGCATTTATCCCTGCCATTTAAGTTAATCTGAAGGTTTTCTTTCTCATGTAACTCTTCTATACTTTGCTTTTCAAAACTGGGTCTTAAATAGCCTTGCCTTTTACTGTGTCAGTGATAATTTAGTGACTCATTCTGTTAGCAAACAGTTCCATGATCAGCTGGGCAATACCATTGTTGGCAGCATTTATTCTTCAGCCTGTCTTAGGGTCAGATGCCCTTTAGGGCTTTCTCATCTAACCTAATGTTACTGACCTTCTTACCCAAAACTGATTTCAAGCAGTTGACTACGGCCCTTGGATAGAACCGGGGACAGGTTGCTGTGTGCATTGTGGCCTGTGGACCGTTGAGTCTCTTTCCACAGTAGATCTATGTGAAAGGATCCTAGTCTTGAATGAGAGCCCTGCTTGTCCTTCTAATCCTGCTCACAGCTCTGCCAATGCAGTTCATTCCAAGCCTGCTGTTTCAGTCCTGAAGCCAAATCAACCTCCTACAGGGATTTTGAGGGTAACTCTCAAATGCAACAGGAATTGCTCATGTAAAAGGGAATTACCTGATTCCTAAGGCAGCCCCAACGGTTTGCCCTGTGTTCCTTTTTGACAGCTTGAACTTCAGCCCCTCATTCAGAGTTTAAACCATCTTGCATAGTGCTGCTTTCTAGGCCATTCTTCTGCGGATGGTGTCAGTGCCTCATAGATGGGTTTTCCCAGGCAGGCCCAAAACGGGATTTGATGACCTGCTTTGATGTGTACCCAAATGGCTTTGAGCTCCTTGGCTCCATTGAAACCAATGAGAGAATCCTGTTGACTATGGAGGACATCGTTCCAGTGTGGTGTTCTCATAAACTGAACCTGAGGCAGTTCCATCTCCATGTAAGGAAGAACTTCTTTGCTGTGAGGGTGCCCGAGCCCTGGCACAGGCTACCCAGAGAGGCTGTGGAGGCTCCTTCTCTGAAGATTTTCCAGCCCGCCTGGATGCCACCCTGTGCCCCGTGCTCTGGGTGTCCCTGCTGGAGCAGGGGTTAGATGATCTCTAGGGGTCCCTTCCAACCTCAACCATTCTGTGATTCTGTGATAATCCCAGGGAAATGTCTGGCTGTTACTATGTCCTTCCTGAACTCCTCAAACATGTTTCCTATCAGCCCTCAGTACCAGGGCTTGCCAACTGAGTGAAAGCCATTTGGATGTTATGGCCTTGTGAAGTTGTCACAGTGTTGTCAGTTGTGTCTCAGTGTGTGGCAGAATGATCTACAGTGTACTAATGTAGGACTGGCCTCAAGTCAAAGCTCCTAGGCCACAGTCTTGTGTACGTGAATAGCCTTAACGAGTAAAAGAGGACTTTGTCTTTTATTTTCAAAAACAGCACTCTTTCATCTGCAACAAAGTAAAAAAAATCAGTGAAGGGAAACCCAGAGTGTGAGACATCTATAATTATGAGAACAATCACAGGCTGTTTTGGAGGTGGACTAAGAAGCCCATCTCTGCTTTCATGCTGTGCCAAGGTGGTACCATATCCTGTTTGCATCATGGGATGTGCTTTGTTTGCCAGCAACAGAGTCTGAGCTGCATAGTAGGGATGAGCATCACATATGGACTGATGTGTTGGAAACAAAGATGAGGGTTCTCAAATTCTAGCTGGGGTGGCTAGTTTGGAAGAAGTCTCTACAGTGGTATCTCTATAGTCTCTATAGGTAACCTCTTGTGACATCAAGAGGAAAAGGAGTCCCTTGGCAGGACTCAGATGCTCACATTGGCTTAGCGTCCGGAGGAGCATCTGTCCTCAGTGACCATTCAGAGAGTCTGCCCTCCCTCAGAGAATAGTTTGTGCCACTTTTCAGCACCTGTCTTCATGAACTGAGTTGTGGCTCTTCAGCTGGATGTCTCAGAAATGAGGCTGCTCTGTATTGTGTTAACCCTTTCCAGCCCTTGTGCAGCACGCTGTCTGTATGCACCAAACCCCCAAATTACTGTCCAGCTGGTGCGTACTCCAAAGGATTCCTTGTTTTTAAAACAGAAATCTGAGGAAAAAGGCAGCCTCCCTGCTTGGCAGGAGTAGGAAGAGGAATGTCCTTGCAGTGGGGTGGGACAAGAAAGCAAAGCCAGAATCCCCTGTGACTTCATTAAGACTTCATGGTTAGCTGGTCGGGTCTCAAGTATTTTCCAGTTGCTTATGAAGGGCACTTGGACAGCTTCCATCCAACCCCACTCCAACATCCCCTGTGAAATGTCTACTGGGAAAAGACTCCTATTTTTGAATTGCAGTGGAATTCCTATGGCATTACGTGCTGCATCCTTTGCAATACCCAGAGAATTCTGCTTGTTGCATGGGATACACGATGGCCTTGCTTTTCATTCAGAAATGCCACCATTTGTCTTTCACAGCTACTGGCCATTCCTGTGTCCACGCAAGGCCCCAGATCTTCCCATTACAATATGGCTATCAGTAAAACCTGCCCCTCTCGCTTCTCCTTTCCCATGTTAAAACCAAATTAAGCTTGTGTTACAGCAGTGTCCTGTACTGCCTGGTAGTTTAGCAGATCCTTTTCTCTGACTCATTCATGCACCAGCAGCCCTCCCAGTGTTGCTGCTTGGAGAAAGAACAGTTCTGTCTCTCTATAACATGTTTCTCCTGTTACTCAGGTAGTGCAGAACTTGACTTCCAATATGAGTAGAAAGATACCGTCATTCCCACAGGCTGGGACAAAATTATCAAGGCAGAAGCCTGAGAAGGGAAGTGATTGTCCTCCAGAGAGGCTTGGTAGCATGGTTGGAGCACAATTATTCAATCACAAGAAAAGAAAGATTTGTGTCTTGAGACTTTCGGCAGTCATAGTTTTCCATGTAAATTAGTACTTATCCAATAGCTTTCTCTTTTGATGTGGTTAGATGGTGCACAGAAGATGGTCCTAGACTCTTCTCAGAGTTGCATAGGGATAGGTTAAGAAGCAATGTCACAAACTGAAACATGAGAAATTCTGATCAGATATTAGGATTTTTATGTATTTATTTTACCATCAGAGTGAATACATATCGAAACAGATGTTCAAGTCTCGGCTGGACATACCCACGAACAACTTGTTTTGAGCAGGGGGTTGCACTAGATGACCTACGGAGATCCCTTCCAACCTAAATTATAATTCTGATTTTACAGTTCTGTGATGATATAGTTAACTGAATCTTCTGGACCTCTTGTCTTCCTTTCCTGTCTTGATAGTCTGAAATATCGTGCAATGGCAATACATTTCATCCCATACAAAGTCAAGTGCTCCTGTCAGAACACCAGGACCACATAAGCATTGATGCTGCTCTACCATGCTGCTGCAGACCCATATAAGGTCTAGGCTTCCTCCTCCTCTTGCCTCATATCAGCCATGAGTCCCACAAATAAAACCAGTATGCAGTGTAGTGTCTAAGCCTGCTTGTGGATCAGACTGTCAGCTAGTGCCGTCTGGGAGAGCTTTGTTGAAGTCCAGAGTATCAGAGGTGCTCATGTGCCATATGCGAGGCACCCACATCTGAACTCTTCCAAATACTTTATTTCAGATGGTGTTCATGCCCACAGTCATTTCTACTGGCAGCCTGTGGGCCTTCCTTCTCTAAACCCAAACTACTTCTGCCTGCATATACTCTTTCAGCAAGCTGAGCCCTCTTGAGGTAAAGGCTTCTTTGCTGTATCTGGTCAAGAGGATGTTGCCATCCTAACTGTAAGCCCCATGTAGCTGCTCAGCAATAAGTTTTGTACATTCCTGGAAAAATATTTGCTTTGGATCTGGCAAACTCAATAAACCTTCTCTGCCTCAGTTCTGTCTTCTGCTCTGTTCTTTGTTTCTGCTGTTCAGATGAAAGTGATGCCTTCACATGGTCTTCTGCTCCTCCGTGTGTTGGTGTGTCATCTAGTTTGGAATCCTTTGGCCTTGGAGAAGTTAGGAAGCTATTTGGGGAGACCAAAGGCTGTTCTGCCTTCTCTCCAGGGAAAATCTCGAAAGTGCTAAAGAAGATCGGTAGCATAACATTGGCAATAAACAGCCAGTAGAGATGCCAGTGGGAAATGTGGATTGAGAGGAAAAAGGATTCTGCATTCTAGATTTGTTTTGGTCTTTCTCATGTCTTTGGGGATGCTGGCAGGACGATGCTTGTTCTTTTGTTGATAAAGTGGATGAAGTGGAGTCCTTCTCCATCCAACCTATTGGAGCATCTCTCCTTTGGAACTGCTTTCCCTACTCCCTGACACCACCCTGGACTGTCCGAACCTCTCAGTGGACGAAATTACAGTTATTTATAATTAAGGGTAGACAAAAAATGTTGCTAGTGTCAAGGGAACAGCAGGCGACAGCCAGAAAAACATCATGTCTCCAGAAGAGAGGCGGCGGGAATATCCCTCTGAATAGGGTTGATGTCAGCTCTTGGAATTTGGACGGCCTGGAAGGCTTTGGGGCTATTTTTCCAAGATATCATAGGTCAAGAATCAGTGTTATTTTTAAGTCCATGCTCCCCGAGCAGCTCTGGCGCACGAGGGAGATTTTCTCCCCCTCCTTTACACTGCATTTCTATGAATTTTTTGTTTCTTTTCCTTCCGAGCCATGCCACAAATATGTCCTTCAGGTTTATTTATTCTTCTCCCTATCTATTCCTCTGGTCCTACTCCTGCCTTGCTTGGGTTGGAGCGACGGCGTCAGCATGGCGCGTGTCTGGGATGCTCAGGCGAGACATCACAGAGCGGGGTCGTGTTATCCTAATTCACAGTTTCCGGTTGAGAGAGTTTTCTCTCCACAAACTAATGTGGCTGGGGAAAGTGTTCTGGGAATGCTGCTTTGTGGTGGGAGATCTTGAGGCTTGATGTAGACAAGTTGGTCATCTCATCCCACCATTAAATTCTGCCATATGGTTCAGCCAAGATTTTCTCAAGTGACAAGTTTTGGAGCTGTGTTGTGGCTGGGAAGGTGGGTGAAATGTCCAGCCTTCAATGGCTCATCAGGACTGATCGGTAGAGGAGAGGTACTTGATATGTGCTGACACTGTCAGACACTTCCCAAGCCAGTAATGGCTTCTGAAAAATCTTTGCCATTTCATATGCAGAGAAGCGACCACCTCTGTGTTTAAAGCCCCGCTCTCCACATGCCATCCCGCTCTAGACTGCCTCTGCAGTCTTGTTTCCTCCTTTTTCTCGTCACTTTCTCTTCCTCCTCCTCCATTTGCTCTTGCAATCTCTGTCTTTCTAAGCAAATCTGTTGGTATAACAACTCTTCACTAGGGATTCTGCCATTTCAGATGATTGTGTATTTGAACATCTTTCACTCTCATTGGTTTTATTTCTCATTTCAGATCTTAAATGAGTACTCTTAAATGAGTACATGCCTTTTTCCCCCTTAGCCTATGCTTGTCGTTTTTCATTTTTTCTTCCGTAATTCCTTACTGTTGTAAGGAATCTGCTAAGGGATGTCACTTTTACAGAAGCTGCTGTTTCAGATATAGCTGATGTGCCTTCAGGGCAAGTCTCATTTAAAGAAACAGTTGCATTCCCTCCCTCATCTGACCACGCAGCTTGACGATGCCAGTTACTCCTGTAAGCATGGGAATAAGTGAAATGCTTTCCACCACCTTAATGTTGCTGTTGGCCTTATGCTGCAAATTTAGTCATTCTTATGACATATTTCCACAACGGTGCATTTCCATCACCCTTCCCTAGTGATATATTTGAAGCCTTTCTGTGCCTTTTCACCCCCTAGAAATCTCTGGAGTTAATGGAGTCTTTCCTACGACTTCACAAACTCCCCAGATTTCAAAGACTCATAGAAAATGGTGCTACTTTTCCCAATACTGTTTTAGCCTCTGAGGTTGATGGCACTGATGGTGGGAATGGTAGTGCTTGATTACAATTAACATCCAGTATTTGTAGCACAGCCCAAGGTCCTAAAATCCAACTAATATTATTATTGGCATTGCTAATACGTTAGCTCCAGATCCTCTTACTAAGCTCAGAACCTGAACTCCACAAAGACTAGCATTAGGATTGTTGGTGTATCAATAAAAACAGTTACAGATCTCTGACATATGCAGAAGGCAACAGTGCAGGCAGAGGTGGACTGAAAACTCTCTGAGCTGCTGGGCTCAGAGGGTTGTGACCAGGACACAGAATCTAACTCAAGTCCAGTCACTAGCGGTATCCCCTGAGGGTCAATAATGGGGCCAAAACCATTTAATATCACCATTAATGATGTGGGGGATGAGGCCGACTGTACCCTCGGCAAGCCTGCAGACAACACAAAAAAAACAACACGAGAAGAGATGGGCGGAGAAGAACTTAAAAAAATTCAGCAAAAGGGAGTGCAGAGTCCTGCCCCGGGGAAGGAATAACCCCTTGCACGAGTAGAGGCTGCAGGCTGGCCAGCAGTAGAGCAGTTTTGTGGGGAACGAGTTGGGGGTCCTGGTCAGCGAGTTGAAAATGAGTCAGTTGTGCATCCTCTTGGCAAAGAAGGGCAATGAGACTCTGTGCTTAACTCAGCAGAGTGTTGCCAGCAGAGGAGGAAGGTGATCTGTCCCCTCTGCTCAGTGAGGCCATACTGTGCTTTGTCCGGTGTGGGGCTCCCCAGAACAAGAAAGGATGTAATGGAGCACGTCCATGAGGGGCCATGGAGACGATCAAGGGCTGGTGGTGTTTGTCATGGCAGGAGAGGCTGAGAGACCTGGGACTATTTAGCCTAGATAGGACTAGGGATAGGGGGACTGCTGGTGGATCATATCAGTGTGTGTAAATACGTGACGGAAGAGTGCAAAGAGGATGGGGTGAGACTTCTCAGTGATGGCCAGTGAAAGGACAGGAGGCAACAATCGCAAACTGAAATACAGAAAATGCCAGTTCAACACAAGAAAATACTTCTTTACGGGGAGGATGGTTTATCACTGGAATAGGCTGCCCAGAGATGCTGGCGTCTCCAAATTTGGAGGTATTCAAAGCTTGATTGGACATGGTTCAGGGCAACCTGCTATAGCTGACCCTGCTCGACCAGGGGTGTTGGACTAGATAATACCTGGAATTCCCTTCCAAAGCCATCTGTTCTGTGATTTTCTTTCTCTTCCCTTTGTTTTTCTTCCCATGCATTTTCTTTTTATTCCATTCTCTAGGGTGTTCTCTGACCTTGTTCCAAAGCCTTCTCTAAGAGTAAAACTCAACCATAACAGAGCTGCAGTTACTAGTAAAAATTCTTCATATTTGTTTAACTGCATCTTGCCCACACCTCCCATGGGGCAGAATCAGTTTTGGGGGACATTCTGTTGAAACTAGCCAAATTTTGTCGCACTTTCCCAGATGTTCTTGGTCCCGGATGGCTGAGGATGGTGTCTGTTGCACCCTTTACCAGGGGTTTCCTTTGGGTGTTTTTTGCATCTGCTCTTTGCTCCATTAGTATTTTTGCTGACTGTCTCTCATCTCTTGTCCTTGCAGGGCATACATGAGTGTGAAGGAGCTGAAGGAGGCACTGCAGCTGAACAGCACCCACTTCCTAAATGTTTATTTTGCCAGTTCAGTGAGGGAAGAGTTGGCAGGTGCTGCCACCTGGCCATGGGATAAGGAGGCCCTTAGTCACCTGGGTGAGTAAGACAACCTCACTTGTAGGGGGGCCTGGGGTTGCTGATTTTTACCTTTTTCAATTAATCTGGAGAAAAATGGGTACTAGGCACTGTTCTCAGAAGAGCAGAGAGGGAGCAAAGGAAAGTTTGTGATTTAGGAAAGAAGTTTTTGAAGCCAAAGAATTTTGGCTTCAAACACAAGTCACTTCAGGAGACTTGGTACCTGTCCCTCTCCCTTGATCCTCCTTTACTAGAACTTTGTGTTTTGATGCTAAGCAGGCAAGTATTCAGGGAGAAAAGGACATTTGTACCTGACACAGTCAGTCTTCCGGGATGTGGGCAGTTGTGAAGATGAACACAGATATCCTCTGAAGACCGACAGTGACATTTTAACCGGAAGACTGGATTTAGAGAAAAATCACTGTTGTGGCCATCACACAGGAGTGCAAGCAGTAGTCTCAGGGAAATGGTGAGTGGAAGTGTTATACTGATGGTCCTGAAGCTAAACAAAGCTCCCTCCTTCTGTGCTTTTTAGTTAGGCTAGTTCTTAGGCTGCTGCAACTAGAGCATATATGATTATAGGTTTGGAGAATACTACCTCCAGGGAAAGTACTGAGTTTATTGATTGAACAGAAGGTCGTGATAACAGACTTTGGATGTGTCAACAGCTGATGCTGTAAGGAAATGACCCTGGTCCCCCTCGTGAATAAGTCATGGTGTTACATTCAGAGAAGGGACATTCAAGTGGATATAAGAAACTCATTCTGATGCTAAAGGTGTTGGAGCACTACGACAGAGAGCCTGGGAAGGCAGCAGGTTCACTGGCAGTGCAGACTCTGCAGAAGAAATTGGATTGACATTTGTCATGAGTGTTTTAAATAGAGCTGATCCTACAACAAGGTAAGGTAGATTTTTGGGGACCTTCCAGATCTATTCTCCATGATTTGGTAAATGGTTACCTTCAATTTGGGGAACTTTGCAAACAACAAACAACCTCAAAATCTCAGTAATTTCAGAGCTGTGACTCCAAATTTGAGTAACTCCAGAGCTGAACAGGTCGTGAGCACCTACCACTTTCAAACTAGCTGCAAATGTGAGGATACCTCTCAAAGCACTTTTAAAACTTGGTTATTACCTGCTGAAGCTGAAAGCTAGTTCTCTTTGGCTTCAGTGAATTAGAGGCAGGTCTTTAGGGTCACCGCTCCTGGCAGACTACAAATAGTCAAAATGGCAACTACTTCTCTAGGATGTAAATGTACTCGGTGTTTTCTTCTATTTCTGCAGTCTCTCTCTCTGTTTTTTTTTCCTTCTGACTCTCCCTCCTCCCTCCACTCCTTCAATGTCAAAGTTTTCTGGCAAAGGCCTTTACACTTTGCAGTCAAAACATTTAAAGTGTTTCTCAATAAGTAACTGGAAATAATTACTCTTGACACCTGCACAGCAGACCTAGACCTTCTGCTTTTGTGCGTGATGTTCAACCCTTAAAGTTTTATGTTGCCATTAAAGACCTGTTTTACAATTCTTTCTTGCCAGCTTCCCTCCCTCAGTGAGTTTCAGGACTGTTTTTTTTTCAATAAATTGCTACAATTTCTTGTCGAGGAAGGCAAATCTCCATGAATTTTATTCCTTCAGCTTCCAGAAATTGCTTCCAAGGCTCAGCTTGATAATCACCCTACTACGGCAAGCGCTTCAGCCACACATGTTCTCTTCAGACCCCTCCAATGGAAGGGTCCACAGGAAGATGTACAAAACGGTAATCAGGCTAATTGATTTAATCAAAAGCTTGCATTTAACTCTGGTCCCAGAGTTTGTGTCCAACCGGAGTCCTTAAGCAGAGGTGGGTGGCACCATCTGGAAATGTTGGACCTGGGTTTTACCACTGAAGTTCAGGGGAAAAGGGGTGTTGTCTCAGCTCCAGTGCCAGAGCTCTGAAGTGTGAAGCTGGATCTGAACAACTTGGAGACTCTGGCACAGATTGAAGACTTTGGTTGAAGATTGTCCTTGGTGTTAGATTTAATGAGTTTGGAAGGAAGGCTGATGGATTCCGGTGTCTGTAAACAGTAGACTCCACCACTTCATCAAGTGTTTCATACCACGCAAGACATCTATTATTGTCGGCGCAGACAACATTTGCAGCTGAGTGAGTCACTAATGTAAGGCTTTTCACAAAGCCTCTCATCAGAGGCAGCTGGAGGATCTGAGTAAATGGGAAGGTACAGCAGTGAGTAAAGAGCAAGCAAAATCTTGGGAGGAGTAAAAGTAGTATGAGAAACTTTCCCAGGCTTTCTACAGGGACGTGAAAGTGATTGAGGAGGAGACAGGAAAGAAGAGAACAGAGATTCCTTCCCTTCTTGCACTGACTCTTGCCACTGTCCTGCCTCTCCTGATGTAGGTATTTCAAGGTCATCCTTGCCAGGCTCTGACTCTGCCACTGTCTGCTCCTGTAGAGCAGAAATGCCATTCTGATGCCAGAAATGCCACCAACTTCAGGTTCCCTTCAGAATTAAATTGAGTCTTTGAGTTTGACTCAACTTCTTCAAAGTTTAACCTGTCTCTTGCTCCAGCAACTATCTTAAACTTTGCTCTCCACTTGTCTCCATTTGTCTCTCTGAACTAGATTTTCTTAAATGTTTGAGACCATGGGACTTTTTCTCCAACTCTCTTCTCTTCCTGTTTTGAGTTCTTCCTGTCACCCCAAAACTCACTCAATGTGCTATTTCCAAATTGCTCTCCATCAGTTTCCTTATAGATTTTTCTGTCTGCCCTTTGAACTCCATGGAAACCCTTCTCTGACCTTTGAGCATGTTCTTCAAGAGGGTCCTCTGTGCCTTCCAGTTGCCACCTTCACTTTCTGAAAGCCTCCAGTAAACTTTTCTCATTCCCTTCTCTTCACCTGTAGTTTTGGGGCTACCATGAATTTGAACACCATTCCTATGCTGATGGTTTGGAATTTATTGCTCTCCTTCAGATTATTTTCCGACTAAATTCAAATTCCACATTTCTCTCTGAAGGGTTTAGGATGGATTACTATTTCCCAAGACTCAGCATTGCAAAACAAGCTATTCCCCTGCCTCTCCTTAGACCAATCTGCTCTTTCCTGTCTATCACAATTCTTGTCCTACCTCTTAAAGTCTTTCTCACTGTAACTGCAGCACTGCATCCCCCTGATAAATAGATCCTCTCTCGGCCTACCTCCACTCAACATGCACTGCTAGAAGCATGGACCTGACTCTTGAGGCAGCAGTTGAACTAGTTTTATCAGATTAGAGCTGCCCATTTCTTTTTCAAAGGTTTTCGTAGCCTATGTTTATTTTGCTCTGCACCTGCCTCATAAAGTCTGGCCCCGTCTTTCAGTGTTTTCTCTTGGAAATCTCCAAAAATGTGCCTTCATCAGTGTGCCTCCTTTGCATTCACAGCTATCCAGAACATAGCACATCATTGCTTTGGTGCTGTGCTCAGAAGCGTAGCCTGCCTTGCGTAATGAGCCCAATTTCCTATATCCCAAGTCTACCATGATTTGCCCCTTGCATTTCCCTGGAGCTGTGCACTTTGCGAGTCCAGGATGTCCTTGTCATCTGTATGCCCCTTGCTTTCAACCTGAACTTAGCCCAGTAGCAATACCAGTGAAGAGCAGCAACGCTGATAGAGGCATAAGGGACAACGACTGGCTGAGAGAGGGTGAGTTACTCTATCCTGCTTCTATAGCAGTATTTCAGCTGCTGTAGAGCTTGTTGGTCAAGGCAGCTTTCAGGCAAAAAAGCTAGAGGTAGAAAACCTCAGGTGTGTTTGCTCCATCTAAGCATGCTTTCTATCTCACTTTCCACCATAATCACAGCGAGTTCTTAACTTTAAAGTATTTCAGCTTGAAATCCAGATTTAATTTTCTGAAGAATTAGAAATCTTTTAACTACAAAAATGTGGAGTTAAAGAATTCCTGTGCTATATCTATATCTATATCTATATCTATATCTATATCTATATCTATATCTATATCATCTATATCTATATCATCTATATCTATATCTAATAGCTTTCCACAATGGTCTTTTCCTTGTCTCAAAAAAGCTACCCCTATAATAATGCAGACACTTTAAATTTTGTGTAATTGTATGAAAAATATTTTCTTTTTGCATAAACATGGCTGAAAGGCAATAGAATCGTGAAGGCTGTAGTTATATAAACTGAGGTCAGCTCACATCTGACTGAGGTCAGTGGATCCTGAAGGAGCGCCAGCTGTTCCATCAGAGGTACCTTATGCAATGACATCTTCCTGTCTGACTAACTTTCATGAATTTGTTCCATTAATTGCCATGACTCAGTGTTGAGGAAGACTGGGCCTGTGATACAAATTTAGGTTTGTGGTTTGTATGCATTTATAGCTGTTTAAAGATGTTGTCTTGAGCATCAGTTCTCCACAACAGCCCAGAACCAGGAACTTGGCATTAAATTTCTGAAGATTCATTGCACCTGTCCAACTGTTTTGTGTTGGTAGAACTGAGAACAGCTCCTTCCCAGCCCATTTCTGTAGAGAAAAAAAAAAAAAAATTAGGTTCATAGTACCCATCTTCAATTAGATGCCATGAAGACATCATCTTTGGGCTTCTTGCTTATCATTTGTTCCTTCAAACTTCCCAGTACTTGCTACTCTCAAAGGGTGGTGGAGTAGGAAAGAACACAACTGGATTTTGGGACAGGGGAGGAGGGCTGTCTTGAATTAGAGCCCTTCAGTCACTGTCAGAATCAGGACATGGTCCTCGGCCTGGATGCTTCTGAGGGAAGCTCGAGGGTGAAGTGGGATCCGTGACAGTGCACATCATTTCCCACAGTTATGGACTGGGCATCTCTTGCTGTGTGAGTGGGACCAGGCCTTTGTCTTTGGGACATCGCCAGCTCTGCAGCTCCAGCTGCCAGTTCCTGTCTGGAAGGACAATGTTTTGCGAGGTCAGACCCCCAACTTTCCTGTTGCTTGAGCTGAATTTGGTGGGTCAGTCCCTAGATGTCATGAGCACCATACATTGAGATTTTTATCTTAGCAATGTAAATGCTGACCCTGAGGAGACTCTTTGGGTTGGCGGACTTCAATTAAAGCCCAATTCAGTCCTTTTATCGGATCAGAAGGAGATAGAAGGGAGGACTAATGGAATGGGGGAGGCCTGATCTGTAGAGAAGGGAAAGTGGAGGCTAGTTTTGTTGCAAGTGGATGTCAGGAATACTTCCACATCTTGACCTCGCAGCAGGACTCTGCAGAGGGAAAACGCAACTTCCTGTTCCAGAACGAGTTGCTCTCCAGAGTCCTTTTCTCGCCAGGGAACTGTGGGGACAGAGCAGAGGAATGGGGATATTCCTGAAAGAAGACAGTTCTCATGCTGTTTCTAATGCCTCCATCTAGTTAGCTATAAAAATATGACTCTCCTTGCGTGAGTGTGATGGGGGAGCTGGCAGAGAGGAGGGAGTGATGGGCATGGAGTCTTGGCCTCCTGCCTCTGCAACTGCCTCCCATTATTAGAGTCCTCCAACATGAGAAGAGCTTTGAGTTTCCATTAGAAGACTGTTAAGCTGCAGATCCCCTGGGGCCCCAAGCCCTCAGTCCTGTTCCATGTGGTCAGTGTGGCAGAATGTGTAGGGCTTTCACTTCTTAATTGTTTATGAGCATTTATTTTAATTTCTACATGAACATTTCTCCTTTTAGGTACGTCCCTGCCTTATTTAGACTTGGGCTTGGCTGCAGAGATGCCTTTCCTTTCGCTTCTCTTACCCTTCTCTCATGCTCTATTAAAAATGAGAAACAACTTCTTAGGTGTCCACTGGGTTCTCCATCAGTGGGATGCCCTGTGCTGTCTATGTTTTTTTCCAGTCTGAGTGGAAATGGCAGGAGTGGAACACAAAAACCTAATGGACTACAGGGACACAGCTGAACATAAAGGCCCCACAGGACTTTTCATTCTCTGTATCTCCTTGTGGCCCACCTCCAATGAGAGACCACAGGACCAAGAGCTGACGAGGGGAAGCGCAAGGAGGACTCCTCTGTTTGGGGATATTGCAGCCGGGGTGAAAGGGAATGCAAATACTCTGTGACCTGCCTTCTGCCTCAGGCTGAAAACATGCTCTGAGTGTTAAATCCACCCTGTGGGAATCAAACAGGAGAAAGAACAAACATTGTGAATATTTAAATAGAGAATGGTACCAACTTGTTGGTTAGTCATCTTCAAACCACTCTGTGAGTAATGCAAGTGAGATGCACTATGAAAGATGCTGCCTTTACTGCTTCACCCTCTTACAACCTGACTCGGCTTAAGGGAATTGCTCAGAGCATCCTGGAAGGTCCCTTTCCAACCCCAACCTAGTGTTCATCTAGCATAGCTCCACCAAAGGAGGCCTCGTCCTGCCGGTGTCCTGCCAAGTACACTGTGATCTGGAGGAAGCCCTCTCTTGGAAGGATTGCCCTGTTCTTGAGGATGTGAGGTAGTCAGTAGTGTACAGAGCTGATCCAGGAGCAAATTTCAAGCTGTCTATGTGTTTTTGGACAGAGGATAGCGCCGTGGCTCTCTGCCAGTTTTGACTTCACTGGCAGGGGCAGCCATCAGCAGCACAGATGCAGTAGCAGAGGGTTTTGCTGTGAGGTAGCTGGCACAATAAATCCTCCAGGGCCCTGCGAAAGAGGGAGCAAGCTGTGCTGGAGCCAACTGTTTGCTGTTCCTGCCATCCAAACTGTCTAGGTTAAAAGTAATTGGGTAAAAACTGCCTGCTGTGCCACAGAGATGCTGCCTGCCTGCCTGGAGTCAGCCTAGATATGTGCTGTGATCTGCTTTCCTCTTCCATCTCTCTAATCTTCCTCCCAGACCTCGCTCCTCCACCTTATGGCAAAATGGAAAAGTTAGGCAGAGGGGTAAGGAAGAAAAGAGATGAAGGGACAGGAAATTGCCATTTGAAAGCTTCAAAATAGAGAAAAAAGCAGAGTGTCCAAAGAGTCTTTAATATAGGTTAAATAAATAAATAAGTAAAACAGATCAAGAGAGAGTAAAAGAGAGGCAAGTTTCATTTGCAAACATCCCCAGTGGAGAATTTCCTAGCAGATGTAATACAGAGGTGGAAGAACAGGGCAGGCATCCTGGGGCAGGAGTTAGGTGTTGTGCAAGGAGAGGGTTTTGCTCCCTGTGGCTTTCCTCAGTCTGACTGCTCCTTGCTATTCACACTGTTCCACCTGCAGGCAATTGTTCAGGAGAGGAAAATACTCCATGCTGCAGCCAAGAGGGCAGCTTAGGTGAGGGTAAGTGCAGGACCTGTCTATCTCTGTGCTCTTGCTGTCACTATTAGGTGGCAGCTCTGGGCAGTCTCTGCTGGGGCTTCATCAGTTCCCATGCTCCAGCATCTTTGGAAGGTAAACCTGCATCAAGAAGGCTTGGAGATTACTACCTTGTTGTGCCCTCTTCACTCAAAGGGCCGGGGTGCCTTGGTTTAAGAGGAGCAGGGCCATTTGCACTGCAGATGCAAGGAATGGGAGATTCTGGTATGGTCCCCATAGCGCTCCTTTTCCACATGCAAATCCCTTTGAAAGGAAAGATGGGATCTTCAGAAACTCAGAAAATCCCACTCCAAAATGCAGAGTGAATTCATGGTCATGTTTGTGCTAGGAGCTCAGTAGACCTCGTACGAGTTTGAATTTAGCCCTTTGGCTCAGAGTATGAAGCAATAGACGGCCGGTGCTGTCTCAGCAGGGGCCGTACGCAATGCTTTGGGGTCTTTAAATGGATTCATGTTGAAGGCTTCTTCTACCTGACAGCTATAACTGTGTCAGTACTTTGTCAGACACCTCATTCTTTTTATTAGCTATGGGTACATACATGCTCTAGCCACCTGGACTTGAAGGTAAACTGGCTTAGGAAGCTCTTTTTCCCTCTTTTCTCTGTTGGATGCCAACACCAAGAAGTCTATTTTGAGTTGTGTGTTAGTGTGAACCAGAGCAGACACCAGTATTAATGACACAGGAAATTAGGCTGAGAGAAACAGTAGCTAAAATGGTTTAAGACTGGACCAGGAGGATTTCAAAAAACAAAATAACCCACCCACCCTTTTCTAAAGCAGAGGAGCTCTCCCCCAGTCCTACAAGATGCTGAATACATCCATCTTCTGGTCTCCATCTCATACTTCATTTGTGATCAGCCAGCTCAATGAGAGACAGAGTTGTTTCCAGTAAAGGTGAGTAACAGCAACTGCCCAATGTCTCTTTCTCTTGATGATATTCTGTGTGCTTGTAATTCTAGGTGGAGTTGTCCTCAATCCTGCTTATTATGGTATGCGTGGCCACACAAACACCATGATCCATGAAGTGGGACATGTCCTGGGGCTGTACCATGTCTTTAAGGGAGTGAGTGAGCGGGAATCTTGTGACGATCCCTGCAGGGAGACAATTCCTTCTATGGAGACCGGAGACCTCTGTGCTGACACTGCTCCAACCCCAAAGAGTAAACTCTGTCGGGATCCAGACCCTACCAATGATACTTGTGGCCAGAAGCACTTCACTGGAACACCTTTCAACAACTACATGAGTTACACAGGTAATAAGTAATTTTCATTACAATTTTTAGTGAGTCATTTTCACTATAAAGTGAGTTTTGCTGTTTACACCTTCTTTGATAATTGCTTTCCTCACACCCTAGCTGGTTTGGTCTTTGGTTCCTCCTGATGGTCCGGGATGAGGGAATTTATAGTCCAAACCTGCAGAAATTTGGGCCCTTTTTCACAGCGAACTTTTTCTATCCATCTCTCCCTGCCTTTCTGTGGATCATTGGAGATTACTGAGTCCACTCTTGCCTGTCTGGTGGCTTGCATTCATTCCCCACCTCAATCTCCTGAAGCAACATTTTATTGAGTTCCTAATATAAATCTTTGACTTTCAGATTAAGCCCTTTTGGCTTGACTTCCAGTGGGATGCTGGGGTGAGATGGTGTTTCTTCTGACAGCTCAGGAGGACTGAGCCCTGGAGAGTAATTCTTTTGCCCTCTGGTGCAACTCCCTTGAGATGCTAGCAAGTGCCAAGATGTAAAAAAAATGGCATGAGTGAGGTGCTGAGCTCTGAGGCCACTGCTGAAGAGTACTAGTGTTCCTGTGCCGCTAAGGGAAGGTCAGGGTTGTGGAGCTACTGAGGTAGTGCCATCTTGTGGCACTGGGAACACATGACATGAGAGAACGCTGACAGACTGGCCACCCCGCGCTGGTGTCCCCCACGTCTCCACAGTCATCCTGCTAACAGGCCTTGGTGATCACAGAAGCGCACGCGCCACCATGCTCTGCCAGGTGATTGCTGTCCCCCTCAACCTGCTCTCTCTTCCCGCAGATGATGACTGCACCAACACCTTCACTCCGAACCAAGTGGCCCGGATGCATTGCTACTTAGACTTGGTGTACCAGCACTGGGGCCACAACAAGAAGCCCGCTCCCATCCCCATTCCCCCCATGGTCACGGGGCAGACACAGGGCTCCCTGAGCATCTACTGGCTGCCTCCCATTAGTGGGGTCATACACGAGAGGTAAGAGAAGACATCCACCGTTACAATGGCCTCAGGCTTGCACAGGAACCCTCTGTCTGCTGGAAATGTCAAGATACCATTGCAAGGCTTCCTGAGAGGCAGATCCCATTCGTGGTGCTTCCTCTGGTCCCCTGCTAACACTGCGTGCTGGTTGTTTTGCCCAGCACTGTTTATTTGAAGAGGGATTCACTGCAGAAGTTGCTTGGCACCGAGCTGGGGGCAGAGGGACGGTGGAGGGAGGGCTTTTCAGGAGTCAGTGAAGGCGACGATGGTGGGTTGGCACATCCCGCACACCCTTGGCAAGGGGCAGCCTTGCCTTTTGCGCTGGCGTTGGTGGGGATTAAGTAGCTATTTCTGCAGCTGCCCTGGTGATGGGGGGAAATGAGGCCCAGCCTCCCCCTCAGCCCCTGTCCACCCTCGTGCCCTCCAGCTCCAGCAGAGCCCACCACCATGAGAGCTGCGCTGCTCTGATGTCTGTGTTTGCACGTGGGCTCTCCCACAAGCCTTTTGCTGTCAGGGTGCCGAGAGAGGAAGCCAAAGAGCATCAGGAGACGATGCCAATTTTTAAGCCCAAGAGCGCAATCACAGAATGAAAAATGAGCTTCATTTAGCACTTATTGTATAAACTAGCCATTTAGCAGGAGGAAATGTAGCCTTGTGGTTAAGGCAGGGAGCTTGAACCACAAGAGCTGGGTTTCATTCCCAGGTCTGTCACAGACTTGCTGTGTAACTGGGGGTAGGTTAGGAGGCATTTCAAGTTGGAGAAACTGTGCTGAGGAACCTGAATCCCTCTGCATGCAACCCACATGGAGTCCTCAGGTCCAGGGCTGCTACTATGCCTTCTCCCCCTCTAACACGTGGCTATGCCAAGCTCTGGTGATGTGACCGCACATCTGTAATCTCTGTGTGATTTGGGAGGGTTGGTACATGGAGATCTAGAGACATATATTTCTTGAGGTTTTTATCTTTAAGGTAGGTACCGGTCACTTTTTGAAAACAATTTACAGAGGCCTGGAGCAGTATGATAGCAAGGAAAAAACCTCTGGCTTTGGTGGGAGTCTGCTGTACTCTCCTGGTTATTCCCAACCTGAAAAATAGCCCCCCAAAACGTTGTTTGAGGACAATTGCTGAAGAAACAAAGATCTCCATAACGGACCTTTCCTCTCAGAGGAAATGAAGCAGGGATCTGTTGTCCCATCAGGCATGGAGAGTCTCAGATGGCTGGGGGGATTCGAATCATGCAAACCAACAGCTTTGGGGTGGGAGGGAGCAGTTTAGGAGCAGGAAGAAATGGGCCTAGAAGGTGGATACTGAATCGTGAGATCCAGCCCCTGCCTCTTACCCATTGTATGATCTCATTCCAAAACACCTCCTGAGCTGACCCCTGAGGGAGGTTTCTGCTTTTCCTGGTGACAAACTAAGGAGAATGACTGAGACAAGTCTGTCTTTCTTACTTACTTACTTACTTACTGTGGAAAAGTACCCTTTTCTTTCCTGATTAGCACAATGAGACCCTCTTTAATTGACATTGCTGTGACTTTCTGGCATCATAACAGTCCTGAAAGCAAAAAAACCCCTGAGTTTGGGCCTTATCTGGGATAGGCCCAAATGGCCCCACCCTACTACAGAGGTGGTTGCCCCAAGAAGCATGAAATCTGTTAATTCCACTTCAGGGGTAAGAGAATGGACAACTCAATGGCTCATCTAAGATTATCCAGAGATCTTATAGTAGAGAAGAGATTAAACTTACCTTGGATAAGGTCACTCATTTTCCTTTTATTTTTTTTTGTTGTAAGTTACCCCAGCCAAAAGGACATGCCAAGAAGCTTTGAGGGAATTTAGTTTTTTTTGGTGTTCCAGCTTGCCAGCTGATGCTACCTGGATAAACTGGATGGAAAATGAGGCAGTTGTGATTATACATGCAGGTGTAACTTCTCTTTCTCTCTCCCTCTGATCCACAGGGAGCCTGACACACTCTGTGAAGATTGTGCTGAAGATGGCACTTTCCATCAGTACGTCCATGAGGCCTCTTCTCCTCGAGTCTGTGATTCCTCTGGCTACTGGACCCCAGAAGAGGCAGAAGGTAGTCCTTTGCCTTTGCTGTGAGTCTCCCAGACAGAGATGAGATGTTGCTGGGAAAAGAAAAATAAACTAATAAACTGCTTTTCTTGCAGCTCATTAAGGCAGTTTCTTCTCCCAGAAGAAACAAGATCCTTCAGCTACTGCTGCAGGAAAGCTTCAATCTGCCTTTGCTCTGCTTTGTGTCTCTGTACTCTATTCAAACCCATTCAGCCTCAGGGACTCAGAAGTCTTATGGTATTGACATCAGATGCCCTTTTGGCAGGCCTTCTACCCCCATGAGACTAAAGAACAAATTTTGTGCGCTTCCCAGCTGCGTGCAGATTGTCACTAGAGCTGCTGGTGACACTGAGACCAGCTGCAGTGGTCTGTTGTCCGTATCTCCCAGTTTGTTAGACAGTTGTAGTATATACAATACGAGGTTTGGCTGAGACAGTGTTTGTGTCTGTATCCAGTAGCTGGAAAACTACTGCTTTTTTTTGCTTTCTGGGTTTTGAGGGCAGGTACTACCTGGTTTGGAACATGTCTCTAGTGTGTACTAGCAAGAGAACTTGCAACTCTAGCCTAGAGATGCATAAGCTCCAATGCCTATGATGTACCTATAGGGCAGACCGTCTCTGTGGGTCTCCCATGAGGTCAGCTGTCGCCTGGCTCTTATCAGTCTTCTCCTTGACCCTCTCTCTAGGGCCCCCAGACGTGGATCAGCCCTGTGAGCCCAGTTTGCAGGCCTGGAGTCCTGAGCTCCACCTGTACCACATGAACATGACTGTGCCTTGCCCGCAGCCCGACGGCTGCATCCTGGAGTTGCGCTTCCTGCATCCTGTCTATCCAGATTCCCTCACACTGTGGACCACGTATCTCTCCACGGACTCCCCCAAGGCCCTGTCTGACATTGAAGTCCTAACAGAGCATGGAGAATCCATCCATTTGGGCCCACTAGACACCTTCTGTGATGTTCCTTTGACCGTGAAGCTCAATATCCATAAGAAGGTGTATGGAGTCAAAATCTACACCTTTGATGAGAGGATGGAGATAGATACAGCCCTGTTGACCTCCATGCCTCATAGCTCTCTCTGCTCCGCCTGCAAACTGATAAAATACCGAGTCCTTCGTGATCCTCCATTTGCTAATGGCTCCCCTGCCACAACGGCACAAGCATACCGCAAGTTCACAGACACGTGAGTGGAAAGATTGCTTCACCACAGGCCAAGTGGGTGGTTGTATTAGTTTTGATTACCTTCTCAGGTTCTTCATTTGGGTCCATGAATGCTTTTACAGGTATTACATTGTTCAATCTTGTGAATAGATTCCATATTCAGCATCAAGAGAAGGCTTTAGTAAACTTGTTGTAGGTCCATCATGCTCATACAACCCTTGCCAAGGAGCTAACTTAAAGGAATAAGAACTTCCAGAAGAAGTTCCTTCAAACTAGAAGGAACCTAGAAACATTTCCCCATAAACATGAGCAGCAAAATGATTGCTCAAATTAATGCAACTTCTCTCCAGTTTAAGCCATAGGGATGGCAGGCTCATCTGCATGACCTGACAGAAAACTCTCTTACCACAGTCTGGGTTCTGGTAGCCTAGAATGTGAAGACATATGTCAAATTATGATGCTGGGTACAGATGTGATTGCTATAGCTGTGATGAACAAATGTGCTGCAGATGTATTGGTTTTTCCCTATTTGTTTGAGCCCTCTGTTTTTCTGCAGGGAAGTCACACCTGGGCAGGCATATCGCTACCAGGTGCAGGCAATCTCTGGGACAATTTTAGGAGAAGCCTCCCCGCCACTAATCCATGTCCATGGAGCTCCCTACTGTGGGGATGGGAAGGTGACCACGTAAGTCAAGAATCCATGCCCTCAAGAGAGATCTTTTTAGGCTTGTGCTAAAGAGAAGCACTAGGTTGTTCCTCCACCCAGGAATCACAGAATCACAGAATGGTTGAGGTTGGAAGGGACCTCTAGAGATCACCTATTCCAAACCCCCTGCTCCAGCAGTGACACGCAGAGCACGAGGTACAGGGTGGCGTCCAGGCAGATTGAAGATCTTCAGAGAAGGAGACTCCACAACCTCTCTGGGAAGCCTGTTCCAATGCTCTGTCACCTTCACAAGGAAGACGTTCTCTCGGAAGGCATTCTTCCTGTGAGAGACGGAACTTCCTATGTTTCAACGTACACCCGTTAACACTTGGCTGAAGACAGCAGCACTTAATGCTTGCAACAGATTGGACTGAAAGCCTATATTTTATAAAATGCCGTGTCAGTAAAAGATGGAGATGGTAACTGTGAGGAGCAGGGGCTGGGTGAGAGGTCTAACTTGAGGTTTCTCCCTCAAGTTGGTATGGCTGCATTGCTTGGATTCTAACCCTCTTGGTGAACAGTTATAGAGGCTGACTCGGGCAGGATCCCTCTTTGGGATCATCCAGAGTAACCTTTTGTATGGCACATGATAACCTTGCACAGGTGGACTCTGCAGCAAGCACAGCCCTATGTGCCTTGGCATGTTTAAAGAGCTCTCCACTTTCCAGTTAAAACACCAAGTGATGAAAAAGCACCACACACCAGAGTGAGCACTTCCAGTGGTTAAACTTCCCTGTATGAGATGATTATGCCAAATTTCCATATTTTAGCTTTTTCAGACTTCAGTTTACTCAAAATCATTTTCCTTTGCAGATGTCTTAATTACCCCCTTTTCCTTTGCTAAAACAAGTGCAGGAGAGATTGCACTATCATATAAGACCCACCAAGTGGAAAACGCTTACAGTGGGTTAGATCTTAAATTGATGTAAACTGATATAGTCTTAGTGTGAATTCACTGCTGACCAGCTGAAGATCTGACTCGGAGAAAGCAAATGGTCACTTTATAATCAATTATCAGCTTCAACAGAAAGCTAGAAGAAACAGTAGAAATGGGCAGAAGCTGCATAGGAGAGACAGACACCCCTGTTCCAGAAATTTTGAGGGAAAGGCCTTATAGGAAACCTTCTCTATTGAAGTTTTCCATGGTTGTGTGGAATAGCCAAAGATGGGAGAATGGAACACTTGATTTTTCATGTTAGATTTGAATGGAGATAGGTGGGCACCATAAAATATTTGTATGTATGTGAAGCTTTTTCTCCTTGAGTTTAAGGTGCATAACTCTGCATAGTTGTACATGTATGAACATATAGGAATCAAAGCATTTCTTTCTGCTTTTCACAGGATATCTACTTTTTTTTTCCCCTGGTAGAGGTACTGAGCCTTCTCATTGAACCTGCGTATGATTTGTTTTGTTATCTTGTGAGATGCAATGTCTGCTAGGGTTGATATCCCAGGATTTTGCCCCATCTTTGGTTTTTTCCCTCCCTCTTTCCCTCCCATCTCTTCTCCACCTCCCACTGAAGCACTAGCCCCCATGGAGCTACCTGATCCACTGCACTGCTCCATTGGTTGGAGAACCTACTACTTTCTCCAGCACTAGCCTTCTCCAGTTCCCTCTGCTTCACTTGTATGCTCACCTTCCTCTGTTGCATATAGCTTCATTTTTCTGCCATAGTTCTTGCTTCAGCCTTTAGATAAGGTATAAACTTGGCCAATACTCTGTGTTTCCACCCATTTTCCTCCCCTGAGAATATACTCTCCTCTCTATTATTACTAGGGCTTGTTTCTCTTCTCCCTTCTCCTGTGGAAATAGATTAAAGAGATTGAGTCCTCACTCAACATGGGGCCGAAACACCCAGGAAGTGCTGAATCAGGGACATTAATACATTTGTTTTTGTCCTCTTAGGAGCTTGGAGGAAGAATGTGATGATGGAGATTTGCTGGATGGAGATGGCTGTTCCAGGATGTGTAAAAAGGAGAAAGGCTTCAATTGTGTTGGTGAGTCCAAATGGATTGATTCATCCTTTCCTTCGGAGCATGTGGTGACTTACATTACGGCAAGACAACATGGATCTTCAGCCGGAATGATCCGTGGAGCTTCTCCGTTCCTTGTAATGAGAAATCCCTGTGCCAGATGGCCAGCAGGGTTCCTGCCAGCCATAGTCTTGTTGTGAGCTAAACTCAGTGTGTACCTTTCTGTTCTCTGGGGCACTCTCTGGGTGTATGTCCAGATCCCCCTCACAAGACTACCTTGCAGCGTGGTCCTGGTTGAAGCACTACAGAGCCTAGGAGGAGGAGGATGTGTGTGACTTGAACCTGGTTTGTAAACAGGGCACCTGTGGTCTCTTGCAGGGGAGCCAAGCCTATGCTATGTGCATGATGGGGATGGAGTGTGTGAGCCTTTTGAGAAAGCAAGCAGCATCCTGGACTGTGATCTCCATACCCCTGAAGGATACATTGACCAGTGGGCAGCAAAAGCCTACAGCTCCCATCAGGATAAGACATCGTGTCCTGTTTCCTTGGTGATGGGGGAGCCTGTTGTGAAGGTGAGAGAAGGCATGACAAAAGAAAAGATTTTTCTAGCAGTGTCCATGCTGCAGGAGTTTACAGCTTGAAGGAGTTTAAGCTGCAGAAGTAAGATCTTCAGAGCAGTTTTGGAAGTATTCACTAACTACTGTATTGCCACACAGAGAGCCAGAAGAAGACCTGGACTTTTCTTATGTCCCATTTTTCAGTAGTCTATAGAAGCAGGAATTGCAGTTTGCAGAAGGGTATTTCATCAGAACAGGAAGTATATCTCCATATCATGAAGTTTGCTAAACAGTGACCACCCTCATCCCACCAAATAAATGCAAACTTTGAAGGTGTAAGTAAGTAGTTCCATTGTGTCTATTCAAAAAAAAATGTAAGTCTAATACCTTATAAGGTCAGGGCCAGAAAGGATAAAATCCCTCATACATCAGCATCTGGGCTGATTTCAAAATGTCTGATCTGAAGCCAATGAAAAATCAATCAGAAAATTTCCATCTTTCACATCCATCTTTGGGGCAGGACCTTGAGATCTAAGACAGGATTTTGCTTGATAAATGTTAATATATTGTGTATAGTCCTGACTGAGGAGCTGAAGAAGGCGAGGAGGGAGAGGTCTGTGGAGAGGACATACATTTAGCTCTTTGTGTTTATTCATTCCTTTTGATTTAATGCAAAGAACCATTCTCTTGAAACCCAGCACATGATTAGATTGCCCAGATCTATGTGTCTAGTAAGAAGGCCTGAGATCTGGTGTCTGCCCCCGCTAGAAGGGCATGTTTCAGAGTCAGTTCTAGGTGGGTGGCACAGATAGCCCATGGCATCAAGTGGCACTGAAGCCTGGTGTTTGGGTAAAACACCTTTAGATCCTGTCAGCCCAGTCAAAATCTGGAGGCCACAGCCTTTCCTATCATCTTACAACCTATCATCTCATTCGTATTGGTCACTCCCACAGAAATCACAAAGTACCTCAATATAACTAGTTTATAACATCTCAAAAGGGCAACAGTCTCCAGTGCTTATGCATAGGTGATGAGATACCATTCCTGCCTCTGGAACCCGCATCCTAATTGCTAGAAACTAACTTGGGGCTCTTCTTTACATTGTGTTGACTCTTGAGGCTCTGTAGGTGCGGTAGATGTGTAATAATACTGTCTTTTTATTATTTTCCTTGCTTCCATCTGAATTAAAAAATGTCTTGCTTTTCCAGGTATGTAAATCCCATCTTCATGATGTGCCAAAGGACCTTCCCCTTGCTGCTTGGTTCCCTTGTACTTCCAGCCAAGGCAATGCTCAGGATCCAGATGGGGAAAGGATGCCCTTGGATAATGACAGAGTTTGGCTCAAGGTAAGCCAGGATGTGTGCTCAGTCACAGAAGGAATTCTTTGTCTTTGCTTCAGCATTTCAGTTGCAAAGAGTAGTCCTTTTTGCCCTGGATTGTCCATTAGCAGGAGCTACATCAGCCTTAAAATTTGTTTGAATAGGACTTAATGCCCTACTGACTCATCACAGAATGCCTGTGATTTGCCCCACTGATACTGTGACCTAGGCCTGCTACAGGAAACCCATCGTAGTGCAGGTTGCCAGCAGAAGGGCTCTGCCTGACGGAGAAGCCTGCGGAAGTATTTTCAAGTTAAGACGCGGCACTGAACTCCTGACAACTCTCTGCAGACAGGCTGTGCCCTTACACCAGCACAGGGTGGGCACAACCCCAAGTTGCCCTCAGCCCTCACAGCTATGAGTAACAATAGAGGGTAGCTTAGTTGCATTATAGACCCTGTTTAGGAAGGGTTGGAGTGACCCCTTGTCCGAGTCTCTGAGAAAGACTGCTTTCTGTATATGCCAGACTAAAGATCAGAATGGTTTCTCTTCAAATTAAGAAAAAGAGACAGAAAATTGGCTTCATCCTGCCATCCTGAAAGATCCTGAGCATGTCAGGTTCCCTGAACACTCATCCTGAATCAGCCCCGTCAGGGAGGTTCTCCTACCCTCCCAGAGGTCCAGACCAAGGGAAGCATTTCTGTGTTTACAAGCTGCTGGGTCCTGCAGCCTGCTGGTGGCCTCTGGGGCTGTTTGCACAGCCATGGGCTGCCTTGGGAGCGTGCCCAGCACTGCAGCGTGGCCAAGGGGAGCCTGGACCAGCTACTGGACCGCAACTCCCCGCGCTCTGAGGCAGGGTCAAACCTTGCTGTCACGGTAGGCGGAGGGTAGAGGAGGATTAGGCCATAGTGCTTTTTACAGGGTTGATTTTCTGACTGCAACCCCAGTTTAGAGAGTTTGTGGTTGTTGCCTTGCATTACTGGAAGGCTGTGATCTGGCTTGCTTCTTCCTCTGCAGTTTATGAGGGCCACCTTGCCCTGCTTTGCTAGAGACTGTCTGGAGAGGAACTTCTGATGAGCCACTCGGAAGACTCAGTGAATCATCAAACCTCCAGTCAATAAACATTACTATAACCTCTTCGTCCTCTGCTTCTCCAACTTTTTCTGCCTCTCCAGACAACCTTCTTTAACCGGACTTTTTTTTTTTTTTTTCCTTCCCTGTCTGTGTGCTTAAAACCTACTTTCTAACTTCCTTCTCAGGCATAGGCCATGACATCTGTCCCTCCTTTCTTCCTTTGCTCACAAGAAAGCAGAAATCTCCCTCTCTGCTCTGCCTAGATAAAAGCCTGCTTTCCACTTCTCACTAGGGCTTAAAGCGTGTTCCAGTTTTATTGGAGCTTGTGGTCAGTTCTCTTCCTTTATGGATGTTTATATTAAAGACTTTCATTACTGGTTCTCCGTGCTCTCTTTAGGCACGCTATTATTTTCCATACATAAAATTATTTATGGAGTAGTAATACATTAGTAATATGTATGCTCTTTTCTTTCCTTCTTTTCTTCCTTCCTTCCTTCCTTCACACGCGCGTGTACATCCATGTACACATCATATTGTGCCCATGCATTGCCATGGCCATTTTAAGGCTGCACCTGTGTCACCATCATTAAAATGACACCACAAGTCTCATCACTGGGTAGGAATTGATTCCTACGGCATTTCTCAGAGGGTGGCACCAATGAGCAGGGGAAACACTAGGTCCTGCTGGAGGCATCAGGCTATGAACAAGATAGAGCCATATTCCAGAGCCTGGGAAATGCCTGTGCCACCTAACAAACCTTCTGCTCTTCACCTGGGGTCCATCTGCAGAGGGGAAGAGTTAAGACTTGCAGATTTGTGGCCATGCTTTGTTCTTGGGTTCTAACATATCCAGTGAAGAGAGGAATTAAAATCGTTTGGAAGCAAGTCTAGGTGTCTAATACATGGGAAATTACTGAAAAGGCAGGGAGAGAAGGGAGGAAAAATATTATGAGTGCAGCCCACTGTGGCCAAGCACATAATATGAGAGAAGAAAGAATCAATGGGATGTTAGACAAGTCAGCTGCTAGCTGTGACTCAGGGACACAGTTTCCCTCATGTCTGAACAGAGACACAGTAGGAAGGGAAAGGAGAAACCTTCCACCTCAAGCTGTGAAGTCCACGGAAAGCCTCACTTGACTCCTCAAAATATCTTTCTTTCTCTTTAAGGAACCGCATTTGGAGGAGTGGGCAGCGGGTGGCATGGCTAAAATGGGTCCGTTCCTGCCAAGCTACAGCTTTCCCACTCGGGAGACTGCTCAGAGCAGGTTTCCTACTCAGCAGTGGGCTTAGAGCATGGCTACACTTTATTTTTTCCTCTTTTCTTTTTTTTTTCAAGGAGGGAAACCTGCTTCCCAGTCCCTGTCTGGGCAGCTGTGACTTGCCCTCCTCTGGAATATAAGTTGACTTGAATTTCTGGGCTCTGATTCCATAGAAACACTCCATAGGTGGATCTGGATCAAAACACATCACGGCACTGGGTAGGGGGTACTGAGGTGAGGGAGGAAAACATTTCTATGCTCTTACTCCCAAAGAACGTCTGCTCCGCAGTGATTGATGGCAGGAATTTCCCCGCTGTCTCGTACAGCCTTCGGGGCTCCTAGACAAGTGGGGAACTGTCAGCTTTTCTAATAGGCAGGACTTCCTGCCACAAATCTTTCCACTTGCTGGCTGACAGGCGGTGTGCAGTCACTCTGGGCACTGCAGCCTTTCATTTTGTTTTTCATGGAAGCGTTTCAGCGGCCCAGCTGGTAGTTCTGCTCTCGGGATGGCTCGCATGCGCGTTCCACGCCATGGGGTGTGTGAGGCAGAGTCCGGCTAGGAAGGTTGGAAGAGAGATTGCCTGGCCCTGGATCAGGCGTTGCTCAAGGGTTAGAGTAATGAGCGCTGTGGATCTGGGAAGATGCCATAAACTTGTTGCAAGGCTGATACGTGTGGAGGATATTGGTAAAGAGGAGGAGGAAGATGAAGTGGGGAAGTCCTGTGTCCTTGATTTCTCTTTCTGTGCGTCTCCACTGGCCTGTCTGCTCTGGCACGCTCTTCCCCTCTGTTCCTTTCCTGCTCTCTCCACTTACTCACTGCTCCATCTACCTGCAATGTGCTGGCTCCTGACAGCCAGCGCCCTCTCCCTGTGCCGTCACTGTCACTCTCCCTGTGTCAGAGTGCGGAGGTGGCCATGCAGCCCCACGCGGGGCAGCGGCACTGTGGCTGCGCACTCAGGCTCTTGCCCTCTCGCTCAGGTCTGCTTCCACCGGCCCGGAGCGCCCGCCTCCGTCCTGGTTTTCCTCGCGTCTGATGGTGCCATCCCAAGCGACCCACGCAGGCCAACTGTCACTGTCCAGCTGGGTGACATCCATGGGCGGAACCATTCTTGGGGTGAGTGTCGTATGGGCTGCAGAGCCAGTCCTGTGCACACCCCACTTTCCCTGTCCCTGATTTCCCCTCCCTTCTTTCCAAGGCTGGGTTAGGGGGTCTGCAAGTGCCGCAGGTGTGAGCAGGGCTGTGCTCGTTGGCTCCTGGCTGTCATCAAAGCCAACAAGCTGGTGCTCTTGTGGCAGGGACATCATGGCATGGCTGGGCCTCCAGTGGATGAGGTGCTGGTGATCCCATCTTAGCCCCAAGCCTCTTCTGCTTCCTAACCGTTGCACGGAACTCCAAGCTTGGCTGATGTGTCCAGAGTCAAGGGAAAGCAGGAGCAGAGGGCCTTAGTATGGGAAAAATCAGAAGGAAAGTAAACATCATGCGATTGGCTTCTTTCTTTTGATCTCCCCTCCCCTAGGGACACATGAGCTGTCGTGTCAACAGAACCCACTCATCATCAATGCGACCCACAACCAGGAATACTTTTCCTACCAGATCGCTTCAGTGCTGCTCAATTTCTCCTCCCCACATGTGGGCATTGCAGCTGTGGCCTTGCGGACATCTGCTCACTCCAGCTCTTCTGATCAAACCGCCTGCCTCATGGGATGTGAGGAGGGACATAGCCAGCAGACCTGCAGGTATTGCCTCCTTGTCTACTTGCCGTGTTGTTTTGGAACTACTCTGGGCAGCTTTTGAAAGGCAATTGAAAAACTTAATGTAATAAGTCTCAATTCGATCCTCACTGACGGGGAAAACATAGGAAAACTGATTTTGTGTGTGGCCTGTGCATATGCATAAAACTACATTAAAGGGATTTTTCAGATAGGGAAATCAAGCTCCCTCTGACGAGGAATTATCATTTGGTGCCACCAATGAAGCAAAAATTGAGATTTCTTTTGAGTGTGCTTTACAACAGTCTTTAATTTGATGGAGACACACAGTTTTATTCTGCAGCACCAGAGCCCTGTTTGGGCCTCCCTCTAGCATGCCCTCTAGCATGGCACCCAAGCCAAGCACGTGAGCATCTCTGTTAATAATACCAGATTTCATCGAATGAAATACCTAGTGGTTTTTAGTGCAGGCTGTGTTTGCATTCCTCCTCCGAGCGGGCTGGTCAGATCCATCTCCATCCTTCCTAGCCACACCATGTGGGTTTGCCGAGCCGCTCAGAGATGGACCTGGAGCTTCCTAGGTCGTGTCTGGCACCCTCGCTGCTCTCATTAATGCAGGGGAAAAACACTGCAGGGGGGATGTTCTGAAAAGCAGCCCACTGGCGAGAGCCTCCCAGATGCCTGCCTTTCCGCCGGGGTTTTGGGTTCCTTCCACACCACCACCACGTGGCCCAGAGCTGTTCCCCAACGGAGGGCAGCGGGAGCCTTGCTTGCCCCGCTTGGACTTGGGTGCCGCAGGAGATTCCTCGAATACCTCTGTGTGCAGCAGCTCCTCCTCCTCCTCTCCCCAGCTTCCCATCCACCCTGCACCAAGTCTCACGCTGCCCCCACTACAACACGGTGATAACAATAATAGTAGTAACAGTACTTTAATTTATTGATGTCCGGCACTCGCAGGCGTCTGCATGTCTTCACAGAGCAGTAAATGAGAAGCAGCATTTGCAGAACGGGGCACCGTGTTCCAAGTAAATTGCGCTGGCAGAGGGACAGGGGGAAAAAACTGTCATCCAAGATAGACTAAATAAACAAGGCAAAAAGAACGTGCTGAGCAGAGACGCAGACCCAAGAAGGAATTAAAGGTGCTCGGCTTTGTCCTGGAGGAATAGTGGGGCTGATGACAGCCAGACCTGAACAGTCTGGCTTTGCATTCAAATCCCAGGTTCCCTCAAGTTACAAGTATCCAGACGCAGGGCTCCGCTCCAGCCAGTTACTCAAATTATGCGACTGGGAATGCTAAGTTTGAGTCTAAGCTTTCCTGAACCCGTGGAGGCATTGAGAGTCAAGGGCTTTGCCCGGGGTCATCGACTCACTACTACTATCGTTATTTTTCTTCTGCTGATGGCCCTGCGTGAACGAACATCCGTGATAATGAATGAGTGGGCATGTGTTTGTCTAAAAACTTGTGGGCTTATAGTACAACTGATTTATGTTATGTACATTTTGCCTTTTTTCTCTGTTTTTTTTTTTTTTAAGTGCATGTGTAATTTATACTGAAACATAAATCTTAGTGAGTCAGCATATAAATATTATTCTCAGCCCTACATTAAAGGATCAGCGTCCACCTGAAATGCAGTCAGTTTCCTTCTGGTAGCCGTTACAGTTATGTATACACATGCCTCTAAGACCCTGGCCAACTGATGTGTTTTTTCAATTACCTTCTCTCATCCTTTAAAATAATTCTGCACTGTCATTGCTTGAGAACGTCTCCTCTCCTTCATAAGGTGGGAAGGGACTACAAGGAGGAAAAGACTGACTAGATGCAGGTCAGCATCATCTACATAAAGAGAAAAGCAGAGAACAGATAAAGGGCTGAAAATATTCAACTGGTGATGTACAAAGTGTCTGCTCATCAGCCAGGCTACAGAAATGACTACATGACTAGTCTTAACCCTCCTAAATCAGGAAGGTAACTTGAAACACCCCAAAAGGAGGCTCCTAGCCACCATGCAGTAAGCTGGTCTGATTAGATGCAATGTTGTAATATGTTGATTTACAGGTTACATAAGTGCCCTTAGCAAACATTCTGAATAAACCCGGATACCCAAAATTTTAAGAGTAAGAAATGCTATTTATAGTTTTTTTTTCTGGACAGCAGGCTTGAATACTTAGAGTGTTAGACTTTAGCTTATAATCTCCAGTAGTCTTGCTGTTAATCAAGGATCTGCCTTTGCCAAGTTGGGAGTGCCCAAGTATTTTTTTTCTCTTTATTTTATTTTAAAAATCTCTTTCAACTCCATAACAAATGTACTCAAGAGCAAAAATACTGCAGTATTTTTATTTTTAAGGGCTAATAATTGGTTTAGTATAAAGGCAAGTGAAGTCGGGAAATGGGGGGGGGGGTGTCTCATTAAAATCGAGAATATAAAATTTTAAGAAGTTTAAATATAGTTGTAAAAGATCAAGTCCATGTTATTACAATAAAGAACTGAATGGACTATCCATATGCACCCAGCCCCACATACATAGCATCTATATGTAAGCAGTTTCCTAAAAATAGCCCCCAAAAGGCAAAGTAACAACAGCCACAGCAAAAAGAGTTTTCATGAATTCAGTCTAGAAATGCTCATTGCCAAAAGAATAAATGTAAAGTCTTTGTATTTCTGCAGCATCTTTCATCTTAAAGGATCTAAGTGCCTTGCAGGCTCAAAGAGGTTCTTCACCAATGAAACGCAGCCCGCTCTGGGTCAGAACGCAGCAGGTCTCTGACACTAACTGAAGAACAGCCTTGTTCTGAAGGAGGAGAAGCCTTCTCCTTCCAGACCCTCCTGGGCTGGGAGCCCTCCCTCTCCCCCATCCTTGCCAGCAGCCCTTCCTGGCAGGGCTTCTTTCTGCTTTCTCAGATAAATCCCACACTCCAGAGGTCAAGTAGGAATCAAAGTGTTAATGAGGTTCCTGAAAGTTCGCAGCTGCAGAGGGTGATGTGCTCGAGAGGAAAGCTCACACAGGCACTCCCGAGTTAGCAGCACCTTGAGTCCTCCTATCTCAGTCATGGCCAAGCTCTCGCTGGAGCTGGGAGTGCTGCTGCATCAGCATTGCAGCCCCTCCAGCCTCAAACTAACTTTCATGCTTACTCTTTTCCTTTGGATTTTAAAAGCGAGCCACAGTCCCTTCTGTTTTCCTTGGTACAGACTGCATATCAAACCAGGGAACATTGTTCATTTCCTCTGTTATTTTTATTTTTAGCTTGGTTTTATTTTTAGTGCATTTTATTTTATGTTAGCATGTGCTGGAAATGCCTCAGCACATTAGCAGGAAAGGTGCTGCAAAGCAAAATCTGCATTGATTTCTTATTTCCTATGTGATTGCCCTCCCCTGCTAGCCTAAAAGCAGGCTTAATGTATCGAAGGGGGATCTGGTTTGGATTTCTTTTAAATGTCAAATGGGTGTCAGGGAGGGAAAAAAATCAGACACAGAATTTTTTTTTCTTTAACATCTTGTCAACTGCTATTTGTTTGTTTTATTTTGTTTCCCCCATATGCTGATTTTATTCAGGGTCAGACTGTGAACTACATCTGTGCTGGTGTGAAAATCTGTGGAAAAGGGAAGCACCAGCATCCTTCCTACTGAACAACTTGCTGTGCCACTACCCTGGCTCAGGTCCCCCTGGTTGGACCAGAACGGGAGGACAAATAGGAGGCAGAGGAAGAGAATGGCCATCATTAACAGTGGAAGACACAACTGGCATAAAAGGATTTGCTTTGAAAATGCACGTCCTAGACATGTAGTATTGCCAAATGCCATGCAGCGTTGACCTGGGAATATACTTTGTTCTCTTATCACAGCTGATATAGTGATTCAGTCCCGAGGTGCAAATGCCTCGAGACCCCACGGCAGGCTGCAGCCCTGGAGCACGCTCAGGTCAAGACAAACCTCTGTCCCTGCTCTGTCCTCCCAGCTAGGGCCTGCTCGGGCTTTTCTTGTCTCCACAATGCAGCAGGCATTGAGAACAGGTCGGCACATCCCGTCAGAACAGCTGTTCCTACCTGTCTGAGCAGCCTGCCCCTATTCTACCCTGCTCTCCCTCATGTCACATACAGTCAATAGCGTTTTTCCCAGAAACTGGATGAAACTTGTCCTTCGGAAGGCCTTCTTATCTAGGAGGTGATGAGTCCACTTACTTTCCTACTAAGCTATTCTTATCTCTACCCTCTTTTTTGGGAACCTGTCTCTGATTTTAAGAAGAAAGTTATCTTCCTTCAATTGCAGTCAAGGTCTTTTGTTCCATCCTTGTCAGAAAGGCCCAAATGCACCCTGCCAACATTTTTTTCTGTGTGCACACGTTGTAGAGAATGGTCAGAGCCTTTTACCATCTTCTCTCTGTTGTGATATATAGTTTCTACTCCTTAAATCTTGTAGTGAATTCTGAATTCTGCTTGCAGCTTTCTTTTGATATTCCTCTAGTATTTCTACATCCTTCTTAGTTTTGTTAGCACCGTTATGAATGCTACATAGAAAGGCAAAATCATTTCCTTCCTCCTTTTGAATGGCATTCTTTTTGTGTCTCCAAAAACCAAATTATCCTCCTGGCTATTAGCTTGCACCAAGAACACAGACGGATGCATCTATCTATCTCCACTGATCCCAAAGCTCATTGTGTACCTACATTGCATTGCATTGCATCGGGTTTGTGGGTTCTACCATCTCTGAACCTAAGAAGCAGAGTCCAGGAAAGACTGTAAATATGTAGTGAGCACTAGTACTTTATCTGTGTAATACTCTTTTCTCCCATGTTTTGTGGATCGGGAGCTTCATGAGACAGAGGCACTGCCTCTGTTTAACAGCCTTCAAGAAACATTTCTTCTGACTCTTCAGCATCAGCATGGTATGGGATACCTATTCTCAGGCTCCTTTGTGAGGGATTTTGTCTCAAGTCACAAGAAGGCAGATCCTGGCAGATAAATTGTACCTGTGAGCTTGTCTCACGACTGACAGGGAGACTACCTTCATGCAAAAGAGATGGCATCTATCAAGAGCAATAAAGCTGATTCTTCCTCAGATTGGGAAACAGCCTGGAGGGAATGTGAAATTCCACACAGCTCATTCTGTGCCTCTATGAATGTTTTGGTACAGCAAACAAGAAAAAGAAAGATGGGACGGAACCATTTGAAAATATACTGAGATTAAGTTCTTCTTGCTTTTCTTGCACATTTCCCATTTTGGCTCTGAAGAGGTCAGCACATCATTTAGTATCTTACTGCTTGCTTTTCTTTATCTGTGAGATAGCTGACTATGGATGACAGCAGCAGTGTTACCTTTTGCCAGTTCAAGAGTCATATACAAGAGATGGCAACTTCAGTGAAGATTTTAGTCAAGAAGCATCACTGCCATTGGGTTTGTCCGTGCATCCCACTCCCACAAGGATGGTTGCCATGAAGTTTGTAAGTGTGAGGCCTTTCCTCTTCAAAAGAAGCATACCTGAGAGGAGAAGAAATTCACATTATTTCCAAAATACTCTAATTTCTTTGTTTTCCTCCTTGCCAGACCACTTTGGGGTGAATATCTTTTATCTCAATGATGAGACAAATGCAGACTCCATCAGAGTACATGCACTGACTTCCATCAACAACTCTCCCTCCCCTCTTTAACCATATTAAAGCTAGCTTTTAAGGACTTTCTGAAAGGTAATCTTTGGGTTAAAAGCTTGGGGAGATACTACAGTAATTTATGGAAGATTTGTTGTGCGCTAGGCAGCTGTCTTGTATTCATCTTGGCTTAGTTTTAGTTTGGTAAATTCATCAGTATTTTGGGAGTTCCATGAAACAAATATACTAAAATGCAAATTTTCAACTCTTCAAAATTGTTTTTTGGAAGAACAAAAAGATTTCTTTTTACCAGCATTGTCACTATTGTTTCAAGGCGTTTCATTGCTGGCAGTGGCCTCCTGCTCCTATTACAGAAACACGAAAGATCCCAATGGAAAAGTTTTGCTGTGAGTTTGTAGAATTGGTCCTACTTCGTAACAATGCTCTTATCATTCCAGAGCAATTAGAATCATCACTAAACTGCTGAGAATTTCAAAAATTTCCATATTTGAAATTCTTTTTTTGATGTATAAATTATGAAACTTAGGCAAAAAATATTATGAGTTGGTGCTGATGTGGAATAAGTTAGGAGGAAAAAATTATATTTTGTTAAAATGTTGCTGACAAATCATTAGTTTGGGCTTCAAAATATGCTAAGATAAAAATGGAAATATTTTTGATGTTTTATGTAGAAAAAAATGGCATATTGTAAATCATATATGGCCTGAATCAAAAATGGATGAATCTCAGGAGTTTCCAGCTGCAATAGAGATTTCATTTATCATCAAAAGCAGAAAGAACTCCTTCATGCTGAGATCAGAACTGGGCTAACTGCACCATTTCCTCATCCAGCCATCATTAGGGTGTTCCAGCTGCTGGGAGCAATGATTTATTCCAGCACATTACCCAAACTCTGCTAAGGCATATGGATAACGGTAGTGCCAGGCCATATAGTTTCTTTGTCCTGAATTTGTACAGCATCAGACACAAAGGCATCCTTGCCAGTATATTGGAATGATAGTGCTGTCGATAGTTTGTAGTGGGAGATGATATTTTTTATTAAATGTACTGATAAATTAGAGAAGAATAGATGACTTTCCGTGATGCAGACCTCTCCTGAGGCCTGAAGTAGCAGCATCAGACTTCAAAGCTACATACAGGTGGAGAACAATTTCTCACAACTTAAGCACATATGTATCAGACCATCTCCAAACTAAATTGTCATCGGTATTTACAGGACTGGGAGACTACTGCAAGTAGAAGAGGGTGATAAGTTAATCAACATTTGGGGCAACACAGGAGAAATCTAGTTATTTCTAAAATATAGAATAAATGTATGTATGTATATGTGTGGTATATATTAAGAGAAAGATTTCTATCTCATGTTACAGAGTTATGAATCTCTTACATATAACTATATACACCAATATATTATTTATATAATAGGAAGAAATATACTGGTCGCTTGATCTATTAAGCTACATCAGCATTGCTGGTTATGTTTCCAAATTTCTGGAAAACCAAAATATGCCCAGTAGTAAAGGGAATGCTAAGTGCTTCATTATTTGCTATTTAATAACAGCATTGTCATCGCAGACAATGTGAGCTCCGTGCTCTGTCATCACTCCCCGACGTCAACACCGTTGTGCTAACAAAGCATTTGGCCTGACTTAGGGCAGGCAGAGCGCATCACCACCCTCTCCCTGTCCAGCCCTTGGATGAACACGCGTTCCATAACTCATCACAGCTTCATAAGCAGATGAAGTTACATGTCCCGGGGCTCCGCGGAATCTGACCTGGCAGCCCATCTGCGACAGAGCCTGCAGCCTTTTGGCTAACCCACCGTGTGTGCGTCTTCCAGCCCTGCTTCGTGACGCATGGGCTACGGTGGGTTGTGACTTTGCTGAATAATCAACGTGTGCCTGGAGGCGTCTAGGGGTAAGGACTTTCCTCCTGTGATGTTCAGTGCATCACCGAGGCCAGTAGAAGGGAATGGGATATTGGTCGTTTCTGGCATTTGCCACAGCACAAAATCCGCACACCGTTCCCCGTGTGCAGAAAGGCAGGCTTTGCTGAACACACTCTAATGATCTGACCGACGAGGGGAGAGGACAGACGGCAAGAGTAAGCCTAAAAATCAAAGGAACTCAGCCCCTCTCACACACTGCATGTCCCAAGACACGCATGAGGAACCTGAGGACACTGGTTACCTCATGGGGAGGTGGAGCTGAAGACGAGGGAGGCTGCGCAGGGAAGTGCGTGTGCTGGGGGGACAGGCAGGCAGCAAAACAACTGCCTGGAGGAGGTAACAGGGGGAGGGGAGAGGGCTACAATTGGTACCAGATGCCCTCAGAAGCTAATGACCTGACAAACGCTGCACTCGTAAAACAAATTCTTTAAAAAGGAAGCAAATGGAAATATAAGCTAGTGAAAGAATTTGCAACAGCTGCCCTGAAACCATTTCTCACTTCATAAACAGGTCTGCACTGAAAAAAAAAAAAAAAAAAGCTTTTTTTTTTTTTTTTTATTTCTTGTTCTTCGTGGTCCTTTCCTCTTGCTCTTCCTGCGCTCCCCCTGTGCCCACTGGGGATCTCTGAGCCACAAAATGGGGACAAGCACTGCAGATTTCCCCCGGACTGACTCCCCAGGCTTGTCCAGAGTTAACAACACCTTGCTCTCCCCTATCTTCTGTGTTGGTACCTATGTTGTATCTTCTGTCGGGTTTCTACATGTGCATCTTGGGCAGGAGAGACTGAGCAAATTGCTGCATTTGGAGCGAGCTGGGCCAGGGAGCAGAAAGGGGGGTGTTCAGGTGCTCCTCCCTTCCTGCTCTCCCCAGTTCCTGCGTGAGACCATGTGGCAGGTTCAGCCAGCAGCACCCCTGCTTAGAGGGGCTGCTGTCTGTTTTAGTGCTGCGAAAGTACAGTACACTGTGAAAAAAAACATCCTGACCATCAGATAATTAGGGTGTTACTTGGGGGAGCTGTTATATTAGCCCCATGTCTTGCCCTAATTCCATCCTAGGTAATTAACCTGCGGGCCATACTTCATTGACAGAGAACTTAGACCCCTCAGCAGTATTCCTCTCTGCTGGGAGGTTATTTTTGTTGCTTAATTCATCGGTAACAAATGTCAGGAAATTGCTGTGGCCAGGAGGGGAGGGTTTTTTTCCTGGGAACAGGTGATCCATGGCTCTGGCGGGGCAGCTCCGAGCATCCCAAGCAGAAGATGCCTACTGGGAGGAGGCCCTCCTAGCTGCAGAAGCAGCAGGACTGCTTTGCTGAGCTGTTCTCTGTTCTCTTCCCCAGCTGTGCCCACCGTAGCTGTGCAGAGCCAGGAGGCTGCGCGCGCCCAGTGCTTGCTCACACCTCTGCTCTGAACTGCACCGCCAGTGGCCCGAGGGACATGGAGTGCATTGTCTCCTGTGAAAAGGGATTTGTCCTTCACTCCAGCAACGGCAAGAGCCTGGGCTCTGTGCAGGTGAGTGGGCAACAGAGCAGACATCATCTCATGGCCCAGACCGTTAGTTAAGATAAACTTCAACACCCTGAGGTGGCTGTGCATGACCCGGGACAGCATGAGATTGCAGCCCTGATCTCCTCACACCTTAGTCAACCAGCCTCAGTGCAATGAACCCAGCAGTGCTGGGCCTCAGCGCCAGTGACTGCTGCTCCAGGAGACCCTGCTCCGGTCTCCCTTGTAGTCCTGGCTCTGCGCTGCACCCAGACCGAGGTGCTGCGAGGAGCAGAGAGTGTGATGCCCATGATGGGCATCACGCTGGGTTTGTTCCTGCACACATAGACATTTTCTGTTCTCTGCATGGGCATTGCTGGGAGGGTTAAATATCCCTGGGCCATTTTTTTTCTTAAAGTTCAAGCTAGTGGCTCGGGAAAAAATGAAGTCATTTCAGAGCAACTAAATTTAGAGGGCTAGAGATGAAGAGAGAGCCAACAGGACCAGGGGCTTTTCTTTCTTTTTATCATGTTGCAATCAATGCTGCACAAGCCAGCAGGGCAGCACAGGGGTCAGTATGAAAGAGTTCAGCCCACTTTCCAGTGGGTCAGAGTCTGCCTCATAAAAGCCATGGCCAGCTCCATGCTTAGACACGGACTGAGTAGATCTGGGATTGACGGGTCCTTGGGAGCTGAACTCCCTCAGATCTAGGTAGCCACCTTGGCAGGGTTATGGGCACAATTTGTCCTGTCCTTACTGTGTTCCTGGAGAGCGAACATAAACCTCTGGGGCTAAACTGGCCCCACACACTAGATGAAATGAGAGGATGTAAACTCATATTAGGTGGAGATAGATGAAGGTGAGTCAGGCAGTGGAAGCAGATTGGTCTTTCTGTCTCTCCAAGAGCTCGTGTGTGGCAGACACATTACTTGTGCTGCAGCAGTGACTGTTTACCAAGGGGTGAGGTAGGCACTGGAAAGTGAGGCATAACAGGGTGCAAAGGGGCAACCTGAGATGCCCCACTTGTCCCCCATGTCACTTGGAAAGTTATTAATTACGGGATCATACAGTTTTGCAGGCCAAGGCAATCCTTTAACACACATCAGTGTGTTCATAAGGAAAACAAAATGTTCTTGTTCTCTCCTAACATGAAACCACACTAAGTAAACTTGCTGTGGGTGACAATTTTTCGATATTTGGCAGTGAGATGGGAAACTTCTTGACAAAGCTTAGCCTTGTGGTTATCATAACAGATAACAGGGCAACTTACAGGTGCCCTGTGTCAAGCCCTGAAGTGACATCACCTCTGTTTTCCTACCTCTACGGGGGCAAAAGGGGACAGCATGGGGGTTCCGATAGGGGACAAATCTTTGGCGGGACATAGTAACACATACACTTTGATGAGTGCTGCTGAAAGAAAAGAGATGCACTGTTTTGCTTGTCCATAGAGAGGATGGAGTAGGCGCAACCATCCAGTTGGGCTCAGGGCCTCCATCTCTCCTCGTTTTCCCAGTCCCTGACAGTATGTCTGTTGTCATTCCAGGACATTCTGGGAGAAGCTGTAGAGCTCTTCCCTGGGCATTCCCTCCATATGGCAATGGACTCTTTTTTTTTTTTTCCTTCTGGGTAGCCCTGAAGATGTGCCTGTCCTCCACTCGGCAGTACTAAGGAAAGAGCACTTGCAGTTCAATTGCAGCGTGATCCTGTCATGCAATGGAGAGTGCTAGATTCAACTTTAATAATGCCTTTGAGAGCCACCATATCCAGACTTGTCTTAATTTGAAATGTATTGGCTGGGAGGACAAATCACAAGTTTCACTATATCAGCAACCTGATTGTGTTCAACCAATAAGCAGACATCAGGAATAGTTGGATGAAAATTATTTGTACTGAGAGCTGTTGGGATAATGTTGGATGAGCTGAGAATGGAAATCATGGCACAGCATCATACAGTACTTTGTTTTGACTAAGTGCATAGCGCACACTGGTTGTATTTAGAACTGGGATCACTGGCAGTGTAGACTCAGGAATCTCGTGTGGTTCCCCAACTATGTAAGAGGGGGCATGTAATTATGGGTTATGAATGAACCACCGGGTTATATGAACCACTGATTTCAGTGGTGTCTGTGGGCTGAGGTAGTGTGTTTCAGGGAAATCTTTTAACAGGAGAGCTGCCCACCAATGGCTGAAATAAGACTTGATCTACTAGGGCAGAAAACTAAGACCTGTGCACAGAGCTGAGAATAACACGTAGCCCAGAAAATTGTTGTGTATCTTGATGTTTTTTCTTGATATGCTCTGTTACTGCTTAGACAATGTCATCACAGTTAAGAAGTGATAGACTTCACTCAAGAGAGAAGCAGCAATATATTTTACTGAGGTCAGATAGTGGCTCAACAAAGCTCCATCGTAAGCAATGATTTAATGAGGTTTGATGTCAATGTTCACACAGTTATTTACTGCATGGAGATTGGGATCAGCTGAAAGTATTAGAAAGACCCTTCTGTTGAGTCACAAGGTTCGTAATCAACCCCCTTGCTTTCCAAACTCCTTCTGTGAAGAGTCTAGATGAGGCCGAACCCAATACTAGACCCCGACTCAATCAGCCACTTGCATCTAAAGGATTTCCTAGCAAAGTGTGCAAAGGAGAACCTCCCATCGAGTCCTGAGGCTCAGAATGGACCCTTTGCTTTCCAAACAACTCCTGAGAGGAATCTCGATGTAGCTGGATCCATTCCTAGTCCCAGACTTGATTGATAGCTTATGTCTAAAAGATTGATATACATAATCAATTAGAGACAGAACTTATTAAAAGTTTCCCAAAAGTTTGCAGAGTTTGATTGTATTATTTATCATTTACTGAGGATGTGTCACTCGTAAGTAATCTCTTAGCCTTGGGGAGTAACCTTAAAGGGTGTCCCTGCTCAAGAAGACGTTCTGCAGTGCAGTCTGCTGCCATGCAGGAGAACTCAGTGGGTTCTGTGGACTGACCCCTGTTTTTATAGGGGGAGATGATTCACTCATAGTCATAATTTGCATGCTAGACAGGTCTTAGTTGGTGCATGCCAAATGACTGCCTACCTGTGTGCTGTTTACAAGGAGGTCAGGCTGAGGGTGAGAGAGCCCACTGGGAAGTGGGGGGTGGAAGGAGCAGACTGCCACAGTTCTGGATTCAGATAGTCTTTGGCAGAGACAACTAGAAACCAGGCATTTCAGGTCTGGAACCTAGAGCGCTTGCATGTTATCTCAAACAGCAATCACTGCTGCCTCATTCCAAGCATCACATCATTCACAGGTAGGTGCTTTGCGTTGTGCCACACTGGGCTCCAACTCAGTGCCCAGAGGGGAGTGTAACACATGGGAGAGGAGAAATAGAGAAGTGCATTTCTCATCCTTGAAATTTTGGCCAGCCCTTTTTGCTGGGGTGGTAAAACAGTAGACTAAAACTCAGTGACGTGAGACCAATGGAGCCTTGCTTTCTCCTCAGAAGGAGGTGGTCCTGACGTGCAGCTCGGGGCAGTGGGACAGATCTGTGACATGTGAACCTGTTGACTGCGGCCTCCCTGACCAGTTACACGTGTACTACGCTGAGTTCTCCTGTCCGAAGGGGACCACATACCTGAAGAGATGTTCCTTCTCCTGCATCCGGCCAGCTAAGCTTCAAGGTAGAGTCTCAAGTGTTGAAGTATTTAACCCTCTTTCCCCCTTTTGATACCACCTTTTGTGTCTATCCCAAGCTGAAACTTGATTTTTTCTGTTATCTTGGCTTTTGCCAGACAGTAGAACTCTGAAAAGACCTCCTTAAATGATAGTCATCCATCATCCATAGTGGGGGGATCCCAAGTGTGTCCTCATCCACCAGCTGGCACCTCATAGGAATCCACCTCAGGCTGTGGGCTTGTCTTCTCCTGATAACCAGTGAGCTCCTCGCAGGCTCAGGCTTTATGGAGACGACGAATGCACAAACTGTGCAGACAGCCGGTGGAGGGGAACAGAGAGGACTTCAGAAAGCCCGAAATGGCATGCTGCCTAGTGCCTATCTGAAAGCATGTGATTGAGGAGGCCTGGGGTCTTACAAAGCCATAGAGACCGGTGCCCACAGCTGCAGAGCAGTCTCGGGGATGTGCACCACCCAGACACACAGCAGTCCTCCAGACACGCCATGGCCTGGCTTTCGTTCTGCCGACTCCATCAAGAGCCGCAGGAATGTTTCTAAGCCAAGTCAAAGAAAGAGCGCTACTGTTCCTGTCTATACAAGGCTGAGCTGGATGGGATTTCGGGGGTAATTGCCTTGACAGCTTCAAGCATTGGGACTTTATGTGAGTTTCCACTAGCACATTTGCTCTGAACAATCACTTATAACAAATCATTTTAATGGGTGCCCTATTTTACAGAGACATTTATAGCTGAAACGTATGAAAATCATTTACTACTCTTTTTTTGGGGTTAAATCTATGGAGCAAAAACTGCAGGGAATTAAGGTCTCGTTTCATGACAGGGGGGATGCCGGCTGATCCCAGTGTGAGCTGATCAAAGCACAGTGTGTGAACTGCAACTCGACAGGCCAGATTCCGTAGAAACCAATGCCATTGCCTTTGGTGGGTCAACTGAGGGCAGAGTTTTAATGTGATATTTCACTAACAGCCTCCTCTTGTTCCCACTGAAGTCAATGGGAGATTTGCCATTGGCTCTCTTGTCGGGAAGGGAGGCCCATCCATAGAGCACCCTGGGTGACTTCCAGGAGTTGACACAGCTCCTGGTGGTGTTAAGCCAAGGCTGTTGAGTCGTGCGGGTAAGTTCAGAGAAGCCCAATTGATTCCGCTAAACTGTTGAAGCAGGAATGTGTCTGCTTCTTGTTCTCCCCAAAGGCTTGCATCCTTACGGGCAGTCTGTCAATGCTAATAAATACTAAGAATAGACAAGGAAAAGATTGCATGAGCCACGCGGCTTCTGTCGTGGAGCTTGGAGGCAGGAGGAGCAGCCGTACAGGCTGATCCTTGGGAGCGCAGGCCCACTAGGAACACAAGTCATGAGTGGAGGTGCTGCCTGAGGCCGCCAGTCTTGGCCGTTTCCAAGAGCGGTTGTAGACAGAGCAGTGATCCTATAAAAAGCAAGTGATGCTTGAAGGGAGTGTGGAGAAATCTGGCTATACAGAGAACCTGCTTTAGAGGCCTGATCCAAATCTTTCAATAGAAAGACTCCCATTCACTAACTTGTAAGGTTTTTTGTTGTTTTTTTTTTGTTTATTTTTTTGGTTGTTTTTTTTTTTTTTCTTGCTCAGCAGTTCCCAGGGAAATGCTCTGGCTTAGATTCAGATCTACAGTGCGTAGTTACAATCTGGGATGCCTAAGACAGGCTCTGTTTTAGGCCACCTGTAAGGCACGCCTACCAGATTCTCTCTTCTGGACGGACAATGAAGAGTGAGGGGCCACAATAGTTAGATCAAGTCCTCTAGAAGATGGCAGGTTGAATTCACCATCACACCACTTAAGATTTCTGTATCTGTTCTGCTGGTGCTTTCTATGTTGCACTGCATGTGTAGCACAGAGCTTACAGCTTGTAAGTGTAGGTACTGACAAACTGCACAACCTACCTGGTGAAAAGCTACATGGCCTGAATTATGTAGTGGTCGTATATAAAAGACCAATAAAGGCTCTTCTGAGGTGTCACTGGAGAGAGAAACTTTAAGGGAGAGATTTGGGGAAATTTGTGGAATCAGGATCTTTTCTTTATCCCCTAGAAGTCATCCTTTTCCCCTTCCTGTCTGTTTTCAAGGGATTCAGTCTCTGCCGCAGCCTGACCAACCGTACAACGAGCTCCTTGATTTTCAAATTTGTTGTCTTTCTTGGCATTGATACCCAGTCTAAAAAGAGTGGGGTTGCTGGTTCCCTTCTGCTTCACTATGCTTCCACTCCAATTCTGCCGTAGTCTGAACATCCTGCTTTTCTCTTGGAATTAGGAATGAGTCAGTGGTTGACCTGTCTTGAGGATGGACTCTGGTCACTCCCCGAAGCCTACTGCAAGCTGGAATGTGATGCTCCTCCTGCGGTGGCCAATGCCAAGCTACTGGTCCCACGGTGCCTGCAGGGGAACCACGATGTGGGCTCAATATGTCGCTATAAGTGTAAACCTGGATATCACGTGGCAGAGAACGCAGTGGGCAAACCTAAGAAGTAAGTCTGTGATGTGTTTTTTCTCACTGTTCTGCCACATTTTCCTCTTCTCCCTTTCTTACTGCTAGCAAGGTTCATTGAAAGGAGACGAGGTCACTGTGTGTTGGCAGCATTGCAAAGCTGCTTTGGCTGGTGGGCTAGGTTAAAGGCAGAGCAGTTTGCTCTGATCATGCCCATGCCATTGCCTGAAACATGAAGGGCATTCCCCTAGTTTACGTCAAAGCACAAGTTGTCCTGCACAAGTTCTCCTTATCACGCCAGTCTTCAAAAAAGGCAAGAAGGAGGACCCGGGCAACTACAGGCCAGTCAGCCTCACCTCCGTACCTGGAAAAATGATGGAACGGCTCATACTGGCCATTGTCTCCAGGCACATGGAGGACAAGAAGGTGCTCAAGACTAATCAGCATGGATTCGCGAAAGGGAAATCATGCTTGACTAATCTGATAGCCTTCTATGATGGGATGACTGGCTGGATAGATGAGGGGAGAGCGGTGGATGTCATCTACCTTGACTTCACCAAGGCTTTTGACACCGTCCCTCACAACATCCTCCTGGACAAGCTCTGGAGGTGTGGGCTGGATGAGTGGTCGGTGAGGTGGATTGGGAATTGGCTAGATGGCAGAACTCAGAGGGTGGTGATCAGCGGTGCAGAGTCTAGTTGGAGGCCTGTGTTGAGCGGAGTGCCCCAGGGGTCAGTCCTCGGTCCAGTCCTGTTCAATTTATTTATCAACGATCTGGATGAAGGCACAGAGTGCTCCCTCAGCAAGTTTGCAGATGATACGAAGCTGGGAGGAGTAGCGGATACTCCAGAGGGCTGTGCTGCCATCCAGAGGGACCTGGACAGACTGGACAACTGGGCGGTCAAAAACCTCATGAAATTCAACAAGGCCAAGTGCACGGTCCTGCACCTGGGGAGAAATAACCCCAGACACCAGTACAGGCTGGGGACCGACCTGCTGGAGAGCAGCTCTGCTGAGAAGGACCTGGGCGTCATGGTGGACGACAGGTTGACGATGAGGCAGCAGTGTGCCATCGTGGCCAAGAAGGCCAATGGCATCCTGGGGTGCATTAAGAGGAGCATCTCCAGCAGGTCGAGGGAGGTGATCTTACCCCTCTACTCAGCCCTGGTGAGGCCACATCTGGAGTACTGTGTCCAGTTCTGGGCCCCACAGTACAAGAGGGATGTGGAGCTGCTGGAGAGAGTCCAGCGCAGGGCGACTAGGATGATCAGGGGCCTGGAACATCTGCCCTATGAGGAGAGGTTGAGGGAGCTGGGCTTGTTCAGCCTGGAGAAGAGAAGGCTGAGAGGGGACCTGATCTGTGTCTATAAGTGCCTCAAGGGAGGCAATGAGGAGGATGGGGCTGGCCTCTTTTCACTGGTGGTCACTGACAGAACCAGAGGAAATGGCCATAAATTGAAGCATAAAAAGTTCCACGGGAACTTAAGGAAGAACTTCTTGACGGTGAGGGTGACAGAGCACTGGAACAGGCTGCCCAGAGAGGTTGTGGAGTCTCCTTCTCTGGAGATCTTCAAGACCCGCTTGGATGCAGCCCTGTGCCACGTGCTCTAGGTGGCCCTGCGTGTGCAGGGGGGTTGGACTAGATGACCTCTAGAGGTCCCTTCCAACCTTAGGCCTTCTATGATTCTATGATTCTATGCACACCTCAATGTACTTTTCACTTGATGAAAATTAAGCATGTATGTGGAAGCATTTTTAAACTCTCAGGACTTCAACTGGTAATAAGCAAATGATGCTGGAAGACTCTTGTGCGTTGCTGCCTTTCATATAAGCAACAAAACATAGATCATGAGATTGAGATGGTAATGGCAATATTCACAGCAATATTCACAGCAATATACTGTAAGAATTAACATTTAACCCCCTCCATGTCTTGGCTAAGTTTAACCTCAAACATTTATATTTCAATTGAAGAAGATTTTCCCAATGCTTTGGGGAAAAAATCCTTGTGATTCACTAGCACTGCACTCAGCCAATATCATGACACTGGGGGTAAAGCAGTATTTTGTGCCTGACACCTCCAGATGAAGTCCCTGTTGTGTATGGTCATCAAATATTTCATGGCACTGGCTGGGTGCTCCCCAATGTCCTGACACTAGCCAGGTAATTATGTGCTAATTACTTAAGCCCTCTTCCCTGTTTTAATTGGACACAGGTTTCATCTCTGTTTTGCTGTGAGACAGGTTTTTGTGCACTAGGAGGTGGTTGCCAAATGTCTTGCATAGCAATGAAGAAAGTGGTTTCTGTAAAGAGCTTCTCACAGTGCTAGGGTTTATCAGGCCAAGAGCTGTGTGAATTGTGACTATGGGTATGATCATTTGGATGCTTTGTGAACCATGAGGCAACTTGCAGGCCTGTGACCTTCAGGCCCTGGACTTGCAATCAAATCAACACAGCTTGCCAAGCTATGCATTTCTGCAGCAATTGCTTTCAAAAGAGGAAAAAAAAAAAGGATGCTTTCCAAGAGTTCCCAAGGTTCTTCTGATATGTGTGTAACTTCTGTATAGGTCTGAATAGGCTGTAAAATAAGTCAAGGAAAATTATGCAAAATGGTCCTATTTTCAGGTTTGCTGTTACCACTACTACTAACTCATCTAACATCTTTGATGGTGTTATGATGATCTTGCATTGAACAACAAATATTCACAGAACAAGAAAATTCATCCCTTTCTCACCAGGTGCAAGATGAAAAGCAAGTGCGAGCGCAAAGGCTGGTGTGCTCTTTCATCTGAATTTCTGTATATACACCCAGCAAATGTATATACCGAAATGGCAAGTGTAGTCTGTGGTGGCTATTAGCCAGTAAAGAAGCTAGCAGATGACTCGATTTCTGGAGATCCTTTGGTGTATCAGCCCTGGCAGGCACAGATCTGCCAAAGTGAAGGATTGCTCTTATCATCCAGGGCTGTCTCTGAAGAACGGGAGTCTTTGCAGATGGTGGCGGAGAGCTCTGGAAGCTCTGGAAGGGTGCAGGTTCCTGATATGCTCATGAAGGATTAGGGTCTCAGTTTATGACTCAGCCATCAGGTTTTTGGGTGTTCTGTAGTCTCTTTGGCTTCTTTCTAGGTTCATCAAACTGAGTATTCGTGCTTCTGTGCTCCCTCATCATTAGTCCTTTCCTGGATTAGCTCATTATGTTCAAGAAAACAGACCTGAGAGGCTGGCAAGATTAAACAGGAGACACATTGGTGGGACCAAGGAATAACTGGCACCTTGGCCCTCACCAGAGATCAAGGAGCTATGAGACAGTCCAGACAGTCCTGTCCCTCAGCAAACTTGCATGGAGATTCGGCCCTCCTGCCTCCTTCCCCATTCAAAGACTAGGTGGGCTGATGGTAACCATGAAAGAGGGAGAGAAGGCAGGGGAATGTGGAGATGAAAATGGAGTGTGTTAGCAGACTGAGGGTTGGAAGCACTTCATACAGATCAGAGCGGGCAAAGCAGGACAGACTAACCCAAGAGCATCAGAGTTTAGTAGGGCACTGGGCCATTGTATATTTGTGGTGAATGCATAGGGATGGGGCTCTTACTTCTAGTGCCCACATCTGGCCCCTTCCAGATAAAAGGCAAACACACATGCAGCTTATGGAGCCATAAAGCCAGGGAAAGAAAACACGGGCTGTCAAATGGACTCCCATGTCATTTCCACCTCTAAGGCCCCTGATGAAGATTTACAACCCAAGCTGTCTAGGCTGTTTGGAGAGAGGGGAGGAAAGCAGCAGAACAAGAAGCTGGTATTGCTTTCTTTTAATTTCCCAGCAGAGCCTCTCTGCTTCTCCCCTGTTCTTTGCGAAGCCATCAGTCTCCTACCATGGGGAAATGAGGTGGACTTTGGAGTAATTTATCCCTGTTTCTGTACACTGCACCCAGTACTCCAAAACCTGGCCACTCCACTCCACCACTGGATCCTGGCAAAACTTGTGCATGCACAAGGAGCTCAGCTACTGCATGTGCCTTCACATCAAACACTGCCCTCACTGGCCTCAGACGTCTCCGCTGCCTCCTTTACCCATTAGACACTGGATTGCCCATTTGGAGGAGGAATCTTTGACTCTGATATTCCTGGCTTCCTTGTTAATCCTTAAGAAATGCTGCTAACCCAGATCAGAAGAAGTCGGGGGGTCTGAAAATTTCAAGCTGCTACAAGGTATTTTTTTAAAGCCTCTCCCTTCCCTTCTCCATGCTCTAATATAAACTGCTCACTTCATCTATACAGCAGTGGACCACATAGCACCTTCTACCCTGGGGTCAGGCCAGGACAGCCCTGTTTGGAACTTGCCCAGCATGAGTGCTACTTGTGGGGGGAGCCTCCAGGAAAAGCTGAATTTTTATTTCAGCTCAGATTCAGGTTGTGCAGTAGTGTAGTGCGACAGGGAGAGAGAGGGAAAGGTGGGAACAAAGCGATTGTTAAGGGAATTCAGCTGTACCAACCTCCTTCCTCTTCCTACCCTCTTCCATCCCTCCTGAAGATGGTCCCTGGGCTACTCTTTCTTTCTCCCTGGTTTAGTCATCTGACCGGACAGGTCAGCTCCTGGGGGTAGGCATTGCAAGGCGCACCACGAGTCCATGCTGGAGCCACTCTAGAACCACGTCAAGACAAGGAGACCCAGAAAAGGCGACAGGGCTGCAAGTGCTGAGATTCCTGAGATGTGCCTCCCGTCATGCTCAGTCTCCCTCCCCACACCTTCGCGTGGCTTTAGGTGCAGGGTTTCCACCGCAGTTTGGAAGAGCAACAGTGACGTACAGTGGCTGGATCGGTTATACCCAGGTGGCTGGTGAGTGAGAAATAGCATGTGTCTAGGGATGGTCCTGACTTCTACTCTCTGCCTGAGGCCTTGCCTGTAGCAGTCAGGCTTCATACTACCAGTTTGTTTGTATCACCATAACAGCATCAACTATCATCTCCAGCATTACTGTAATATGGTAGTGTAAGATATGGCCTGTCTGCTCTGATCTGACCTGCATAACTCGTACAGCTGATTTACACCCTGCATGCTAGGCAGTCCAATAAGGGGAAACAGATTTCCCACATGCAGACATGGATCTTCAGCACGGATCAGTGTCTCCTAGGATGTGCCTTTGCTTGCCTTTAAGCAAATGAAAAAGTGGGCAAAGCAAAGCATATAGTTCAGCCTGAGAAGAGCCAAGGACTAGTGGGTCAAGTCTTCCAAAGGTAGTGAGCATCATTCCAGAAGACGAGGCAAGTAACCATTAGTGGTGCACTAATGTCCACAATGGCTTCCAGAATTGTTTCTCCGCACCAGCCTTCCGAACAAGACTCGTGTTGTTTCACCTCCCATCTGTCAGTTCAAACCTACTGCTCACAGAAGGACTTCCTAGGATCACTTGTGCTCAGAGACTCACACGGTGGTGGGCAGTGATCCCGTCCCCAGCAGAATGGTGCCGTTTTGAGGGACCTGTGAGTCCCATCACCTTCGTCCACCTGCCTTCCACCTTCCCAGCTTGAAGCCCATGTTCATCAACCCTCTGTCACTTGTAGAAAGTCCCTAGCATAAAANTTCCAGAATTGTTTCTCCGCACCAGCCTTCCGAACAAGACTCGTGTTGTTTCACCTCCCATCTGTCAGTTCAAACCTACTGCTCACAGAAGGACTTCCTAGGATCACTTGTGCTCAGAGACTCACACGGTGGTGGGCAGTGATCCCGTCCCCAGCAGAATGGTGCCGTTTTGAGGGACCTGTGAGTCCCATCACCTTCGTCCACCTGCCTTCCACCTTCCCAGCTTGAAGCCCATGTTCATCAGAGCAGGAACCCTCTGTCACTTGTAGAAAGTCCCCAGCATAAAAGAGCAAAGCTAACGAGGACTGCAGCCAGGCCTCTCGCCCTGCTCCATCTATGAAGTAGGGCCTGAGTGGGGCCACCTTGCTGTTCCAGGCTGTGTGACCATGCACCGAACTGGTCAAGATGGCAATGAGGCACTCACATGATGGGGGACAGCCAGGTGGCCCCGAGCAGCAGTGCAGAACAAGAGGCAATTTAGTGTCTTCACCCCAGGGATTTCTCTAATCTGCAGAGCTCAGGAGACATTAAATCGGGCTCTGTGTGCCTGGGGTGTGCTGCAAACCTGGCGACATGGCACCTGGAGCCCTGCCTGCTGGCACAGCAATGGCAGAGGGCAGAGTGAAGCATCTCAGGTTGGTTGTCTAGTAAAAGTGGCTGGGTGCTTGTTACAGAGGACAGAAAGGCTGTCAGATCTTGTGCATTGAAGGTGTCCAGTGACATGTGCTCACTGGAAGAGTGGTCCGCCACTAGCCCAAAACATCATGAGCTTTTTATGCCTTTTTGCAAAATATGTGGTATATACATTGCTGGCAGCGACGGGAGACTGAAGCGGGTGGGCTCCACTTCTGGATTTTGTCTTTCTTTCTTTTTCATAATTTTTTGGAAAGTCTTTTGTGCTTGGACTGTTTTAGCAACACAAGCTGATATTGGTCTGCTCTGGTATGACAATTCCTCTGCTAGAGCGAGATTGACAGATTTGGCCAGAGTACAAAGAGGAGCCTTAGGAATAGCTGGGACCAGGCCAGCAGGATTTACTGGTGCAGGCTCATGCGCCTGAGCAAAGTATGTAGCTGCTGGCTGTGGGACAAGGCAGCTCCGTGCACGTACCCACAGGGGCTGGGGCCAAGAGAGTGAGGGGCACCTGGGCAAGGCCTCTCTCTCTGGCTAGAAAAGTGCGTGCTTAACGGGAAGCAAAAATAGGGGCTTCAGGGGAAACTATAAGGCTGAGGTCTTTGTGCCAGTGCTCTGGAGGCCTCACTGGATCCCACCCTCAGGAATCCAAGCAAATCAGAGCAAAGCTGTATATCCTTCACTGCTGACCCGTGGAAATCATCTGCCTAAGATTCTGCCAGAGCTGGTCTCCAGGGAGAAACTGCTGATCCTCTATCTCCTTCTTCTCATTTCTCTTCCTGACCACATTAGACATCTTCCTTGGCCTGTGATGGGCTACCCCTTGGCTCTTCACTGGAGAAGCCTCTTCTGTTAAGGGCTATGCAGCTCCTGAGGCTGTAGAGCAAAGTGTTGACTGGGAATTGCATGTGCTGCCCTTCTGGGTCTGCAGCCCAGGCTTGTGGGTGTGTTTTTCCAGGAAGTTCCTGAAGATCCAATGCTTGGAAAGCGGCCTGTGGGAAGAAGGGCACTGCGTTCCCGTGGTGTGTGAGCCACCTCCGCCGGTCTTCGAGGGGATGTACAACTGCACGCAGGGCTTCGAGCTGGACAGCCAATGCATTCTGAACTGTGAGCCACAGAGTGAGAGGGTGAGTGGCTTTGGGAAGGGACAGACTGGCCAAGCACCATACTCCAGGGCATCCGCAAAAAGGTCATAGCGCCACGGAGAGGGATGCGCAGGTCCCCAAATGGGATCACAAAGAACAGTGGGCCCTGGTGTTCTTTGCAACCCAAAGAGAGCAAAAACACTTATTTTGCAAACGCTTCTTCCAGCCAGATGCACAGTTGTGCTCCTGGGAGCAAGTGCTGGCTCCACAACAGTCTTCCAGCCAGTGTGAAGTAGTTGCAGGCCCTGGAGCTACTTGTCAGAATAATCTCACATTGCTGCATGGGAGATGATAAGGCTCAGAAGGGCACAGGCAGCCTCACGGTTCCCCCCCAACTGAGGATGCTCTTGCTCTCTCCCGGGTAAGGCAGCCACTCGTCCTGTCCGCACGCCTGCTTATCGTAATGAAAAGGGTAGGGGATGAAAGCAGCGGGTTTCCAGCAGCCCTTGAGAGCAGCTGTTCCTGTGTTTGCTGCTATGACTGGCAATATTTGGCAGGAGACTTGCTGACAAGGGGATGGGGGCTGCTCTTCCACCAGAGGTTTGCATGTGGCCTGCTGGAAGGGCCTTGTAGACAGAAACTCAGTGAATTCCCTCTGGTGGGATCCAACAGCAGCTGGAAAACAATTTGCCTTCTGGTCAGTAGTACAAAGTATCCCTAGACTGGACCAGATGGCCACAACCCAGTTGCTCTGGAGGATTTTGCCCTGGACTTCACAGGCAAAAGAAGGTCATTTTTCTCTCTATTACCCCCTGGAGCTGAGCAGCTGGTGTGAAAATATCACTAGGAGCCAAGTCAGGGTGAGCCTGCAGCTGGCTTGTAATGAAGAGCACTGCTCTCTTTTCACTTCCCAGGTTCCCATCCTTTGCACTAAGGAAGGCTTATGGACAGAAGAGTTCAAACTGTGTGAGAACTTACAGGGCAACTGCCCGCCACCTCCGGAGCTGAATTTTGTGGAGTACAAGTGTGACCAGGGGCATGGAATAGGTGAGGACAGATGAAAAATAAGCAAAGATTGAAGCAAAGCGGAGTCCTGGTCCACCCCTCCTTTCCTCTCCTTGGCAGTGGGCTCTCTGTTGACTCAGTTGTGTCCCCCAGAGACCTAGCTGGAAGGTCACTCTTGCTGTATTGAGCCCCACTAAATTTGTGGCAAAATTCTGTTTTCTGTTCTCTTCCTGAGGATAGAAACAGTAGAGTGACTTCAGCCAAGTGCATATAGCGATTGTGTTCATGAACAAGATCAAGCTGGCTTCACTATAAGGATCTGTATTTTCAGAAGAAGCTGGGCAAGCCCAGCCCTTTAGAGCAATTTTCACTTCCTCAGGCCCTCCACACACACAATGTCTCTCAACTTATTATTGCTCATGCTTGCAGGATTAATGTGGCAGGTCCTAGACAAATGCTGACAACTGTATGTAACAGGGCACTTTCACCAGATGAGGGACCACACCATTCATTTCTTTCTTGGGTTTTAGAACCTCTGTTTTCAGGAAAAGCTGCAATTCTCAGTCGCAGTTACATCTCATTTGGCATCCTGCTGGACTGGACACTTCAGCAAAACCCACATCACTGAAACAAACACAAGGATCATCTGCACCTAATCAAAACTGGTTGAAAGAGGTCCAAGGCAGGGCCTGCTAAGTTTAAGTTTCATACAGATCCAAAGCTGGCTGGTCAGTGTTAGGTCTGGGACCCACCTATTTTTTTTCAGGGTGCTTTTTGCATTTTTTTTTCTTGCATGTCTTTATTAGTTCATAAGCTCCTAAGACCCTTTACCCTTAACTATAAAGAGATAGACATTATGGGACTGACTTACGTTACAGTAGGGCCAACCAATTTTGTTTTATTTCTTGACGATAAAGGCTCTGGGCTGAGCAGTTTTCCTGCTCTTCTGAGAAGAATGGCAATGATGGGTAAAGCTGTTGTTCAGGAATTCAGACATCCTGGAAGGTGCCAAAATTGCTTCAGAAAGTTAATCACTCTGTCGTTACTTCCGTCTAAGAACTTAATGCAAGATGAGCCAATAGGTTACATTCCAACAGGAGCAGCTCCTGGGTCATAAGTATTCAGCCTGATGGAAGAAAACATGAAAGAAGCTCCCTAACATACCAAGAAACATCCCATAACATCCAGGGCAGTCTTATTTTCATGCTGGATCTGATGTCCTGCTATTTGAGCTATGAGTGATGTTTGATTTCCTGCTCATCTGGGAGAGGAGAATTGACCCTGTAGTCTCTGGGGGTAATTTAAGATTCAGGGAAAGAATTGTCATCCCAGACTGGAAGGAAAAGGATCTCCTTTACATCTGCTTCAGCTCTCCGTGAAGAGTCTAGGTGCTTGGGTCTGGTGCCATGCTGTAAAACATAGTATTTAGCAACATTTGTGCTGTAAAACAGTGGCTGGTTCCTGCTAAAAATCCTCAAGGTGCTGTCTCTCCTCCCACAGGGGCTGTGTGCATTCCCTCCTGTGTCATCCCGCCCAGTGATCCCGTCACACTGCCCGAAAATGTAACTGCTGAGACTATGGATCACCGTCTGCAACCCGCCAGAGTCCAGGTACATGGGAGGTGTTCATCCTCTGACAGGGCATTCGCTAGCAGCATTTGGATTCTCTGGTGCTTCCCCATGCCTGCCTTGGGCAAACCTAGAGAAGAGGCCTCAGATATTTCTCCTGTGGTCTCCTTAGCTCTGCCTCCATTCTCTGCGGGGATTTTCAGAGAAAGCCGTTGCCTCGGGTGGAGAAGGGTGAAAACTGGAAGGGGAAGGAGCATAAATGTGTGTGGAGTTCGGCAGTGTCTCTCCAAGGAGCTTCAGAGGCTGCATGCGGTGGAGGGAGCTGCTCATTTTGGCCACCTCTGCCAGAATGTCCACCCAGAGACTGGTCTGGGCTCCGCAGTCAGGGAGGAAGATGTGCAAAATTTGAGAGTACTGAACCTAGGGCAGATGAGCACCACCAGCAGGGCCAGGAGGGAAGCATTCCCTGGAACGATTGGCGCATATGGCAACAGGTCCTTCACCAGAGACCTTCTGTTTTTGGAAATGTCACAGTTTAGCAGCTGTATGCTTTTTTGGCTCCAATTGTCATTTTTCTCACCTCATTTTAGTGAAACCCCTTACTTTTGGGCACTTTCCTTTGCCCATATGGAGCCCTTCTGGATATATCCATTTGGCAGTGAAGAGGCAGCTGGGTGACAAAGCCAAGAGGGAGTCCGGAGCCCCGTGCTGAGATACCATGTATCTCAGGAAGGTTGCCCTGACCTGCAATTTTCCACACAAAATGTTCTCCTTGAGCTAAAATAATTTCTCTCAGTTTCAACAAAAATGGCATCGACTTTCTTAAGGATAAAACGGCTGAGAAATACTCACATTTCTGGCTTTTTTAAGACTAATATATTTGGATCTTTAAGCTCTCATTTCCCCAGTTTTTGGCAAGCTCTGTCAAAGGACTTCACAGTACATCTCCCCAAGTCCATTTCTACTGAAAGGCCTTCACTCATGGTCAGTGGAAGCTCTAAGCAGTTTCTGTATATGCCTGCTACAGCAGAGGCCACAGGTCTTCAAGATAACCTAGCTATGCTGCTCCCCTTACAGTTTATAACTAGATTCTAGTGCCATGGCACAACTTCCCCCACTTCTTTGTTTTCATCTGTTCTAGATGCTACTGCACAGCTTTCTTCTCTTATACTCTACCTATTCAACATAAACTACCAGCTCTCATTTGAGCTGTCAAGGACAAGCAGGATATCTCAATGAATGAAGTTAAATGGAAGAATCCCAGTGATTTCTCAGCACACAGTGCATGCCTTAATCTGCTGCACTGCTGTCGCTGTGAGCCACTGTGCTAGGAGGGTTGAGTTTGGGAGAAAAATCCACCCTTGACACTTTGCACAATGAGAGTTCTTGTCACCAGTTACCTGGTAGCTGGGATGCAGCTCCAAGTAAGCATCTCTCTGCTAAGGAGGAGGCAAGGCAATGTCAGTTGTGAGGTGTCTTTGACTGCCAAAACGCTCCGGCTGGGCTTCTGCTTCTGGAACTGGTAGCCTTTTCCTCCCAATCTCTTACTCATTTGTAGGCAAAACAGCTCAAATAGCTCAAATAGCTTGGATCTTAACTGCACAACCCTCCAAAAAAGCAGCTCCACCAGGGTAATATTTCTTAAAATAAAAATGAAATGCATAGGAAGGAGGTGGAACAAAGAAAAGCAAACAACCTACTCAGGAGCCAGTGCTCCCATCCAAACACTTTCCCCTCCTCCTGGGAAGCCACAGGAGGCCCAGAGTTACCAGTGCTTCATGCCTGTGGATACCATTTTACGTCAGATTGAATCAGACCCACGGCTGATCATTGTCTGGGGGTGAGGATGCCCGTGGCATGTGGGATTGTTAAGCACGAGCATTGGAAGGAGGCCTTGAATTTGAGGGATCAGATGGTTTGGCCTGTCAAGACAGTGGCGTTCAACTTCCCTTCACCACCACTGTGGGTTCTCGTGCAAGGGAAGCATTTTGCAGAGAGGAGGAAAGCAGGAGGAGGGAGGAAGGCATCATTTTAAGGAACAGCATTTCTTGCCACGAGCTCTCCCTGGAACATCTTGTTATTGTCTCTTCCTCATCTTCTTCCTCTGCTTCCCCCACTTTTCCTTGTCCAATCCTTGTTGCTCCTTGCAGTGTTGGCTGCCCGGACTCACCATACCTGGGCGCTGCTGTTCTCCTGAGGTGACAGGGAGAAGATGAGGCAAACTAGAGCTTATGCTGGCCCACCTCCCATGGTCCTGCACAGGCCACGCTGGGAGAACCACTCAGGGTCCTGTTTTGCTTTCAACACTAATTCATTGCAGCCTACAGCCAGGCAGGTTGGTTCTCTTTCTTAATTTCCTAATCTGGAATACAAGTATGCTAAATTGCCCTTCAAAACACAGAACAACCATGTATGAAACATCCTAACAGAGTTAGGATCCAAATATCCTTGGGGCTGACTGGGAATCAACGAGCTCAGCCAGTATCCTGGGCCTCTGTCCCATCTGATCGTGTCTTCTGCCAGGACTAAGTTGCCTGAGCTGGCTGAGAATGGTGCTGTTAGGCCAGACTTGCTCCTGGCAACTGGTCAGGCTGCAACAGACACTGATTTTAGCAGAAGGAAGCTCAAAAATACAGCTAAAAGGCAAGAGGCCTGGGTGAACAAGCATCTCATATGCCTCTTGACACCTGCAAGGGTGTTAGAGCAGCGCAGCGTCCTGGCTATCAGCACGTCTTCTGGCCACCTTCCATTGTCAGCAAACAAGGGCCCATCAAGTAGATGGTAACCGAGCCAGCCGGCTTCCCCTCGATAAATATGTAACTGGCTGAGCCACATCATTGCCTCCGCTGTTGCCAGCTGAACACACAACTAGAGGCACCCCTTGAATTCAGGCCTCCTACTGACTGCAGGGACTCCCCCATCCCTGGCAGGCAGGAGTCCTGGGGATGCTGGAGCTTGCTGCCTTCCACTGTGCGTTTCACATGTGAGACAAGGGAACATGTATGTGCCCTTCTGTGTGATTCCTGCTCTGTGAAGGGCATCCTAGGACACTTTCACAGGCCAAGCGTCATTTTATGGGCCTCAGGTTTCAAAGTGTGCCTGAACTTTATAAGGAGGAAATTGTATATGTGGTGGGATTTTCCTTCCCCCTGTATAATCACGTGTGCTCTTTACAATATCCCTTCAGAACTCGTGGGATGGAGCATCTCACTTAGACGAAACCAAGCCCTCCATATCCTAGTCTTGTATCCGGTTGGTTGCAACAGCTGAATTAATATCTCATAAATAGCAGAGGTAACCTCATATGCACATATGAACGTGAGGCTGTTGCATCCACTGCAGACCAGGTCCGGGGAGGTTAGAGTCCCGGTGTCCTTTGGAGAACTGTTTCTCAGAGCTCGAGTAGGATTTAAGTTGCTCATTGACATAGGCATCAAGGTGATGACCACTTGGGCCCTATATCTGCTACAAGTGAGAAGCTGCACAATGAAGCATCATGCAAAGAGGAGAATGGGAGGATCAAGTGTGCTGCAGCTCTTCCAGCAAGAGCTTGCAGCCAAGACAGCAGGGCACAGGCCCAAGTTAGGCACCATGACATGGCATCGTCAGCTGACCTTAGTTCTCTGGCAATCCCTGTCATCTCCCTTTGTCGCTTCCCATTTTTATGGCCTCTACCTTGAGCAACATACCGAGGTTTGAGGGTGAATCAGACCCAGTTGTCTCAGTTTTAATGGACTTGAAAGGGCTTTCCCTGGAGAGAGGTGCAGGGAGGGTGGTTACTGCTGTTTTGCACCGGGATGAGCAGTGCAGAGACCTCCAGAGAGCACCTAGGGCTTTTGCATGACTCTTGCACCTCACCTGACGTCTCTTTTCTCCTTTTCTCTTCAGCATATTGTATGCACAGGTAGGCTGCGATGGTATCCGGACCCTTCCGTCATTCACTGCATCCAGTCATGTGAGGTAAGGCCCCCTCTTCCCAGCATGAGCTGCCCGCTTGTTGCAGGAGAGTTCCTGGCAATTCACACTCGCTCCAGCACGAAGGTGGAGCTGGACAGCTTTGAGTTAGCTCCGAGCTGGGCCAGGGCTTGCTGTCTGAGCAGAGACCAGAACAAGCATAGCTGGGAATGTGCTGCGATGACAAGCTGGGTTTTCAGAGCCACCAGCTACTGCCAAGACATCACAGAGGGTGGAGGAAACTCCACGGGTACAGGCAGTGCAGGCATGTGGAGCATCTGGGGGAAAACAGCCAGATCTCAACCAGGGATTTCCAGATACCACAGATTTTCACATGTGATTCCTGGCACTCTGGTCTCTGACTGCCCGCAGCCCATGTGTAATGAAGGGGTAATTAGGCCTGGGGTTAGTAGCTCAGACTCCTTAAACTGATTTGATCTTCCCTGAGGTTTGAGGATGTTTTAGATCAGAAATCCAATGGGAATACACTGTTTTTTTTTTTTTTTTTTTTTTTTTTTTTTTCCCTGAAACTCCTGTTTTGGAAGAAAACAGACAGTCAGGTCTTTTACTGGATGCTTTATCTCCAGCATGCTCAGTGTCAGTAGGACAGGCGTGTAATTCTGCAGTCCGCATGCAAAGCAAGCAGAGAAATGCAAATGCATGAGGTAGAGAAAAGATCAAAGATAAGGAGACTTTTCCACTCAAACCCATCTGTGGGCCTGAGCCCTGCAGGAATAGATTGGCTCCATAACTAGTTAGCGGAGTGGAACGTGGCCGAGGGGTCAGCTGGGCGTTATTGGCTTGGAAAGTGGCATGGTGGTGAGCGCTGTGTCCGTATCTCGCACTGAGCGCGCAGGGCAGCAACCAGGATGAGGCTGAGCAATGCGATTGCACTGCTGAGCTGCAGAGCCAGGTCAGGTCCTCGTAACATATTTCCTTCCTTGCACACTTCTTCCTGGCTGACTCAGGAAGAATGTTCTAGCAAAGGATTTCACTGGCAAGGGGTATCCCCAAAAAATGTGCACTGCCTCCAAGCCTGAATATTTCCTTAACCAGAACCACAGTTCTAGAGTAAAACTGATCCAGAAAAGCCCTGTGTGATTCACACATCCAATCAAAACAACTAGGATTTCCAGCATCGTATATGCAAAACAAACCGCTCCTGAAGAATCTGCAGACAAAGAATTCTTTGCAGAAATTGGTTAGCCGCTCATTTCATTTTGAATAATGACCAGGCACGAGAAAATAATAGACAGCTTGGAGTCAGTTAGAAAAGGAAAATAAAAATAGGCAGTCTTTGTCAGACACTATTTGTTATTGTAATTGAGGGTAAAAGGAAAATGGGAGGGGAAGGGAATTTTGGAATGTTGTATACTTAAACTTTGGGATTTTTACCAAAAAGGAACATGTAAATGAAGTTTGCGCACCAAAAATAGCACTTGGTTTTGCTGATACATTTTTTGACACACTCCCTTCGTTGAAAATGATTGGTTTTGCTCACCAGTTCTCCCCAGCTAAGCTCCTTGTCAGCTGAAGTGTGCATTAAAGGGCAAAGTAGATCAGCACACGGGACTGTGAGGCTGGAGTTCTGCAAGGGGCTTCCTTCCACAGGAAGGACACGTTATGATCCAGCAGAGAGATTCCAGCTTCCACTGGTTTTGCCTGTGTCCACTGTAATCCACAGGCTCCAAGCACAGGGCAGGATCTGCTCTACCACAGGCATTTGGTGGTTGAGTACTAGAGCTTAACGACTGATCCTCATTGTCATGGCAGGACTGTGACTTTCTAAAGTGTAATCTTCAGCTCAGCTCCAGGGCAATGGATTCGAAGCAGGTCATACAAGTCTGTGACCTTCTCCGGGGCTCCCAATTAGGTCAAACTGAGCGAATGGAAGTGCCTGTTTAGGTGACAGGTTATTCCAGACTTAGTAATATACTCCTTCCCCTGTGGCTCAGATGACAGAAAGAAGGCACAGCCTGTGAATGCAACCTTAGACACAGGTGCTCTGCATGTACCTTAGCCCCTCTTCCTCTGTGTTTTCTCCAGGCACCTCAGCCTGGATCTCTGTTTTCAATTACAGGCTCCATAGGAAGGATGAAAAATGCCAATCTGTGTGTGTATGTGAGAGAGACTATGTGAAATCCCAGAATTATCATTGCGCTCTTGTTGTTAGCCACCTAAACACACTCATGGTCAATACCAGTTCTTTCTCTTCCTGTGTGCTTGTCACCCCACCTACTTTTAAAAACAATTGCAGACAACTGTCTGGAAGAAGTTAAGCAGGCCAAAATTTTGTAATATCCTAACAGAAGATGGGGAATCTTCATCACGCTTGTAGGTTTTTCTACACCTTTTCTTTTGCTTTTGCTTTATCTACACCTTTTTCCATGCCCTTTCTGCTTTCCATTAATCTGTCAGCAGGAATGACCAAGCAGTGCACAAGCCTGTTCTGGAAATCTCTCTTCTGACAGGACCTAGGAGTGTATCTGTCATTTCTACAGTTGCATCAGCTTGGCAGCTCAGAGATATCCTGAGGTCAGCAAGTACACCCAGATCTTTCTCTACCTCTTTTATTTCCAGCTGATGAGCTCCCAGCTAACAGCAGATGTTTTACTATCAGTACTCCAGTGCTTGCCCTTCAGTTTTATACAAATGCATGTCATCCTGTTTCTCTCCCTAGTCCTTCAGGTCAGCTAATGATTTGTCAGATATCCTGATCCTCCCCTCTCTTTTCTTTGGCTCATGAGCAATTTCATCAACACACACTTACTCTTAAGGTCACAGTCATTCACCATAATACTAATCAAGATCAAGCTTCAGATTGTACTTTCCAGTCTGTGTCTGTTCATTTTCCTTCCTTCCTTCCTTCCTTCCTTCCTTCCTTCCTTCCTTCCTTCCTTCCTTCCTTCCTTCCTTCCTTCTTCAGCCATGTCCTCTCTCTTCTTCTCCCCCCTTCTCATGTGCTTGTCTTCAATTACTCTTTTTGCTGGGAGTTCTACAATCTTGCGTGTTATTCAGGTTGGCCTAAAAAGCCAAGTTTTGCTAGATAACTTCTCTTTTTTATGATGGGCTTCAGAATAGTTATTCTCTGGCCGTAAGCAATAACTCACACTAAAGCTGACTCATTCGAGGTATTGCACTTGGAACTGTTGTTTGGCAGTGGGGACAAAAAGGAAACCCCTAGGGTGACCACAGGGAGTGCCCTGAAGTTTGTTTTCACTTCACCTATGCTCACTTCTGTCCCATACTCTCATTTCATACCCTAGCTAAACTGCCTTCAGCCTTGTGCCTAAAAGCATGACAGTTCTTGAAAGCCATTTCATTTAGGTGTCAATGTCTTGGGCACATCAGAGAGGGTGAAATCATCTAATATAACCTCTAATTTATTCTTTTTGCATAAGCATCTCCCATCTCCTTTTCTTGTTGTCTTCTTGCTTTATCTGCTTAAGGAATGTTTTACTTTAATAGCCCCTGTTGGATCTGGCTTGGTTTTTGACTTGCCAGGTGTGCCTCTTGGTCCCAGACTCACAATCATTTCATCCCTTAAATTCTTGTTAATCCCTCAACTGAAGCAATCTCTGCTATGCAGTTGGCAGAGAAACGCTGTTCCAGGGAATTGCGCAGGTCACCTACGGTCTGAGTCACCCTTCAGAAATGTTATTGCCTCTCCATTGAGAGAGGGAGCGTGCTGGATGAGGAAGCTTTCTCATCTGGACACCTCAGGGGAACAACCCTGTGTCACAAAAATCCAGGCGTCCTGGCTCCTTACAGCCTCTCCTCGAAAAAGTCACTTCAGGCTGGGATACGGGAGCACCATCCAAGCTGCCCAGCCCTAGATGGAGCCCTGCCTCACAAATCTGCTGCTGGAAATTCCAGGTCACCGTGCAATGACACTGGAGGAATTCTCACTCATCTCTATCATACACTGGCAGCTCATCCCTGTGTCTCTCCTCTCCCCACCTCCTTTCTCTTTCCATTAATCTTGTCATCCATCTGCCTCCTGATCTCTTGGCATGCCTTGCCAAGTTCCCCATTCCCAGAGTGCAGAAGCACGTAGTTCGGCGGATGAAGGAGAGGGGCGGATGAAAAGCATTCCAGAAGCTCTTTGGGAATACAAGTTACTGCCGAGTGTGCTTTGCATCTCAACGGCCAGTGGAACGTGTCATCCCATGCCATCAGTAGAAAAACAGATGGCAGCGAGTCAGAGTGAAAGGAGAGGGCACACAGAGAGGACTTGGAGCTGGGTGGAGAGGGGAATGGAGCAGCAGAGAAACCCCCATCTCTCTCCCAAGGGATAGTTAAGATGCTGGTATTATACTCAGCAGCTTGAGAAGGTGTTTGCAGTCTCTGAAGCAGTGTCTCCCAAGCCAGGACAAGCTTGCATCCACATTCCTCCCATGCCAAGGAGCAAGGGATAGCTGAAGAGAGGCTGCTGCCTGCAGAAGAGCAGAGAGCATGTACAGAGATGAAGGCTGCAAGTTCCTGTGGCTGCTCGTTTAACCTGTTTCTGCCATAAAGTGCTCTATGTAGTGGAGTAACTACCACCATCCCACTCAGGACGAGGAACACAAGCTGCTTTTGAATGATCCCAGCAGATGTGGGCAGGCTATTCTGGGAAGCCAGTATGCTCTGCAAGATGCTGGCCCTCATCACTCCTTCTCCTCTTCTTTACTGGATGCAAAGTTCATGGCAAGTGATTGAAAGCAGCGTGCTCTGGACAGACCATTAGCAGGTAGAGCTTCATGTTGCTATGACTGGATCAAGAACTGAAATAGCTCTTGGTCTGCCTCCTAGCCTAGCAATTCCTTCCTAATGTGACTCAGTGCTGAACGCAGACTGCTTCTCTATAGCTCTCTTGCTTCCTGGCATCTCCGATACCTCCAAGCTGTTGAGCTGACTTCTTCTCGCGAGTGAGTAGGCTGACTCTCTATTTGACTATGTGCATAACATTTTCCAGCCTCATTCTTCCCAATCTTCATCCAAGGTCCAGACGAGTTACCTCGTTTCCTTCTTTTATGTTGTTAGTGGGTCTAAACACAGGAAGTCCTGGTGATAACCAAGAGGAAAGTTCCCAATCTACAGCTAGGGCCTGTATATGAAGCAGATGATGCATGGCTTACAGCTCCTCCAAAATCAGTGCCTGGCACCTCCTCCTCACCCCAACCTGTCAGCATTAGCAGAGCAGGCAACTTTTATTGCCATTTCCATGTCTGCAAGCAATAGCAGCAGAATTGGGTGTGCGTGAGAAGCCTCCCTGTGTTCACCCATGTGTGGTGTTTCTCTGAGGTTAGTAGTAGATACTAGCCATATTTCAAACCTCTAATCCAAGCCATCTGCAGCTGCATTCCACACGCTCTCTCAGATCATTGCCTTGCTTTCATCATCCTCCCCTTTTATCCCACTCCCTCTCCTCACTCCTCTTCCACTTGTCTCATACGTATTCCAGACACAGGCCTTAGGTAGCCAACAGGTGACTCACGCTGGCCATAGAGGCACATGCTCAGCTGACTGCCTGCAGCTCCTCCAGAAAGGACAGGTTATGGGCAGGCTCCCTGAGTCTAATCTCAGACCTAACGTATGGAGAATGTGGACATCTGTGGTCCTGTGATATCCCTCCAATCCAGCCTCCAGCCAAGCTTTCTCAGTGCAGTGCAACATGGTAGGTTGAGGTGACCTGGCTCCTGTTGCAGAGGTTCTGTCCCCTGCCTGGACACACTGGTAGGTATTAGCTGAGCTGGCTGCTCTGCTACCTTCTCTGTTGGGTTTGACTTTGTTTCCATTTCCTGCAGCGGCCCTGCCTGTAGGTTGGAGGTTACCAGAGCCTTTGGTTTGAGTCCACTACCTGGGGTGAAGAGAGACCACACCAGAAAGTTGTCACTAGCCAGAACCGCTGGGAATTTTTCAGGTCTTCCCTGCATGAGGACAAAATACTAAGCCATCTTCTATTTTGTGGTTTTCCTGAATATTTTCTATGTAAATGATGAAAAGGTGATTGAAGTGTGTCTGCAGATATACATTGTTCAACAGTCCAGTTCAATCTAGCAGGTTGTCTATAGGACCATCTACAACCCTTCTCACTACTCTGCACAAAGCCCTTAGCAGGTCTGTGGCATTTCCCCAGCATCTGACAGCCCTAATTAACCCTTTTGAAAGCATCTACAATAGTGGCAGTGGGAAGTCTCACCCCATATTAGGTCCCACTGTGTTTTAATTTTGCCATGGTCTTGTGGTAGGAGGCAGACTGTGAGTCACTGCCCTAGGCAAAACGCTAGAGCCTGGGCCCAGCTATAAGCAGCTGCCTCTGCTCATCGGCATCAGCAGGGTTGCAGCACAGGCCAAAAGTTGAATTTTGTTAAGCTGCAGCTGGAATAGGAAACTGGGTGTAGAGGCTTCTGCCAAGAAAACAACATCACCTCAGCCTTTCTTTTTTGTGACTCCATCTCTTCGTGAAAGATTATATCTGAAAGTGATGATCAGTGATGTCTTGTGGCAGATTGGGGCAAAAGTTCAGTGTCGCCGAGGCTGGCTGCAGGCAGAGATAACTGTAAGACAGAGGCAACGTGTGAGGATGTGAGTGGGATGTCTGCAATCTGGGAACAGAACAGGAGGGCAGGATGCAGCCAAAGGTAAGTGTGATCACTATCCATGCCTCAGAAGCCTCCAAAGCCCTTCCTGCATTGTGCTCTAGCTGCAAGAGCAATGACAGTAAGAAGTGCATGTTACTACAGCACCTGCAACATTTTAAGCAGCCTTAGAAGTCCTCGGAATGGGTAGCTATCTAGCCACCATGCCCTACGTTATTGTCCCTCATCCCAGACCCAAGGGGGCCTGGATTTGTATCACGGCAAAGGCCAGCCCAGGAAACCAGGCAGAAGTGTGACTCTGGTGGGATACTATCTCCTGGGTGTAGAGGACTGGAACCAGGCTCCCTTCCTAATCCCTTCGCCCATCATGGAGCATCAGAGTGCTCTGTTTTGTCTCGGAACTGGCCATGGACCTACAAGAGCAAAGCCTTTTACGTGGGGGAGGTAGTAGGTAAGAGTGGAAGCTCTCTGAGTACCTCCTGGGTATCTTTTCATGCTGCCCTTGCAGTACTGGTTAGCACAGGTAGAACCTCAACAACCAGGAGTGGTGGAGAGCTAAGAGGCAGACCTAAACTTGCTTTTCCAAGAAGGAAAGAAACAAGGGAATTTGGCTGTGGATTAACAGTGGCAGAGAGAAGTGAAATATTTTGCTTGCTTCTTCAACAGTGAATGAACAAAGACCAGAAGCCATGGTCAGCCCCACAAGGGTGTGCACTCAGGACTTCCAGCCTGTTAGTATTTTTCTGTCCTATGCAGCTCACTTGCCATCCCCTCCATCCCTGCCTGTGTCCTGCTTTCCCCTCTCTCAGCTGATCACAGGTCTTGTACCCTGTGACACAGACAGACGGAGTGGAAATCTGCCAAAAATACACTCTGAAATAAAAATCAATGACTTGCTCTTGCTAATAAATAAATATTCCCAACCCATCCAACTGCTCTTCCAACATGAATATTCCTCCTCAGCTCCTTCATCCCTTGTACATTGTTTTTCTTTATGTTTAAGATCTGTGACAAGAACTTGGCAGAAACCAGATACAAGTGGGTCAGGAGGCCCTTGTGGTTTACAGGGCTTGTTTTTCATAACCCGTTCTATCCTGCAACATATTTTGTGTGAATGTCTTGCCAGGAGATCTAATCCATGGCAAAAGGCGAGCTGCTGAAGGGACTGTTGCAGGCTGGTGCTAGTGGCATTGGAAGTTCTGGCTTCTCTCGCACGCACACAACACCAGCCTTGGGAACTGAGAGGGCTGGGGACCCACTTCCGAGTGCCAAAGTGCTTGTCAAGAGCGCTATCTACACACAGCATCTCCTTGTGCTCCTCTTTGCCTGTTCTTTCCTGCTCTGTTTTCTTCTGCTGATGCCTCTTGTCAGCACTGAGGTCAGCATGTAGAAAGGATTAGGCTAAGGACACTGCCATGAACAGATCGTGGATGCAGAAGCTTTTATACACACCACAGAGGCAGAGCCCTGCCTTTAGTTGGTGTTCATCCACCCCATCTTTCCATCTCTTTCTTCAGCCTTGTTCCTGTAGGCTGTGGCAATGGCCCTTCTGCATTGCTCTCTGCTGATGGTGTCTCTGAGAATGGAGACAGAGAAACTGTCAAGGCAAAAGTGTATCCCCGTTCAGTATCCGGAGGTGCTACATGCATGAGGAAGGACGTGCTCTCCCAGTGTGGTCATCCAAAGCAACATTCCAATCAGACACCAAGCAGCGATAGAACCACTGTGCTCTTATCCCATTCCAGCCTCCATTCCTGTCCGAACTCAATTCAGACTGATTCAGCCAGGACCCTGGTGCCTGCAGGGAGACCCATGTCCCATCTTTGTCCTGAAGACCACGTGGAGCTGCACCTACTGGCACTGCAGTTAGGTCTGCTACTGGGAACTGGGCCTTTACTTATCTACCTTGGGCAGCAGAGGCCAAGTGATGGCACATGGGATAAAACCAGAGCCCACGCCTCCTTCCAGCCTGTTGCCTCTTCCTTCAAGAGATTAATTGTTGCTCAGTGGGTGCAGGTCACACATCTCCTGTCCCTCTGAATGGCCCTTGCAGACTTGGTTGACTGCAGCTATTTCTGATCCGGGAGAAGGGATCAAAAGAAGGTCCCCAGAAGGAGGATTTGCTGCTGTTTCTCCTGCACAGTTTTGGTTTCTGACACCAAGTGATCAAGTCCACCTCGGCCTGTGGTGAAGGCAGAATTTGGCTTCTTTCATATCGCAGTCACTGAAAGCTGGGGCTGATATGTGATGATAGACTTTCTTCCTCAAGCAAGAAGTCTTTTTGCTTTTTTTTTTCTTTCTTTTCTTTTTTTTTTTTTTGTTTCTTGAGGGGAGAAAGATGCTGGAGCTGAAGCAGACATTTCTGAAGAACTGAGAAATCATGAGGGAGGAGCTCCGCATACTGCGTGAATAGCTCACGGACACCAGCAAATTCAGGAACAAGCAGCATTTCTCCATTCTGCTCTCTGGCCATGTCTGAGATGATGGTGCAAGTCCGTGATTTCTCCAAACCATTCCAGGGCCTTGGGCTCCCATGGTCACCCACTGTGGTTTAATAGCCCACACAGGAACAGCTCAGGGGGCAGAAGCTGGAAAACACAGAAATAATGTATGAACTATTGGGCATGTATGAATTTATTTTGATTTCATCTTTTTCAGACCACTTGGTCCCAGGTGCCTCTTCCACATTTCTAAAGCTCTGTCCCCTCAAGCTGTGCTCACTTGGCCTTCCTCAGTGCAGCGGACCAAGCAGCATTTGCCTGCTGATCGGAGTGGCACTGAGACATCCCAAAGAGCTTCCTGAGCAGCAGCCAGCGCTCTTCCCTCTCTGCCCCTTGGTGTTTTTCAGAGCTGATTTCCTCTTTGCGTGCTGGACGGCCTCTGGGAGGAGAGAGGGAAAGTGAATGTGCTGGGGCTGTTGGGGGTGGTGGTGGAAATAATAAAATAAAAGGCACGCTGCAACAGCAAGAGGGCCAAGAAAAATATTGAAACCAAACAATGAACATTGTCGTTTCCTCCCACAGTCTGCATTCCCAGTCAGCTTCCCTGGGCAAGCAGGAGGAGCCAAGAATTGCCGGGCTGGCTGCCTCACCAGTGTGTGTGTAAGGAAAGGGATGTTTCCTGGGGACACTGTGCTGTAGCATCACTTTAACCATCTGCTGCCATGTCTGCAGCTGAGAGGACTGAAACAAGCTTAATTTTCTACAAGGAAGCACTGGTTTGAGATGCTATTGAAGGGATAGGGTCAGAAGCATGAGGGAGAATTTTCAGATACTCAGGCCAGGATGCTGGGGTGATGGATGCACTAGGGTTTCAATTGAGTCTGACCTTCAAGAAGGGCTTGGATAGGTTTTGCATCCAGTCAGGGACACGCTACACTTCCTCAATGCATCACTTCCTCAATGCCCAGCAACAGTGCATCCCTGTACATAAAAAGTCAGGCAGAGGGGGCAAGAGACCTGTGTGGATGAGCAAGGAGCTTGTGGCAATGCTCAAGCAGGAGAAGGCAGTATACAGAATGTGGAAAAAAGGACAGCCCCCCTGGGAAAAATACAAGAGCATAGTCAGGGAATGCAGAGTTATGACAAGGAAAGCTAAGGCGCATTTTGAATGCAAGCTGGTGAGCGATGTTAAGAACAACAAGAAAAACTTTTTCAAATATATAAACAGCAGAAGGAAGACTAAGGGAAATGTGGGTCCCCTGGTGAACGGGATGGGCACCCTGGTTATGAATGACACAGAAAAAGCAGAGTTGCTGAATGCCTTCTTTGCTTCGGTGTTTACCAAGGGCAGCCCTTTAGAGTCCCAGGCCCTAGAGATGAGAGAAGAAGCCGGGAGAGAGGAAGACTTGCCCTGGGTAGAGGAAGATTGGGTAAGAGATCACCTAAGGAACCTTGAAACCCACAAATCCATGGGCCCTGATGGGATGCACCCCACAGTGCTGCGTGAGCTGGCAGACTCTCCATCATCTTCGAAAGATCCTGGAGAACGGGGGAGGTGCCGGAAGACTGGACGAAGGCCAATGTCACACCAGTCTTCAAAAAAGAAGGAGGACCCAGGCAACTACAGGCCAGTTGCCTCACCTCCATCCCCTTAAAAGTGATGGAACGGCTCATACTGTCCGTTGTCTCCAGGCACATAGAGGACAAGAAGGTGCTCAGGACTAGTCAGCATGGATTCACGAAAGGGAAATCATGCTTGACTAACCTGATAGTCTTCTATGATGGGATGACCAGCTGAATCGACGAGGGGAGAGCGGTGGATGTCATCTACCTTGACTTCACCAAGGCTTTTGACACCGTCCCTCACAACATCCTCCTGGACAAGCTCCGGAGGTGTGGGATGGATGAGTAGACGGTGAAGTGGATTGGGAATTGGCTAGAGGGCAGAGCTCAGAGGGTGATAATTAGTGGTGTGGAGTCTAGTTGGAGGCTTGTGTTGAGCAGTGTCCCCCAGGGGTCAGTCCTGTCCTGTTCAATTTATTTATCCACGACCTGGATGAAGGCACAGAGTGCTCTCTCAGCAAGTTTGCTGATGATACAAAGCTGGGAGGAGTAGCTGACACCCCAGAGGGCTGCACTGCCATCCAGAGGGACCTGGACAGACTGGACAACTGGGCGGTCAAAAACCTCATGAAATTCAAGGCCAAGTGCATGGTCCTGCACCTGGGGAGAAACAACCCTAGACATCAGTACAGGCTGGGGACTGATCTACTGGAGAGTAGCTCTGCAGAGAATCATGGGCATCATGGTGGACGACAGGTTGACCATGAGGCAGCAGTGTGCCCTCGTGGCCAAGAAGGCCAATGGGGTCCTGGGGTCCATTAAGAGGAGTGTCTCCAGCAAGTCGAGAGAGGTGATCCTGCCCCTCTACTCAGCCTTGGTGAGGCCACATCCAGAGAACTGTGCCCAGTTCTGGGCCCCACAGTACAGGAGGAATGTGGAGGTGCTGGAGAGAGTCCAGCGCAGGGCCACGAGGATGATCAGGGGCCTGGAACATCTGCCCTATGAGGAGAGGCTGAGGGAGCTGGGCCTGTTCAGCCTGGAGAAGAGAAGACTGAGAGGGGATCTGATCAGTGTGTACAAGTACCTCAAGGGAGGCAGTGAGGAGGATGGGGCTGGCCTCTTTTCAGGAGTGGCCACTGACAGAACAAGAGGAAATGTCCACAAACTTAAGCACCAAAAGTTCCACAGGAACTTAAGGAAAAAAATTCTGACAGTGAGGGTGACAGAGCACTGGAACAGGCTGCCCAGAGAGGTTGTGGAGTCTCCTCTGGAGATCTTCAAGACCCACTTGGACGCAATCCTGTGCTCTAGGTGGCCCTGCGTGTGCAGGGGGGACTAGATGACCTCTAGAAGTCCCTTCCAACCTTAGGCATTCTATGATTCTATGATTCTAATAGAATGCACTTTTTGGAATATCTTGGCTAGGTGGGGTAGGAGGCCCACCTAGGAGGGAAGGAGGCCATGCAGCTGAAAGAAGATGCACTATTTTTCCTGCCACTGATAAAGGGCTATCACAGCCTCTTCATGTTTCCTTTCATTGCTGCCCCTCTGCAGAAGCCTTTGCCCCCTCAACCAGCTCCATCCCATGACACACAGCAGTGGCATGTGCTTGTTTTGTGCCCGGGATGCTGTTTCTCCTGCAGCCCTCAAGTGCTTTAGACCATCAGCTCTTCCTGGCACTGAGGGCTGCTTGAGGTGATGCCCTCAAGCCCTCTGGACTTCTGTCTGCCTGTGCTGTCACGGTGTGGGGTGCAAGGGCTACCAGAGTGACTTTGGAATGAGCCTTGTTTTGGGCTGACATCCCAAATGCCACCAGTCGTCATGAGAAGAGCACAAGCAATAATAGCAAAGCTGCTACAAGAGGGACAACCGTGATCACAATGCAAGGGCAGCTTTTTAGGGCTGGCCCTACCTGTCTCCTGTGCTGAACTGATGCTTCCCTCTTCCTCTGCAGTTCCTTAGAAAGTTACAACTGATGAGGAATAAAAACACCAGCACGTCATCAGCTGCAGGGTCTCACTGTTACCTGAGCATTCAAAGAGTCTGCCCAGTCATTTCTGATATCTCAAACTTCAAAGCCCAGAATACCGATGCCTAGTGGGAAAGGCACAAGGACAGGAAAGTTCTTGTTGACATAGAAGGAGCATAAAGGAAAACTACATGCCCTCCTGCAAGCACTGCAAAACACAGGGCACGTGCAGCCTCCCAAAGGCTGGGGGACACATTTTGCTGTCCTGCAAATCTGGACTTGATTCTCTGAAATTGGGATATGGACTTTAACTACAGACAAATGGAAATTGCAAGCGCTTTCCATCCCAACCAGGAGCGCAGAAACAGACTTTCTGCTGGAGCGAGGAAGGAATTCTTCCCTCTTGCTGGGGTCATGTTACATAATTGGCCAAGTGCATGTTGTATTTTCTTCTTTCCACCTTCCTCCAAAGCAGCTGAAATGGGTCATTGCCAAAAGCAAGCTCCAGGTCTGCTCAACTAGCACAAAATTTGCATTCCTAAGAAATAATGTTCCTCAAGTATCTGTGAAGGAGCATCAAGATCTGTGTGATACTTATGTCATTTGTGATTTATTCGTCATACTCAAGTACCTTCTCCAAATCCAACTTCCCAGTCTTGCCAGCCTCCTTTCCCTTGCTTCATCACACCCTTTTAAGTTCTTTCGCAGAGAATCAACCTACATAGAAAGTGCTTTGAAAGAAAAGTATGAGGATGCTGCCCACCTGATACTGGGAGAAAGAGGGCAACTCTAAGAGTTGGGATGCCCTCCAACACGATTCGACGATGCAAAAGGCTTGGGAAAGGAGCCAGCGCATAAGGAGAGAGCCAGCAAGCTTCGCCCCAGCTTGGAGGCATCTGCAGGGACAGTGGAGAATGTCATGTAAAAGATGTGGCTCCCCGGACAGCATCTTCCAGGAGCTGTGAGTGAAAGGACATGGCAAAACGCTGAAACGCTCCGGACACTGCACGGCCTGAACACGTGCGCAGAGCCAAGCCAGCTGCAGTGTAGCTCGGGGACTTCCATGATCCTTTCTCAGATTCTGCTTTTTCGTGCAATCCTCCCCAATCCTCTCCAATTCCTCCTCCCCAACCCTCACTTCTTTCATCTCTATTCCCAGTTTTGAGAGCATGCGTCTTTTTTAGCCCATTTGAATTGCCAAGCATTTGATTCATGGTTGCTATTTTTATTACGGTAGCACAAATTTCAGGCCCTGGTGCCAGATGCTACACCTCGATGTGCTAACACATGCCCCAGCAAAGCTACTGTCTGAATAAACAAGGAAGACAAATGTGGGGAGCGGGAAAAGGTGCTGACCTCGCTCCAGCAGCCCCGGGGTGTCATGCAGCCCAGCGGAGAAGCTCTATCTCACTAATTCAGTGTGAGGCAGCTGCAGCAGTCACGTTCTTAGTCACTTTTTCCCATTTTATACAAGCTGTTTGAATCGATTCTTTTTTATCCTTGCATTGGAGGATGCATATTCTGGCAGCTGAAGCTCAGCTGGATCACATGCTTTTGCCTTTACCTGGCTGCGTTTGCCTTTCCACAATTTTCTCCAGAGCTACACAGGCTTTTGTTTTGTTTTGTTTTGTTTTCCTGACAGCTTAAGTATTTCTGTGAGTTTCTGACATGGGCAAATTTTCCTTCTCCCACCACTGGCATTGATTTCTGTGGATCTACTTTAGAATCGCAAATGTTGCCCGCAAAAAGGCATCGTTTGCATCTTCAGCACATGCACACCCGTATGTCGCCCTGCACTGGAAATGTCAGGTCGTGCAGCCAGTGTCCTCCTCTGCCTTGCTGCTTGCAAAACAAATGAAATTGACAGATGTATGGCCAAGTGAATGTCAAGCCCACGCCCGTATCCTCATCAATGAGGGCTGATCCATCAGGATCTTTGTTTTCTGCTTACAAAGACTGAAACCAACTGGAGGTCCTTGAGAAGTCAAACCAATGGGATTCACTTTATCTCCCTTGGAAAATTACTGAAAGGGGCAGCTCCTTGCTAGCCCAACTCTTGAGTTGTTTCAGGAGCATATAAAGAACTCTTGCCTCATCAAGGGGCACATTTGCAGCCATCTGCTAGACAAAAGTACTAACTACTGTGGCAGTGTGAGAGCCACATTACTGCACTATGGAGAAACTGAAGAGTTTGCAGTACTAGCTTAGCTGTCCTTCCTTCCTAGCCCTGCTATTCTCCTAAGTTCTTCACTTCTTCATGCCTAGGCTCCCTCACTGGGGGTTATGCTGACCCAGGATAGTCCTGAGGTGTTTGGCTTCAGTAGAGACAAGGAGAGGAAGAGATGTCACTTGTGCAATACCCAAATGCTGTGTGGCTCTCACTGCCGTGGCTGGCCTGCTGTGCTCACTGGAATAGCTCAGGCTCTGTGGATGGTATGTGCAAGGAGTCTGGATAGCTCCAGGAAGCAGCTCTGCTCCTGGGACGAGCTGCTGCTGCAATACCCACAGTAGACCGAGCACGGGAGGGCAGGAAGGTCCTTGCATCAGGCCTGCCGAGAGTGGGGATGTCACAGGCCCTGAGCAGAGCCAGTGTGACTGGCACCATGCTGAAGCCAGGGCCACCCCGCGCCCTGCAATGCTGGTGGCAGCAGTGAGACCAGAAGGAGCAGGACAGCAAACATCTACCTGGAGGCAGATGCAGAGCCTCCACTCAGGAGGTGGCTGTGGGGAGCCTGGGCAGCTGTGCATGGCAGAGTCACCGGTCCCCAAATGGTGCATCTGGCTCTCTGGAGCCTCGAGTCCAATTAGTCATTCCTTATTTTCCCCTCATATGTTTTTCCAGTGTAATTTGGAGCATGAGTTGTTCAGTTTCCCCAACAAGTGTTGCCATAGGAGCCTCTATTTGTTTAGGGTGGTGTACGGGCTCTGGCGGGTCGAGGGGATGGGGCAATTAGCCCTAATAGATGTAGAGAGAAAGCGAGTGCCTCTTGTTCTCAGCCCAGTCCCCGTCTCTGTCCCCTCCCAACCCTGCACACAAGACATGGTCTGGAAATCATTTCAGACCTGTGCAGCTGGGACAAGCAATCCTCCACAGCAGTTATATGGAAACTACAGAAAACGTGGGTTTTATTTTGCCAGTGAGTCATGACATATGGAGCAAAGCTCAAGGAAAAACTCCAGGGCATGGAATGCAGCAAAAGCAAAGCACACCCAGCCGCTTCCCCGCCAGTGAGAAGGCCCCTGCACCTGCGGTGCCAGCCCCTCGTGCCACCAATGGAGGCCGTCCTCACCCGCGGCCTCGCTCAGGGAGGTTCTCACTCATCTAGGAGCTCCTGGCAGTTTTCACTGGGGACAGAGTGTTAACCCTGGCACCGTGGCATGCCCTGGTCTTCACATATAGGAAAGTGACCCTAAAGGGTCCCAGTGCCAGGGCTCAGCTCGGTCCTTCCAGCTCCCTTCTAGCTTGGTGGGCAGCCTCCGGCAAGTGTCTAAGCCCCTCTTGCTCAGTTTCTCCATGTGAGAAATGGCACTAATATTTCTCTGCATTGCTGAGGGCTTGGGAGGGTTTTTGCAAGGTAAGTGACCCTTCGCAGATGGTGCTTTTCTCTTGTGTTGGCTGGATTTGCACATGTGTCACCAGAATGAGTTTTGTAAAGAAGTTTTCTCCAGGGCTTTGTGCATCATCCAGAAGCTACGCTGTCATCTCAGGAGCTCAGGTTTCCTGGGAACAGAAAGGTCAGCTGAGCAGTAGTGCAGTATGGAGGGATCTAGGCCAAGTTTTGGGTGTCTAGCTGCACTGCCACTGAGCCCTAGGAAGCAGGGTCATGGCCATGGCAATGAGGGGTGTCAAATCACTTCCAATGCTGCTTTCTGGATGCTCGAGTGAGCAATGTTATCTTTACATGTCAAGGCTTGCTGTGCCTCAGTTTCCCAGCTGCAGAAAGGCCCATCCTTTCTTATTCTCCTCCGGCAATATCTTTCAGGTGAATGCAATCTCTCCTTTGATGCTTGGATTTGGCCCAGAAACTGTAACTGTGACTCATACTGCTACCCTTGACACAGGCCATAATCTCTGCTCTTATTTCCTGTCCTGCGTGAAACAAAAGTGATTATTAATTAGCACTGGGTCCAGTTCTGGTCAGTGTGAGTCATGATGGCAAAAGGCTCCATCAGTAACCAGGTTTGGTCATCGTTTTCTCATGGCAATAAATGGCAATAGCCTCTGTTCTTGTATGTTGGCTTCAGCGTTCAACCCAGAGTTGTTTGGTAAGGGGTGCTCCTGGGGAGCAACTCACTCAAGGCAGAGTCTTGATACACTTTGAGAAGCCTGGTTGTCATCTGAGGCCACCAAATCCAGGGAAACGGAACAGGGAAACAGTAACCCTTCGGGAGCAGAGCCTTGATTTATGAGTCAGCAGCTAACAGCACGGAGCCTAGGGTGAGAGAAGCGTCTCATTACTAGTCACTCGGCTAATGAATGGCCTCTTCGTTCTGTTAGCACATTTATTTGTTACTTGGAGGTGCTGGTGTATATCTATGATAAATAAACCTCAGTTGCAGATTTTTCCTGACAGTTCACTGCAAATGCTTCACAGGCAAGTTATTTAGTTACACCAGTCACACATCATTGTTTCTCAGCCTTAGTTGGCTGCTTCTCAGCCCTATTTTTTTCTTTTCTCTGATCAGATGACTAAACAATAATAAAAGATTTCTGAATGGCTGCTTATGCCATTTAACATTTCTGGTCAGAAAGCTATTCTGCTGGCATAGCCTTCTGTTTCCATGTTAGAGCTGACAGCAGAGAAAGCTTGTTAATGACGGGCCATTTACTTGAGCTGCATCAAGGCAAACTGAGCTCTGCAAACTCCTCATGGTTCAGGTGAACCCAACAGTGTTTTATAGCAGAGCAGCAAAAGGCACTGGGCCACACAAAGAAGATGCACTGTTTACAAAGCACATAAACATCAGCGTTATTCTCATAATGCAAAACCCTCACTAGGCAAGTGGGCTTTTCTGAAGTGGCCATGTGATTTAAGAGTAGAAGTGCTGTTGACTTTGATGGGAATTTCTTCTCCTGGATTACCTGTAGAGTTTGGAAATGCCTGCTCTGACTTACAGATGTTCCCAGAACATGAGTATTAACAGCAGTAAATGCATTTGCAAGTCTAGGGAATGACTCCAGGCATTCACCTCGTTGAATTGCTTCCTGTGTAGCTCTAGGAAAGGCAGGCAACCATCAAATTTCCTTACACCATCTTTACAGAGGGTGGAATCTGGGCCTTGAAGAGAAGATATGAAGATGAAAAGGGCCATGTTGCCAGTATCCCTGCTTATCAGAATGCCCGTGTCCTCTCTATGCGATCCAGAAGTGGATTTTGCCTGTGGAGAGCTAGGAGTTAGTTAATAAAGATTCCTTCTCCAGTGACCCTCCTCAGCTAGCCTAGGAAAAGCAGCCTTGTGCTCCAGTCTGACAAGGATTGGCAGAGCCAAGTGTTGCAGCAAAGGCTGGATCCTTTAGAGGAGGGTTTAGAGGAACTTCGTGACATGTCCCTCCCCTGCATGCCCAGGACCTGGGCCAGATCAGGAACTTTCTGGAGAAAGCTTCATCTCTGCAACCAGCACTTGCCAATGTTTGGTTCGGCTTAGACACAAGCATTTCTGGGAGGCTCTCTGCTCTTTCTCATAATTCAAGGGAGAAGGACACTGAGGGCGCTCAGATATTGAACAGGATCCTCTATTGATCCTCTTCTCAATATACATGATGCTGCCCAAGCTGCATCACAGTGCTCACCTTCACAGGCAAGCTTTCAAATTAAAAGAAGGAGCGTTGCAGGGAAAAGCTGGGGTAGCTTCTTACAGAGCCCAACTCTGCACTCACGCAGAGCTGGACTGCAGTGGACCTGCCTGTGAGGGACGTAACGCGGTAGCAGGGCGCGCGGTGCTGTGCAAGGGGCTGTGAACTCACTGCCCCTCCAATGACACTGGTCTCCAGGGAGCAGCGCCTAGAGGCATGGGTACTTGAACCTTTGGCATTAAGTGGGACCCTCGCTAATGGTATGGATTTGTTGCCTTACTTCCTGATGCAGTTCTCTGGAGTGGAGAAATCCGATCCTTGAGCTACAGCTGCTGTCCTCTTAGCACCAACTCCTCCATACACAACAAATGGGATATCAACTTTCCATTGTTGCTTTGGTTGGTGGCTCTGTGTTGTGCTCTGCCCATTATAGTGGTGTCTGAGGGACTTGCTGAGGATCCGAGATCTCTGCTGTTGGGATGAACCTTGCACCTTTGAATAACCCTTTCAGCCACAACTCATTTCTCTGCCTACAGCCTTTCCAAGCAGATGGCTGGTGTGACACCATCAACAACCGGGCATACTGCCAGTATGATGGGGGTGACTGCTGCTCCTCCACGCTGTCCTCCAGGAAGGTAAGTGAGCATCTTCTGTGGCTCAGACCACGAGTTAGGATTAAGCATTCACAATTCACCACGTTCTTTGGCTTTGATGACCATGGGACCAGGATTAAAAGACATTTCTTCCATTAGTACCACACAAAACCATGTTTTTAAACCAAAGCCAGCTGCAGCTGATGGACGTTGTTCTATTGATTACAGCAGGGTTTGGACCTGGGCCAACAGGGCTCAACGCTCACCCAGGCTCCCACTCAGGCTCATGGAATTCCTTCTCATTTAAAATGCAAGTCCCTACAAAATTTCTTCTGTAAGATTTAGTGCTTGTTGTGATGAGTCAGAAGGCACCTTGCTGCGTAACTGCACAATCCTAAGGGACTTGATTTTTTTGTTGGCATCCACAAGCTCAGTCCAGACTGTCTTTCCTTCTCATGTATCCCAGGAAGGAAGGAGGGATCAATAACGTAAAGGTAGCAACTCAGAGATGCACAGACCCTTCGTATCTCCCATTGCAATGTCCCCTCCCACCTAACTCACTGTCCAGCACTCACAGCCCATCCTTCCTAAATGTATTCAAAAGCAAAACAAACAATAGGGCATGAGATAATTTCTCATTGCAAAAATATGTGAATTTGGATCTTCTTGTCTTTGTTGTGGAGCCTGAATCGTTTTTCCTTTCATCACACATATACACACATGGAAAGGAAAAATAAAATCCTGGGAAGATCCAGTTCAGATAGGAGGGAAAAGGCTTTACACCCAAGTGATGAGTGAAATCTCCCCAGTGATATCATGACATCTTGGAGCATGGCATGGCTCTCAGGAGGTCAGGGACATCTCGATGCCCAGAGTAAAGGACAGGATTGTAATGGAAAGCGCAGGAATTCATGTCCCAGAGAAGACCCCACCTCAGCTCACATCCCTCACAGATCCTAGCTGTCCAGCCATGCTCCATTGTATCCTCCCTCACTTTGCTGTTATGGCAGATACGGGAATACAGGTTTCTAACACAAAGCAACCCCCTTCACCCTTTCACTGGCTCAGGTAACCCCCTTCACCCTTTCACTGGCTCAGAAAAATCTGATGTGCTTCTGCAATAGGAAAATCCCTTGGCGTTTTGCATGGTTTGCATGAAAGCCTCAAGTAGAAATTGCTTCCTCAGCTCCTAGGGCCCACTTCTAGGCAATGGTCAACCACGAGCCAGATGCTTTGCTGGTGCCTGCCCTCCGTGTTCTGCTGCCACCAGTTCAGGCACAGGTGACACCAGGTGGCTTAGCCATGTAGTTCTGAGGTAGAGAAAGCACTGACTAGCAGTACAGCTGAGGCAGGTCCAGAGTCCAGAGCAGCTTGAAGGACAGGGCCATGGAGTGCGATACGGACAAAGGGTGGCCATCTAACAAGGACGAAACTGAACCTGAAATCTAGAGGTATCTGCTAGCTCCAGTCCAAAAACCCAAAAGTGCCATGGGAGATTCCTCCCAAGGATTTGATGTTTGGGGCACAAGCCCTCATGTTGACCCTTGACTGCAAAATTTGCAACACAAGTTACCAAAAAGAAAAACTCAAAAGAAGAAAACACAGTGGATCACAATTAGCACCAGGGGCACATTGGACTGTTTCTCAGTGAGGAGGGAGCCTGCTGGTCTCTACAGCATCAACAACATCCAGCAAATACTGAAAGTGTTGGTCTGTCCATACAGGGGTGGAGAGGGTTTGTTGAGCTGAGGGTTCCCAGTGGCCCAGAAGGCTCAAGGCAGAGGCTCAGCCTGGAGTTACTTTTCCCCTTTGGTGCCTGTAGGTCATCCCGTTTGCTGCTGACTGTGACCAGGACGAATGTACCTGCCGTGACCCAGCAGCCGAGGAGAACCAGTAGTGGCTCCACCAACGGCCTCTCTCGGTGAGATGAGCACCGAAGGAGCAAAGGGGCAACAACAGGGGCTGCTGGGAGGGTGACAAGAGACACGAGGTGGGTCAGGAGACACCAAAGTAAGAGCCGGACAGTTGGGAAGAAGGCAATGTGGGCACCCAGCGTCCCACGACCCCTCGTGCAAGAGGAACGATGGGCACAGCAGGGATGGGGTGAGACCACCAAGGAGCCCGTGGGCAGAGGACAGACGTATTCACTGCACTGCTGCGGTCCCCTCTCATCCTGCACCCTTCCCCTCGGGCTCCCTCCCAAACCAAACCCGGCACCTGGGGCCCGCCATGCATGCGAGTGGGCTCACCGAGGAGTCTGGCCACTGCCTTGGCCGCACGCTGCGCTGGGCTCCAAACCAACAGCTGAGAAGCTGCCACGGACACTTGGTTCTGTTACTGCATCGACGGGTTGCCAATCCTGAGTGTCTGTCTTTGCTCTGAATTTTGTCACTATTCCCCCTCCCTCTACTGTATAGGCTTCTTTTAGCAAGGTCAAGGTAGTTGTGATTTCCCTGCAAATATTTAAACTTAATTTTATATATATATATACATATATATAATATATATATAAATATATATTATATTTTCTTTGCTTTTCATGAACCTGAGAAAGGATATCCTTTGTCACACACCCATGCTGCTGTGAAGTACAAACCATTGGGAAAAGTGCAGGTAGGGCGGGAAAGAGTAGGGAATTTCCCTTCATTTGCTAAGAAGGAGCTGGAGAGAGGACAGAGAGAGAGAAGCCAAATTGGACTATGAGAGGAGACAGCTCCCCAGGCACACGGTATGCAGGCTGGGACCTTCAGGTGCTCTCTGCAGCTGCAAATGCCAAGTTTTGCTTTTGGCATTTGCAGGTGCCTTGCCTTTCTCTGGTGTGGGTCCCAAGACAGGATTCTGAGGTACAGCGGTACCTGCAAAGAAATACTACTGTACCCGTGATCCATCCCCCCGCTGCTGCAGCCTAGGCGAGCAGCACTTTGCTGGAGCATACAACAATCTCTGCCTGCTATGGAGACACCTCGGGAAGGGGCACGTGTCCATGAGGACTGTGGCGTGGTGGGCACTAGCAGAGACGCTCCACGATCCCACCCTGCCTTGCCCCCTGTTCTGTTTCAGCAGGTGATGACCCAACTAGATGAGAGATGTAGAGGGCAACAGAGTAACCACATCACACTCTGAAAAGAATGAAGCTAAAGAACTGCTTTTTGTTTTCTTTCCCCACATGTCCTTTCCAAACTCAAGCTTCAGCAGTGTTGCCAGCAGCTCTGTGAGGAGATGAGACCCAGAGCACAGGGAGAGATGGGGCACAGAGGACATGTCAGGAGACTCTTGACATCATCTTTTTCCATTGAGCTTCTCCTTGTTGTCTCTGCTACTGAATCAAGGGGCAAACCCTGTGAGCCTGCAGCGGGGTGAGGCCAGGACCAGGGTTTGGCCGGCATAGGAGCGATGGAGAGAGGGTGACACAGTGTGGAGAGACTGGGGATTGTCAAGGCAGCCATCCCATTCTTTGGCTTTTGCTGCACTGATTTTCCTCTGGCATCTCCAAAAGCTTTGGCAGGATAGGAATGGAGACATCTAGACATGCCACCCAGTGCCCAGAAATGAGATGCTTCATCCTTCTGCAAGCCCTTTTCCACCTTCAAGAGCACCCATGAGTCCTTGATGGGTCACTTGGCAGCAGGGAGCGAAGCTCAACCAATAATTTGCTGCTCCTGGAGCATTTGCTGGGCTGAGCCAATGTGGACGGCCCCGTGCAAGACCTGTCACCCGAGCCGAGTTAGCCCTCAAGGAACCCTGCGAGAGCTGGGCCCAGGAGGGCAGGCAGGAACTAGGGAGGCAGCAGCAGTGGATGTGTGGAATGAGGGTGACACTCAGAGGAGACATGAATTTCAAGTACCTGCATCATGCCGTGCCAAACCCTTCCCTGCTTGACTGGCTGCTGGAGGACAAGGCAGGCCATTAAAGTGGGAGCCTAAGTATTCAGAGAGCAAATTTTTACCATCTTAGTATGGAAAGCCTCGTGTCAGTAGTGACTCGCCCAAAGGTCCCCTGTCCCCGTAGGGCGCAGGGCCGTGCGCGTTGCGAGCACCAGCGCAGGGCAGGGACCCGAAAGCAGGACGCGGCCCGGGGAAGGGACATGCTGGCTGAGCTGATAGAGATTTGTGCTTCTCGTGAACAGATAGCTTCTGCATACCGAAATATTGTTCTTCTATAGCGACACTGAGTGTTCTTTGTCCCTTTTAGGGTTTTATTCACAACGGAAGCTGCTACTATTTTTATTTTTTGTATTTGATAATTATTTTTTATAAAAATCTATGAAAAATAAATAATCTTCTCATCCTCCACCTCTTCCGTCTCATTGCATGACTGTCCCAGAAGTGGGAGGGAGGAGGGTCAGTGCCTCCTGGGGCCTGCAGTCCCTTCCCTGCCCCAGGCTGTGGCCTTTCCCAACCCTTGTCCAAAGCTCGTGAAAGAGCTCCCTTTGGCTGTGGCTTCCTTTTGCAAGGGAAGGTGGGATGGATGGTTCTCACCATGTTCAAACCCACCACCCCAGCTGCTTTGGCTGTACCCCCGTGGTGAGCACACATCTACAGAGTCTTTGGGACACCAGGTTGTCCAGACGTGTTAGTGCCAACGAGCCTGAAAGGTGACTAACACAGCCTATTGCAATTGAATGGGTTTTCACTGCTTTCACCACAAAAATGACCTGTTTCTGATCTCTTTTGTAATGATCCTATCGTGAAAAGCACAGCCTGTTCCTTCCCTCCCAATGAAAGCCATGTCCTAGCCGCCCCGTGCACATCACTCAGAGGCAGTGCCTCCCTTCCCTACCTCTCTTGCACGGCTAGCTGGAGAGTTTTGGTGTCCTCACTGTCTTTGGTGGTCTTGAACCAAATACTTTGTACACACAGACTGGGAAACCGCAAAGACCATCCCAATAGTCTGAGCTAAAATAGCGGCATATCTATCCCGGCTCTGTTGCTCCTGCAAGTGTGGCCAGGCCAGGTTTGACAGTCCTGACACCTCCTGCTTTGGAGGAGGCAAGAGCCACCCAGGCTGGTAGTGGTCATGGGCAGATCTAAGCCTGGACCAACGTGCTGGATGAAGCGCTACCTTTTCTAGGAACTCAGGGAGAAGGGCTTGCAGGGCTTCCCCTCATTTCTGACGGCTGCATTTCCCATCATTGGGGTTTTTAAGTTTCCAGTCTATGTTTTCTTTCTTTTTATAAGGTAGTTTGACCCCAGGAAATAAAAAGGCCCTGAGGAAAGAAAAAAAAAAAAAGTCCTTTTGATTTCCAGTGGCAGCTGGAGGAACACACACATCATTTCAAGTGGCCCTGTTCTGGGGCCACTTCAAGCCTCTCCCCTCGTCGGGCTGGGGAGCTCCAGGTGATGTCCCAGGGCAAAGGCCACTGCCAGCCAGTGGTCCCTTCTCCCAGCTCACCAGGACCGGCTCACAGGTGTCCTGCACACAGGGGTCTCTTGAGGAGGCCCTTGGCAGCTGCACAGCTCCCTGGCAGCGCTTGAAGAGGTCGAAGCCGTGCAAGAAGTTATTTGTCTTTCCTTTGCCACACTCCTCCTTTCCAAACGGTGGAGAAGGTGAGTCACGGCTGAGCAAGTGGAAAGAGCGGAAAGGGTTGAAAACCACCCGGGACTGCGGTGGGCCAAGGGAGCCAAGGGGCTGCGACCCCAGGTCGAATGCTACAGAAAGCAACAAAATAAGCAAAAAAGGTGGCCGGTGACTACAGGTGGGTTGGGGCCCTCCTGGCAATCAGAGGCAGATGCACAGAGTACATCTCTGCGAGCCCTGGTGCTGGCTCCCTGGGTTGTGGTGGCAGGTGACGTAGTGCTGCCCCACACGTGCATGCCACGGGCTGCGATGAAGAAGCCCATAGAAGTGAGGGTTGCTTCTGCTGGGGACAGTCAACTCATCCTGTTCATCTTTATTTCCCCCCATTCCCCATTCCATCTTTAAGATCTGCTTCTTCCAGGCATTTCTTACTTTGATGTTGCCCTCTCCAGTCTGCTCCAGATGTCCATCCTCTCTGGGGCACAGCTCCAAAAATAATACTTGTCTGCCAGGGCCAGATTTGCTCCCATGGAGGACTGCACATGATGACGCTCTGTAGCCTCAGAAGTTGGAGAGAGACCACCAAGCAACCAAGACCCAAACCTTAGGTTTTGCATTTAAAATGAACAGGGCATCTGTCTATGGCAATAATTAAGTGAGAAGTAGTTTTCCATGAGCTGTTTTCCAGACCTCCTCCTCCTTTCTGTCAAAAGACCAGTCTCAAGAGAGGCAGACTCCATTGTCCCCAAGACAACAGGACCATGGAGTTGAGCAGGGTGGAGGCTCTTTTAATAAAAAAATCAACAAATTGGCTTTAAAAGCTCTGTCAGCAGGACAATGCTTGTCCACACAGCTAGCCAACAAAATGAGGTGGCTACCAGGATTGTGGAGACATGTGTCTTGTGCAAAGGCCTAAGCCATGGCATGTCTTTTACGCACTGTCTAAAGTGAAGAACCCCTACTGGTATCCCCCAGTAGGCTTTTAGACAAAGGATGAATAAGGATTCCTTGCTAATGGCAACTCTTTCAAGCACACATTCACATGCATACTTGAGCAGCACTTTCAATAGGAGCATGGTATGTGCTGAAGCAGAGCCCTGGGTTGTGTCTCCTTCTCTAAGGTCCCCCAGATGGCAACAAGGAAGATGAGCAGATTTTCCCTTCAGAGCTCTGGGCCCGAATGAAGGGCTGGCTTGCTTGACAGAGACAATATGATGGCCAACAGACATGGCAAGCAAAACGAGAAGATGGACAGATTTGGATGTGGAAGTGTTCCTCCTCATGGAAATCACATTGAAGTGACTCTTCGAGGCTTCTTCCACTCTTTGTCAGCCTCATCCAGCAATTCAGGCAAACACTGTGGAAAGCCATTCCCCTTTGGAGAGAAAAAAAAAAATCTCCTTCCTAGCAAATACATACCTGTGCTGTTCTCTACCTTCTCAGTGAGAGAGGATCCCACCCGAGTAGTCCCTGTATTGTTAATTAGCAGAAGAAAGACTTGCAATTAGCAGCTGGAGTCTTGAACAGATGCAAAGAAGACAAGTGAAGCAAGTTTGGAGATGAACTGTGGCCATGTGCCAAGCTGTGGGGTTGGGGGGATTCAAGGGGGAAAGAAGGGACATCTGGGGAAACTCTTGTCTTGAGGAAACACAGACCATTCCTAAAAAGCTCCCATTTCTCCTTCAATCAGTGATGTATCCTTTACAGCCCACTTTTAGCTCTTGGGGTGGCTTTCTCCAAACTTCTTTTACTCTATTACTCTCAAATCAGCAGACCTGCACGGAGATTTTGCTCCAGTGAAGGTGCCTGGAAGAGGGTGAAGAACCAACCACACAGAAATGTCCTGACATCACAGAGCACACTTGCAACCACACACCTTGCTGCTCCCACGCTCTTCCACCTCACTGACACGTGGACCGTCTGCTCCTCCCTGTGTCTCATTCCAAAGCCACTGGTTATTGTGCAACGAGTCGGTGGCAGCCACAGCACTTAACTGCATGGAAAATAGCAGAAGAAAAATATTGGGAGTATTTTCAGCTTATTTTCCTGCAATTTAGCAGCAGGAAGGAAAAAAAGACCAACTTGTTCCATGAGACTTAATAAGTCTGGTTTCCTATGGATTCGTGTTCTATATCCCTGAAATTCCCCCTGACCCATATACACCCAGGCATCCTGTCCTCCTGCACACAACCATCTCCAGCTCTCTCAGGTGTTTCCCACCATTTGGCAGGGTCACACAGAGCTCATGATAAGGTTGGTTAATGAGCCAGCCATTACATACGCCTCCTGGCCCAAGTGCTATACAAGAAACTGGATCCTAACTGACTTCTCATCCATGGAGGCACCTCTTTGCGCCTCTCGCCTCTGCTCAAGCAGTGATTTTCCAATAGCTTGTTGGAAGTCAATACTGTTGACACTGCTACTCCTCTGTCAAGAGTCTTCCAAATTGACAACAGATCTTTGCAGACAGCAGGTAGCTGACCACCAGACAAGATCATATCCACCTTGTTGTCTAAAAAAAAAAGACCTGAAAAGAGGGGAGAAGGAACTTCTCTTTGGAATCTGCTCATCAGTTTCTCAAGTTCAGCAAGGCCTTTCAATCATCATGAAGAAGCTCAAGGGTTGCTACCAGTCCAGCCCGTGAGAGTACCAACAGACTGTCAGGCTGGATGGAGCTTTGCAGGCTTTGAGAAGCTGAGGTCTGCCACAGAATCACAGGATGGTTGAGGTTGGAAGGGACCTCTAGAGATCATCTAGTCCAACCCCAGTCCACAGGGTGCCACCCTGTGCCACCTAGAGCACGGGGCACAGGGTGGCATCCAGGTGGGTTGGAAGATCTCCAGAGAAGGAGCCTCCACAGCCTCTCTGGGCAGCCTGTGCCAGGGCTCTGGCACTCTCACAACAAAGAAGTTCTTCCTTACATGGAGATGGAACTGCCTGGGGTTCAATTTGTACCCATTAACCCTTGTCCTGTCACTTGCCACTACCGAGAAGAGTTTGGCTCCATTCTCCCTACATTCACCCCTCCTCAGGTACTTGTATATGTTGATCAGAACCCCTCTCAGTCTTCTCCCAGCTCGCTTAGTCTTTCCTCATTCAATAGATACTCCAGTCCCTTCACCATCTTTGTCGCTCTCTGCTGGCCCCTCTCTAGAAGCTCCACGTCCCTCTTGTCCTGGGGAGCCCAGAACCGCACCCAATACTCCAGGTGCCTCCCCAGAGGGCCCCAGAGCAGAGGGGCAAGATCAGGATCCCCTCCCTTGACCTGCTGTCAATGCTCCCCCTGATGCAGCCAGGAACCCATTGGCCTTCCTGGATAACTCATTGTCAGACAGGACTCCCAAATCCCTCTCCGCGGAGCTGCTTTCCAGTAAGTCAGCCCCTACTTTGTACTGGTGTCTGGGGTTATTCCTCCCCACGTGCAGGACCCTGCACGTGTCCTTGTTGAACCTCATGAGGTTCCTTTCTGCCCAACTCTCCATCCTGTCCAGGTCTCTCTGAATGGCAGCAGAGCCCTCAGGGGTGTTGGCTACTCCTCCCAGTTTGGTATTGTCCACAAACTTCCTGAGAGTGCACTCTGTGCCCTTGTCCAAGTCACTGATGAACAAGCTGAACAGCACTGGGCCCAGTACTGATCCCTGGGGGACACCAATGGCCACAGGCCCCCAACCAGACTCAGTCCCATTTATCACCACCCTCTGAGCTCTAAGGTCAGCAGGTGTGTCCTCCTGGCCAAACATGAGCTGCCCATGAGGCAGGAGCACACACTGTCAGGGAGCAAAGCCAGTAAGAGCCCGAAGCCGGACACGTGGCGGCCATGGATCTATGGCAAGCCTTGCAAGGCAAAGACTGGAAACACCTTCCAGAGAGTATGTTAAAACAACGAAAAGCAACCTAAAGTTTCCACCTGCACAGTGGTGCTCCAGAGGCACAGCTCACCTGGGAGAGATGCTGGCGGGCAGGTGCTCTCAAAATCTGACATGCTGCAGGCCCTTGACTCCCCAGGGCTTGACATGTGGCTTCATGGAGCAGGTGAACAAGCCAAGGCAAGAGCCTCTGGCCAGGCTCTGTGTATCGAGTGGGTCAGGACTTGGCTGAACCAGTGAGCAGACAGGCTAATGCCAAACTTGTGTGAAGAGGAACTGAAGTTAAAAGACATGGGACTCTCAATGTCCACTTTTGATGATTTGGAAAAAGATGACTTCAGCTGGACCAAAACTGTAAACAAACATTCAGGGTTGCCAAACCCACAGATTACTAACAGCTCCGTTTAATAATAGTCAGTTAAATTGTCACCTGGAGTTTTACATAGTGTTACAATGCTTTTGTTTTGTTTAAAACCACTTTTTAAAGTAATCCTGAAGGGTTTTGTGTTTCTTGCCATGTGGCTATCCCACCCTAAAGCAACTTACTTTCAATCTACAGTAATAAAACGTCACATTAGAGTTTTAATAGAACATCAAGGAACATGAATTGTTGTCATCTTTTTAAAGAAAATGACCAAAACCATCTTTATATGTTAAATAACTGCACAACAAGTAAAAGGTAGTAATGCTATTACAGGCGTACGGGTGCAGCAGAGAAAACAGAATAACCCAGAGGTTCATCTCAAGTGAATAACCACTCATTAATTCAGAAACAAAACAAGGGAAAAGGGCAGGGGCACGAGGGAGATTGTGGAAACAGACCACAAATACTGTCTTGCCCAGCTTTCATGTGGTTGGCAGCTTTCAAAATGACAACAGAGTAAGACAGAAAATACTGTGCAAGATCCAGTTGCGGTTCTCTGGCACTCAAGGAGAACGTCTCACCCAAGCCAAATGCTCACACGCCCGCACAGCACTGCTCAAGGACAGTGTGATCTCCCCGATACAGCGCCATGTCATGAGTCGGTGGGTGTTGAGGCCCCTTAGGGCAACGTTTTTGCCAGGTGGCCTTGGAAGAATTGCTCTCCTCTCACTCTTAGCACACAAACACCTGGCCAACCTGTTAGGGTGGTTCCTCTCCCAGTCCCGTGAAAGGCAGTAACAAGGGACCTTCCTCATAAACAGCATGACACAAATAACTGCTCTGAGTGGCAAATGGGGACTTTCCAAGGGGAAAGAGATGAGAGACCATTCTCCCATAGACTGGCATTCCTCTGTGCCACCAGGGAGGCTTTGAGTCTCTTGAGCTAATTTCAACTCTGAGATCAGACCCGGGGACCTGGAGGAACCCCAGTCTTCTCAAGAGCAACCTGAACAGAGCTGGAATAGCAGGAGAGAAAAGCATTCCAGCCGGGATCTGGTCAAGACAACCTGGGAGAGCTACTCACAGGGAAGAGGCACAGCGGCTGACCGGCTTTTTTGAATGACCACGCAAGTGCTTTGAAATGCAAGAGTGGAAGCAGAATGGAAATATTTGCAAAGCCCCATCATAAATCTTGGGACGGACTCAAAAGTAACCTAGACAGGTGTGAATGTGTGGAGTGTCTGGAGCGTGCAGGGTTTTCTTGGCAGCTTTCACAGCGAGTGGCTGGCAGACAGTACCATTCCCATCTCTGCTGCTGCACCAAGTAAGTCATAAAAGAGAGGAGTCTGCTACCGAAAGGAAAACAGTCTGCGTTTCATATAAAGGCCACGTAAGCGCTATTACTTGGTGAGCAACCAACTTGCTTCTGGGCCAGAGCAGTCCTCATTCAAGTATCCTTCCAAGATCTTGAGCAGAGGTGCCCTTTGCCTGTTCCTGGATGGCTGCCCAGTTGAAAGTTAAAGTTGCCTTGGCATCCGCTGGAAGAAATAAGAGGATAAACTGAAGTAGCTTGGCCAAGATTCCCAGGGGTTGAAAGGAGATACCTGCATAGAGAGCACCTGCCCTCTCATGTCTGCAACACAGCCAGGAGCAATTTTGAGTCCTTCTCTCTGGCGTGTCTCAAGACCCTCCCAATGGGAACTGCTGGTCCTGGGAGTGAGGCCCACATGCCCCTGAGCTGCGTCGTGCAGGAGAAAGCAAAGACTAAAGCCCTGTTTTATTGCACAATGAGCAGAAAGATACTCTCCACGCACATCAAATGGCTGTTGTGCAAATACTGTGATGGAGCACTGCTAGTGGTGACCAACCATGGACCACAACAGCCTCACTCCTCACTCAAAGGAAATATCTGAGCCATGGCCTTGGCAGGCAGCAAGACGAATGAGGCAGAAAATCATAAGAGACAGGCTGAAGATTGCACCTGCCAAGATTGAAAAATGAGAAGGAAATTTTGCTCTGAAGTGGCATCATAAAAAATCCCACTATAGGGCTTCTGGTTTGTCTAGATCAAAGATGAACAGCTGACAAGTTCAAAGATGTCCCCCCTACCAAACAGACTAATGCAAGTAAAAGCAAGACAATGAAGCTAAACTGAAGCCATTTGCTGCTTCAACACTGCCCATGGTAACAGGGTTTTGGAGAACAGTTTGTCCTGAACTGAGCTGGGTGCCCAGGACCGCCTCCCTTCTCCAATTTAAAAAAGGATTCACGGGTGATAGGTACAGATGTGAGTCTAAATTTGGGAAGTAGCAGCTCCACAAGCCGGTTCACCATCACCACTCCATCACCTGCCTCCAGACACCAAGACCAGGAACATCCATGAGAGATGCCTGAAGGGAAAGGGTTTCCAAGACCACCTGGACCTGCACAGTGAGAGCCTCTCTTCGAATGGGCCCTGCTGCAGCCATTCTGAAATCACGTTTTCCGAGGCACTGGATAAAGATCTGTGGCTCTCCAGAGGCAAGATGTCCAGCGGCTCCCCAGGGGTAGTGCCATGTGGCAGTTCAGGAGGTAGCTACTCCGTATGGTCGTGGGTGATGCCACGCTTTCGGACGAGCTCAATGCGGACAGGACGGCGGGCAGTGCGTGGGAATGTCAGTTTGGCACAAGCTCTTTGGGACTATGCTATGACAGGCTCCCTCGCTATGCAGACCTGAGGCTGTGCCATAAAGAGCAGCTAATACAGAAGGCAGACCAGCACATGCCATCTAGGTACTTTTGTCCTTGTCGAAGCTCTCTGAACAGCAGTCACTGCTTAGAAATCTTTATTACAATGTATGAAAAGAAAAATTGAAGGAATTTTTAAGTTAAATTCCTTGGGAATTGATCCCAAAAGAAAAAAAAAGGTTCAGGAGGGTCAACAGGGATGTCCAGCTGACCCAGACCCTCTGAGGTTAGCCTGCATTTGACCTAGAGGACTCTGCACCCCTGAGCAGATACAGCATTTGATGGCACAAGACCAAGCCAAAGGATACATACTCACTAATGTCCCCAACTATCTTCCATTGGACAGCATCAAGGCAGCTCCGTCCTGCAATGGTGCCATGGCTGCTTAGGTCGTCATCCAGATCACATGCTTGACAATTGCAAAAAAAATAACCCCACAGCACTTCAACGGGACCTGTATGCCTGGTCTCCCTTGTTCCAGCCCTGAATTAATTGAGCTGCTGCATCTACCACTACAGACAGGGACCTGCTCTCCCCTTGTCACCATGTCTCTTCGGGAACTGGTGATCCCCCAGCCTCAGCGCTGGCTGCTGCAGCCAAAAGAAGAGGAAGGAGAACTGAGCATGGAGAAAGGGCTCTGCCCTCCCAGACTGCTCTCTCTGCAGTTTACATCCACTTCTACAATCTGAGGAACCTCTCGGTAAAATGAACAAAACAAACCAAGAAAACTGGGTCCCACAAGACTTCTAACTAGAAAGGCTTTTGGCCAAGTTGAAGAAGATTCTAATAATGAGTCCTGCACAGAGCAGTCGTTTCTCTCCCTTGGTCCAAGTTTTTGACTCCAGAAATGCCAGCGCCACCCTCCCCCCACCACTGAAGGTCCATATATAAACCCCTCACCAACGCCTTCAGGAAGGCCAGAGTGAGAGTCGGTGCCTGCCACCCTCAGTAGTCTTTGTCACCATAGTCATTGTAAAGGACGCTTAGTGTTTGCTCCTCGCACGTCTTCTTGAGGTCCCGGCTGAGCTCTGCCCATTTGAGCCCGTAGGGCTTGATCTCGCTGTAGCGGCACGCGAGGTACTTGAGCGACGAGCGCTGCAGGCTGATCTTGGGCTCCTGCAGGAGGCCGTTGCACCAGCTGCTGAGGTCCCCAAGCTGCGAGAGAATGAGGCCGGCTTTCCTGCAGCGAGGGCGGGCAAGGGGACAGGTGGGGGGCGGCCAGGGGGCGGCGATGGAGGAATGATGGGGAGATGACAGGAAGGACAGAAAAAGCGTATGAGGAGAGAAAAGCAAAAGAAGGTTAAGGACACTGTGACAGCTCCTGGAGGGAGAAAAAAGAGAGAGCAAGAGTCAGGCGGCAGGAGAGGTGCAGAGCTGACACAAACCACACAGTGGGCAGGAGCTCCTGTCTGACAGAGGGGATCCGGCAGGGATGAGGTGGGTCATTGGAGCCAGTTAAGTACACACCAAATCTAACCATGCCAACATGTGAGGCACCAGCACCACCAAGGCATTAGTTTCTGCTGCACTCATCTTGGGACTCGTTTTATGCTTCCCCACTCTGTCCCCGCTTCTTCTTCCACCTTGGAAACCCGCATTGTCCCTGCAACAAGATCAGGTTTGCTAAGGATACAGGGAGGGGATAGAGAGTCACAGCTGGAGCTGTGAACCCCCCTATATCCCTTGGGAAAATAGTAACCTGAGTCTTGTGTAGGGATCATCATCATAATAGAATCAAATGTCATCATCTGTCACCACTGAAGCTATTAGACCTCACATAACAGGACGGAAAATCAAGAGCAAACAGTAGTGAAGGAAGGCAGTGCTTATAACTGACNAAAAAAAAAAAAAAAAAAAAAAAAGCACTAGAAGTTATCAAGCATGAAGCCCTGGGCCAGGGGATCCCTACCAAAGGGCAGGATATCCTGCAATTTGAGTGGGACATGATGGAGACTAAAAGTACAGTCCTGAGGATTAATGTGTCAAGATATCACTGAGTGCGACCACGTATAGACTAGCTTAAGGTTGTGCTCTACAAGGGACACGTAGGTGCCACAAAGAGATGAGCGCAAGATGAGCAAGGCAGTGACAGCAAAACCAGTGTCGCAGAAGGACATCCATTCCCAGAACTGACCAAAAGAAGGGAAAGAGGGAGAAGGAAATTCAGGAAACAAAAAAATCTCAAAATATCACACCTGTTGTCTGTATACATCTGATTCACAGGGTCAGTGTGGAAAGCTGAAGGTATGCTGAAAAATATGAATCTTATAAGCACAATGCATGGGACTCATGTGATTTATAAAGTTTAGTAACATACTTTCAGGAAATTCAGAGAAGTGTCTTGCGGGAGGGCATGCAAGCTAGAAGGAACACATTAAGGCGTACAATAGGAGTTTGATCCTAAAAAGTTCTCAGGGAGCCAGTAATGTGATAAATGTCCCACTTTTGTTCAAAAGATTTTGCTTCTTCCAACTACAGAGAACAAAACAAGGAAAACCATGTCCTTGCTGTTGCATTTGGTAAAGGCTTCTCATCAATCAGCCTACAGTCCGACTGCATAAACCAGCCGAGAAGAACTAGCAAAGAAGGTCAAGTGGTAGACAGAGAAGAGATCCAGAAGGAATCCATCTTTAGCAGAACAGAGGCATGTAGCCCCACCATAGCCTTGGTGCAGGCATGTTCTGAGAATGGGGAAGTGTTAAATTAACAGGCCCTCTTGCTAGATGAGATATTAGGAGAGCTTAGATTATCATGGTCAAATATAGCCTAAATTGTGCTCTCTTCTTTCACATTTTTTTTTTCTCTTGGAGAATTGCACTTCTCATGTTGGTATCAAGAACAACACTTACTTCAAATAAATCACTCTATGCCCATTTTAAACTTGTCTAGCACTTCAGGTGATCACAAGGAAATCTGGTAAACATGGCGGTAATGGATCCAAATAACGCAACTTCCTTACAGTCCTGGAAACACAGACACTTGTTTAAGTGTCCCAAGAACTGGGATAAGCTTCCTAGACAGCTTCAAGGTCTATCTGTGGGTTGGCATTTTCAGGTAAAAGACGAAACATCCCTTTGGTGGCTATACCTCAGCATCCACTCAGCACAGAGCAGGCAGTGGAGACACAAATCATGGTGTTGGGTACAAAAAAAGAACACATTTTCTGCTAGATAAGGAGGTGTGTTGTGGCTGTGTTGGTGCTAGTTTCACAGTTCATGAGTATGTGCCAGGGGCATCCTACAGATTTTGGCCTAAAGGCCTTAGGAACCAATAGACGAGATCAAATCCTAACTTCATTTGTTATCTGCTGTAATAAACTTGCCTTTTCCTCCATTCCTCACACAGAGTATGGGTTCTTTGCTCTCCTCACACCAGTAAGGAGCAACAGGTTTCCCTATCCCCACACAAGTTATCGGCACACATCCTTGCTTCCCTCGATCCAACAGCCAGCATCGCTGAGAAGGGAGATGAGCGTGCCACAAGTGAGCGGAGCCAGGGACACAGCATAGCAGGATGGAGGAGGAACAGCAGGGTAGAGTCGGAGTAGTGTGGGTCCATATCCAAGACTTGAAAGGAGCATCAGCAACAGTCAAACAAACACTCTGTCTGCTGGCTAAATAATATCATCTGCAAATGATTTGTCCTGTCACCACCAGTCTGCATGCTTCGCCCTTGCAGACGATCAAACAGGAGGTCTGCTTTCCAAGATTTGTCATCACCAGAACCCACTGCAGCTGCCTAAATGTTTCTTTCCAAATAGCACGAGCTGCAAACACTTCATCAGCAACTTGCGTCATCTCATCTTAAATGCTCCAACACTTCCAGAGGGTAGAATTAACCCTCTGACTCATAGATACAGGCAGCAAATGGTAACATTTCAGCAATTCAGAGCTGGTGTTCAGTGGCACTCCTGTGCCAGCATAACTCTGTGTCGCGGAAGCAGCTTATACCCCATGTTCTGCTCACTGCTTGGTCTCCTGACTGGTGCAACAAACAGCAAGGGCCATGTTTAGCCTTGGGAAAGCAGCCAACTGCGTAACGAGTCCAGCCTGTCACTTAGGAAGCTTATGTATGTCTCAAGCCATCACAACAGAGGTCAGATGGTCTGTGCAAACCAGTGCATTTGCATGTGCAAACAGAAACAGCTGGGCTCAAGATGAAGGTGAGACTCAGTCCAAGCTTGCTGGTCTCACTCAGAAGTCATGGGAAAGAAGCAACCCACAGCAGAGACACCTGAGATTCCAATGGCAAGTCTTGCACTCCAGGCACCTACCTCCACATGCTCTGTTGTCTCTACTGAGCTTTGAATCACTGCTTCAAAGAGTTTAGGTTTCTTAAATTGTAAGCAGGGACAAGGGAAAAATCACCAAGATCCCAGCTTTGCCCAGAACTCAAAGCAGGGCTTCTGAGGAGCCCTGGGGAGCTACGGTACACTTGGGAGGCTTCCTCGCCAAGCTGAACCAGGAGTGTCACTGAAAAGAGACTACATACAAGATTGGAAGAGCCACCAGCTATCTGCTGAGTTTTCAGATGTCCCAGTAAAGGAATTGAGGATAGAAAAGGTAAAGAAGATCTCTGATCTGCTAGTAATCCATAAATGATCACCTAGTTCCCCCTGCAAAGTGGAGAAAAGGGTATAAACCAAAGCCCCGGAGAAGCAGGACTGGATGACAACTATCTGTGAGGCTGGGAAGAGGAAAGGGGTAGGGGGCATGTAGGGTAAGGGGCAAAACCATGCATCTCATATGCAGGAACTGTCACTGAGAGGCACCTGAAGTCATCTTGATTACTTGATGGGCTGAAGTAATCTGGTTCTTTGGAGGCTGGATGTTAAACACCACTGCAATCCACACAATCTGCCAGCCCAGTTACCTAAACTGTATGGGAATATCCATGTTGCTGGAAAAGCACATAGACAAATGCACATATCAAAGGACTTGGAGAGAAGCAAACAAGTTGACTGTGATCACTGGGGATGAGGTGTCCCCCTCCCCAGACAGCCAGAGGGTCCCACAGGGGCCTGCAGGAGCTCTCGGGAGAGGATGTGGTGCTCCCTCAGGAGGGCTAGAGCTGCCTCATCCAGGAAGGACATGGTGCAACCTCCCCCAAAACCTGCCATGGCACCTCACCGCTGCCCAGCACAGAAAACACTTCTGTCCATGGCATCACCCTACACGACCAGAAGAAGAGATAGAAAGGCAGCAATACACAAGCAAATCAGAGGCAACATCAATCCGCTGCCTGCCCCGGACCACAAATTCAGTGCACAGACCTGAATTCAATTTGAACTGAAGGCAGAAAATAAAATAAAATAAAATAAATTTTTTTTTTAAAAAAAAGCTATGTTTGACCTTGGCATGTCTCAGCACTCGCGCATATGTTTACATGCTCACCTTTATCCATTGGCTTCCTCAGCCAAGATTTCTTTGTCACCTTCTCCAGCAGGCTTGAAGACACAACCCCCTCCTTGTTTCTTCATCTCAATCAATGCCCATGGCTCCTCTCACACAAAACTATGCAACCACCTTCCCTTCCCTTCTCACCTGCAACAACCTCCACTACACACAGGTGAACTGCTTATTTTTCCGTGACTTTCTGCTTTTTGCCTGAGGCAGCAGCTACTGAAAGAAAAATAGAATTCCTTCCCTAGCCCCTTCCCTTCCTGCAAAGCATGAAAAGAGCAGGCCAAACTCCAGAGACAAAGCAGGGACGGTTGGATGGCAAAAGATTATGGGTTGACAACACCTCAACATCTTCCACCTTGCTTAGTTTTTATAATCCTTCAAGCGTAAGAGAAGGTGGCTGGATCATTGCACAGCTTGGGATGGCACAGACAGTACACTGCAACACTCTAAGCAAAACCATCAGACAAATTCATAAGTGTGTTGGGTTAACATGTCTGCCTAACTAGACAAACTAGGTCCTGAGCATACCTGGGTCCCAGTTCGTCTTCACAGCGCCAGGTGAACTCCCCAAAACTCTCATAGTGCTGATTGTAGTGGTAAAGGACACGGTGCAGGCTGGGAGAACCCAGGTCCAGCAGGGTGTTGTAGGCTGTTTGCTGCTCCTTGCCACTGGTATAGCCATTGAAGAGGTTGTAGATCTTGTCTGCTATTTCTGGACAGAAGGACAAAGGAGAAACTCACGGGAGTATGTGGAAAAGGAATAAACAAAATCCACTGAGACAGAGCCCAGCTTTAGTTAAAGTCAAGAGACAAATCTTCGGATGCTTTTATCAGAGCTAAGTTTTCTCACCCCAGGACATAATTCACATCATGTCAATAGGTATCTGCTCCTGCTGCCCTCCAACCCAGCCCTCAGCACCCATGAAGCTCCCAGGGTCACTTCAGGCAAAGGAGGTCCTGAAGCTGGGGCACGAAATGTGAGCTGAGATGTGCTGGAGGGAGACCTCTACATTGAAGATCCCAAGCATCACCCAAGCTGGGGGCCTTGGGAATACGGAGAGGGTAGCCAGGGAGGCTCCTGCAACAGGATGTGGGAACACAGAGTCAGGCTGGTCCTGAACTCCATGCAGGGCCTTTCCAGTCCACATTTGAGTCCCTGCCACGGCTCCGTGTCCACTCAACAAAGCTAATTCCTTCAGTGTGACGCAGTTTTGCCCACAAGGGTCAGAGCGACCGCATGTGCAGGCAGCTCCTTCCAGCCCCTCCAGCTCACCTTGAGCTTTCACATCATCTACCACAGGACAGGGCGTCTTGACCGTCACATCACTGGACCTGGAGCGTCTCCCTGTGTTATCAACTCCCCAGAGTGTAAACCTGGTGGAGACAAAAGGCAGTGAAGACCTGGGCAGAGCAAGGGTCCCTGAACCCTGCATTCCCCCTTGCGCCAGACATCTTGGGCCCTACTGGTGCAGGCAGTGTGTGGTTCACGCCCACTTTGCAAGCACCTGGGGAAGCACAGAACAGCTCCGCTGGTGCAGAGCCCGGTTGTTCCAGCTTCTGCCCCCACGGTGTTGGCTGGGGGGAGGCTGGCGTAGCAGCACACTTGCACACAGAGTGGGGAAGCTCACCTGAGAATGGGGCATTGCGAAGGCAGCCAGCACCACGAATGAACAAACACGAGCAATAACGTTAGCAGGTGCCAACGAGAAGCATCAGTGTCGTGCTCAGGGTTAAGAGCAGAAGCAAGGGCACTGCAGCGTGCAAGAGGCTCACATGTAAGTGGTGTCGGGCTCCAGGCAGCGAACGATGAGGGAGATGGTGGAGGAGAGTCTGTCAGGGACTTGGGCCGGCATCGCGCAGGGTGACTTGGCACCGGAGATGATGTCGTCTACAAAGCTCAGCACCGTCTCTAGGGAGAGAGGGGAGGACGCACCCGGGTGACTACCCAGCCACCCCACCCCTGCGGCCAAGAGGAGCTGCCCAGGAAAGGCATGGAGGTTGGGAGCTGGGCAGAAAGGGCTGAGGCCACTAAAGCTGCTGCCCATGTGGACAGGCACACATGGCAACTGGGAGGCAACGAAGGAGAAGCAAGTGCCCATCCCACCCTCACGAGAGAGAACTGGGTGCTGCTGGGTGCCTGGGAGATGCCACTCACCAGTCTCCACCTTGGAGTGGTCCATCCTGTCAGTGACTTTCTCCTGGCGGAGGAGGTAGTCGACAATCTGCACCCCGATGGGCGGCTCTGAGTGCTCCCACTCCAGCACCACCAGGGTGCTGCTGGGCTCGTGCACGGTGGACAGTCGCAGGCTGGGAGGCAATGCTAGCAGGTCAGCATCTTGAGAGGGGAAGGGTTGTTAGATGCCCTCCTGCCCACTCAACCCACATTTACGGCCTCGTTTCAGAAATGAGTCAAAGCTGTAACCCACGAGAGCAAGGACAGAAGTGACTCCCTCTCTCCTACCCTTCCTGGCTCTGGGGATACCTGGTCTCTCAGTGTCCCTCTGGGCCCCTTCCCTGGGTTTGCTCTACCAGAAGAGATCCAACTAATGTTCCTCAACCCACAGCTTAATCTGGGAAAGATGCCATGTCTCTGCACCCTCTGCCTCTCAACCAGGTCCCCCATTCGACTGCTGGCCGGCACCACGCTGTGCCACCACACTGCTGCGAACGGCTCCATCCCGCGGCCAGGGTGCTGTGTAAGTCCCCACCATCACTCCGTCCCTCAGGACCCAGTTCACCTCATGCTGCCACGCGGGCAGCCAGCCAGGACACCTGGCAACCTACATGGGGTGAGGGAGAGGTGCGCACGTGGGCAGCCCATCCGCCCCAAAGGCGCTCGAGTCGCAGCGGCACCAGTCCTCGATGACATCCCCGCTCCCCGAGCACCACAGCGAGCTCATGGTGGCCTCCTGCAAGAGCTTTGGGCAAGAGGAGGAGGTGGTCAGTGACACATGGGTAGAAGCCTGGTCCCCTGCCACCACCGCGCAGGCAGCTCCTCACCCGCTGGGTCTGGTTGTTGGTAACCAGCTCGTAGATGGGTGCTGCCTTGGTGACCTCGAGCAGGATGGGCTCCGTAGGTGCGTCGGGGCCAGAGGTGACATGGCACAGCGGGCAGGACGAGGGGCAGCGCCCCCTGCTCTGGCACTCCATCCGCACGCCGGCTGCCATGCGCTTGGTGCCCGACTCGGAGAGGCTGGCAATGTACTCGGGGAAGGTGAGCACCTTGGGGTCTCGCTCGCGCTCCTCGGACTCATCCGACGGGGAATTTCCTGGGGAACAGGGAAAGACAAGTCCAAGGATGGATGCTGAGCTAACAGTCAGGTGGTGCTGGGGGCTACTGCCCTGCCTCGCTCCCAGGAGGGCAGGCCTTTGGGCAACAGCACCCAGGACCCCTCCTTGCTCTGCAGAAAGAAAATCCTGACAGGTCCTGACCCCCAGCCGCTGGCTTTGCAAGTGCCTCTGTCTCCCTGTGCCTCATTTTGCCCAGGCCTGGACTTGCCCCAGCTGCCTTGCCCTATGCTGAGCGTGCAGGTGGGCCGACTGTCATGGGATCAGAGAATCATTATGGTTGGAAAAGACCTTCACGAAGCTGTCCTTGCATCAGCTCCGGTCCCCACGAGAGGGAGCCTCCTTCTTGCAGCTGCAGGTTCACAGAGCACTCGCCTGGGCTCCTTCCTCCATGTCCTACGCTGAGGCCCTCCTCCAAAACCCTCCAAAAAGCCCTTGAGTGCTAAAGCTCTTTCTTACCAGTCTTGGCAGAAGAGCCCTCTGCTCATCATGCCTGCAGACGATCCTTCCTGCCCCTTCTGGATTGCAGAAGAGGATGATAACAGTAATCATGAGCAATCTAGGGGTTTAGGAAGGAACATCTCCCTTGCTGAGTGATCCAGCTGGTTTCTGACCCATCTAGATGGTTCTATTTGGCTCTTTACTGGTTGCCAATGGCATAAGTCTCCCAGTTTTACAAGTGGAGTGTCCATAATAAAAAAATACCTAAGCTATATTATTAATACATATATATAGCTATATTATTAATAGCTATGCATTGTCAGGTGCACTGTGCCAGTGTTTGTTGTGTGCAGTGACCTGCCTGGGGGCAGTCAGGGCTTCCCAGGGCAGCTGGGGTCTGCTCTGAAACACAAGCCCCTTGCACACAGCATATCCTGCCACTGCTGCGTTGAACAAAACCCTGTGCAATGGGCCAGAGGGCCACCAAGTGCACGCTGTGCAGGCTAGGACCCTTCACCAGCCAGCTCCCCGCACTACCCTTCGCCTTTACGTCTCAGAGACCTGACTGCACTAACAGAGCCAGCGAGAGCCACGAGCATGCGTAGGCAGAGGTTTACATGAGCACAGCGAGTGGGAGGAATAAGCAAGAGACACAAAGACCTCAAATCTGCACTCCGGTAGCTGCTGTCTACATGCAGCAGCAGAGAAGCGTTCCTTGAAAGTGTATTTCCAAGTATCTCACGGTGCTCTGAGTGGCCTCCATAGCCACAGGCCCACCAACCCAATGCCACCAAGAGTTTGTTGGGTATGAGCTCCCCTCTCCACTGCAGATCTCCAACTTTCGGGTAAAACCTAGGCTCAGTGACCTCTCATGGAATCAAACCCTGTCCGTGTGTGGAAGGAGGTCCTCTGGCTGTCTCTGACCAGCACAGACAGGAGCTGGCCGGGCTGGGGTTGCACACTCTTAGGGCTCTCTCTTCATGCAGAGCTGTGAAGCTGGCAGACACTTCACTGGTTCAGCAGTGGCAGCCTCTGCCGCCAGCACAAACAGTCAGTATTAATTTTAGAAGAGAAGCCAATTAAAAGATAACAGGGCAACACATGTGAACATATGCTCTGGTTAGCAAGTATCTAAGTGTTCAAAAGAAAACATGACCCCCAGCTATAGCAGAGGAAGTTTGGGATCATTCCAAAAGCCCTGCAAAACTACCTTCCTAATGAGCAGTCCTCACTACAAGAGGGGCTGAGATGGGCTAGACAGGATCACATCAAGGAACAGTGAGGCCAAACGGGGCCAGTCCGCAGGTATAGGCACCCACTGCAACCCTGGCTGCAGGCTGAGTGCGGCACTTCCACCCACACCGCTATGGGTGGAGAAAAACAGCAACTATCGAAAAAATACTCAGCATCTCAAATGCAGACAGCCTTCAAACGCAAGGCAGGTCCTTGTGGAAATGGCCACTGAAAGAGAAAATGCCATGGGAAGTCTCGTCACAGGGAGTCTTTGCAGGACACCTTGTGCTGGCAGGGAGATTCCCTAGAAAGGAGCCCTGCTGGAGCTGCCACAGCCCGTCACACACTCTGCTGCCTGCCTGCCCTCAAAGGCCCCGAGCGCCTCGGCAGAAGCTCTGCAGCGGTGAAGGATGGTCACGGCCTCTGCTTTCCTGAGCTCCACGCGGCGGCGGTGATGCTGAGGGCCGCGGTAGGGCCCGCGCTGCGGCACCAAGCAGGGAGCAGGGCTCGGCTCTTGAATAACAGGTAGGGCACAATATAACTGTTTGAAACACGGGAACGCCGAGAAGGACGAAGTGCTTCTCTTGTGGGCTCGCAGCAAGTCTGTAGTATTGCAGAGACCTTCCTTGCTGCGCCCTGAGGCTGTGAGATTCCTACTTGCCCTTTCCAGTACCGCTCACCAGAGAAGTCTTCCTTGCAGATGTTAAGCCCCAAAGCCATGCATGGGTGGCTTTGACAACCAAGCAAGGAGCTCTGGGAGAAGGGAGGATCCTTCTCCAGGGTGGTGGGACCATAAACAACACGTCCAGGGGTACCTGGAGGAGTTAAGCTCAGGACTGGTTGGGGGGAAAAGATGGAGTTTAGGCGTGCAGGGATCAAGGCTGCCATCCAGCAAACACCATTTTCCCTCTTATTTTGCAGGACAGTGACAGGTGACAGAGGGTACAGGAGAGTACTGGGGGAAGGAAGGTCCTTGGCCAAAGCAGTGGGTGATCACATTGCCTTGTGCCTCACTTGGAGCAGAGGAACTGGCGGGTCCCTGTCATGAAGAGAGAGGAGCATTGCTGCTGCTGCTCCAATGCTCATGCTGCAGGAACTGTCCTGATACACTGCATGGGGCGGGAAGCAGGCACTTCACGGCAGATAAAAAGGTAGGATTTGCCCATCAACTCTGTGCCCCTAGCTAGCTGGCCCTGATATGCGGAATGCTGCTCTCAACACGAGAGCCCTGCCAAGGACAAGGAAACAGCCCTCTGTGCAAAGGACAGCCTGTCTGTGCAAAGGACAACAACATTCAGCCCAAGGGGACAAATGGGGACAAGAACTAGGCAAACTGATGGTACTGGAGGGAAGACAAAGCATGCCCAGGAGAACATCTACTGATTCTTCCAACAACTCCTTGATTTTCTCCTCAGCACCACGGAGGGGAACTGCAAGGGCGAGAAGAGCTGGTGCCTGAGCTAATGCGATGATCTCTCTCTTGCACCTTGTGGGAGAACTTCCTGTTTCAAGGGGTTTTTAGCCAAACGGGCCAGCGCTAGCCGTTCTCAGACTCCTGAGAGTCCCCTCAAAGAAAAGGAGGCTGTTAAACAAAAAACAGGGCACAAGAGCATTGCTTTGCTACCCCATAGAGCTGGAAATGGACCATTTGGGGCTAGCTGTGAATTGCAGCTTAGCAGGCACAGGGGGAAAGCAGAGGAGCCCGAGAATGATTTGTCTCTTGCAATTTCTCAATCGATAACTAGCTCCTGACTTCTGCAAACAAGAAAGAGAAGGAGGGAAAGTGGCAGGTGCCAGAGTGAAACCGAAATGTGATATTGTGGGTGGAAAGAGACTGCCAGACCTGAAAAGTCTCCAAGCAGGAAAATCAAAGAGGAGGAAATTGCAGGAGGAAAAAAAAAAAAGCAAATACAATCAAAAGATGGTACATCTGGAGACAGCTCACAGCAGAACAGCAGCGGGCTTGTACTCCGGCTTGGGAAGAGGGCCAGGGTCCACGAGGGCTCGATCCACAGGATCCAAAAGAGACTTGGAGAGGAGCAAGGACAGCCCTGGGTAGCAGAGAGACGTCTCTGCCGCCACACGCAGCACCGCCAGCGCCACGGTTGGGTGCCAATACTGAGCATTACGAAGCGTCGCAACACAAACGGTCTATGAGGTCACAGTGCCTTTGAGCTGCAGCTCCCTGGCTACATGCAGCCATAAACACCCTGGGTAGGACACAAGGAGCCTCCTGCAGCCCTGCAGAGCAACAGCTCTGCTCTGCTCTCACCATCGCCCAGGCTCGGGGATCGTCCGCAGGCAGCGCGGTGCCATTTCGAGCAAAGTGGCCTCTCCAGGAGCGCTGGCCCCGAGCCCACATCCTCAGTGCAGGAGTCAGGGCCATCCTGGGCAGCGGGGAGGCAGCAGAACATCCTCGATTGCTTTCCAAAGGCCCAGACAAGAGGAAGGCGCCAGTGACGTCCTAGGATGTCAGGGCGCCCGGCTCCCTTCACCTTGCGAATCTTTGTCAACCCCCTCGTAGGCCATCGCCAACCTGCAAAGCCCCCGAGAGCAGTCAGCTGGGAGCTGACGCCTGGTCACTCGGTGCCGGGGATTTCCAAGTTTTGTGCATGATTTCCAAAGCACCTCTCAAATACTCACTTCTCGATATCAAAGTCAGTCTCGGCTCTGCATCCAGGATCTGCCAAGAGCACTGGCTGGCTTTCAACAGGCAGAACAAAGGAAGTACCTGGCTCCTTCCCAGCTCCCTGCTTTCTTGAGCTGTCCTGCCCGGTGACCACTGCATAACTGGTTTCAAGACACTGAAAGCAAAGCCCTGACAGCCTGGGAGAAAAAAACACATCACATGGGGGAAAGAAGCCTGGCCTCGGGACACAAGTGGAAGCACAGATATGGAATAGACAAAAGAAAGGAAGGAATAGGATTAAAGACAAATAACAGTTAAACCCAGAATCAGACAGGACAGCTTGGTGGGATTAATGCATTCATCTTTCATCTCCCTGGGGATGGGAGGGTTTGTGGCCTGGGCTGATATCTCCTTGAGGCCAAGGGAGTTCTTGGAGCACTTCAAAGGGCATGAGAGCAGGGAATAAACAGGAAGGAGGAGAGAAGTAGCCCTTATGCTGAGCCCTTTCCCTGTTGTGCCAAGGGCGGCAGAGCTTAGTGCAAACCCACCTGCGGCTTCATGTACCCACAGGGCTACGACCTGGAAGGAGGGGAGGCCTTCCTGGAGCTCCTACCTTTGCTGATGTCCTCATACTCCAGCCAGAGCTGCCGCTGGACCTGTCTGTTGGGGTACCAGATGGAGCAGGACTCCTCAAAGCCATACATGGCCTCCTGGATGTAGTGGTTGCCAAACTGCTCCAGCAGAGCCACAAAGTCTCCGCGGGAGGTGGCTCCGTCCAGGGAGTGCAGTGCGTTGCTGAAAGCTGCAGGAGACAGGCCGAGATGCTCAAATCACAGCCCGAGCTCTTGCCACCCCACAACAGGGGACCCAGCCTCCGAGCTCGCCCTTTGCCAACATATGGCTGCGTTTCCCCTTGCCCGCCTGCAGCCCGTGGCACAACCAGGACAACGCTACCTTTTCTTTCCCAAGGACTCAGTGCAGCGTTTCAGCCCCAACCCATCCAAATTGCCCCAAGGGTATAACTGCCCCATCCGCTACAGCCCTGCCCCTTTACCCTGGGAGATGGTCAGTTGGTTGAGCCGGACATGGTACATGACGGATTGGACCTTCCAGTGCTGCAGGAGGGGGTACCCGGACACCTCGCTGAAGTTCACCATCCCTGTGGAGACACGACACCGCAGCTTCAGTATCGGTGGTGCCAGGCCAGAGCTGCCCCCACAACGAATCTTCTCCATGCCCTGGCCCCACAGTTACCTTCAGTCTATGCAGGAGCATTTTACCAGCACCGTGTCCATCTCCCGCATGCCTCCTTGATCCACCTCCCCTTGAGGGAAGCAACCAACTAGCTGGGGAGGAACTCGAGTGCATCCCTGTGTGCGTGTGTGCCCACGGGGGAAGGTGGTGACGCATTTGGAGAAGGGCTGGGGTCAGCTGCTCCCCAGCAATTAAAGCCAAAGCTTTAAAGGAAAGCATTGAGGCTGGTTTCTTCTCTGCTCCTGAAGCTAATGAGCTGCCTTCCTCCACTGCCTCCTGCTTCCTTCCCAGACACCAGTCCCAAGACAGGCCCAGGTGTGTTAATTATTTTGCTAATGAGCATGGCATTTTTTAACGAGCCGTTCTTCAGCGTCCGGCCAGCTGGGCTGCTCCACGTGTGCTGCTGGTGGCAGTGCCATGGGGACAGCCGTGTCCCCCGTGCACGGATGTGGCTAAGGAGGAGGCTGTGGCCAGCGCTGTAGAGACACGAACCACACCAGGGAACTTGTGGGCCTCCAAAGGCTTGTGCAGGGGCTGCACCAGGTCAGATAGCCCTTACAGAGGGCCTGGATGTGGGTCAGGACCCCCGGGTTATGTGGGGCAGTCGCAGTGGGGGCCACAGTGGCCAGGGGGACGGAAGCAAAGGGACAGGGTAAGGCCAGGAGTGGGGAGAAGGGGACAGCTAGAGGATGTGCCAGCTCTAGCATTAACCAGGACAATTACCATCTCTCCAAGCGAAGGGACCCCATTCACCAGCAATTGTGTGTTGCCACAGGCAGAAATATAAGGTGAAGAGGCCTGGAAAGGCCCCTGGGTGGCCATTTAGTCCTGCCCCTCTCAATGAGCCCCAGGATTCGGGAAGACAACAAGGTGCGTCTCCTCCATAAGGAGGAATGAAGGTGGAGGATAAGGACCTGCACTTTGCAGTGTCTCTTCCATCAGTGCCGGCTGCTCCCAACAGCTTCAAAGTGCTGCTCTACCCTGCAAAGCATTTGTGCAAAAACAGCCCTTCCTTACTCAGCAGCTCTGCCTCTCGTGTATTCAGAGCAATATCCAGAGCTGCTTACTGACAAGCAGAGATTTTACTTCTCTTTCTTTTTTTTTTCCTTAATCAGCCACGAAGAGCCAGCAGAGCTGGGGGAAATGAATAGGGTAATTTGCTGGCTTCTGCCTTGTCGACATAATTGCCAGCAAAGCTGTGGTCCCGGCGACCCCTGCACGGCACCAAGCCGCTCTGGAAACATCTGTGCAACTGCGGCTGCGGCTGTGGGATGGGAAGCAGAGACGGGCTCATCCTCTGGGCTCAGTACCCCCCGGGCCCGGCATCCCCGGCACCGGTGGGAAGGAGACACTTGTGCCCAGAAGGCAGGAGAACCAGGGCGTCGTGCATCCCAAGCAGGAATGCAGGATCCAGGGCAAGATCATCCCCTGGAAACCTTACAAAATACCTACCTGTATCAGCTACCTAAATGCCATATAGCTGCCCGCTGGGCTGAGCCGTTGCAACCAGCAGGCAAGTCTTGGAAGAAGCACCAGGGAAATAAGGGCTATGCAGGGGTGCTGGCAACTTGGTGGGAAAAAGATAAATCCCTTAAGGGTGTCTAGGGAGCCATGAGCCTCATTTCTCATGGCCTGCAAGGCTCCGGTGGGACAAACCAAAATATTTTGCTTCAGTTGTAACAAGTTTTGAGCACTTCATTACACTGGCCAAGAGATACTCATTTGGGAATCAAAAGAAAGACCTTTAAAAAAATAAAAAGAAATGCTTTGAATAAATAAAAGCCTTTTTAAAAATACCCATTGGATACTTGAGCTTTTATGACACACAATTAATCTATAGCTCTTCTTCACTCAGTCCTTCCTCCTCTTTCCCGCAAATGGACAACCTGGCACAAGACAGGCCCATCCAGGCAGTGTCGCAGACTCTCTCCATTTGCAGTTGGCCAAAAACAACTTTGTGGGAAATATATTGCCTTCCTCTTAGAGATTTCACTACAGGTGATTGCAGGAGGCTAAAGTCAGATTAGATAAATCAGGCAGGAACCTGGCCTGAGTTTTTGGGCCTGCTTGGGAGGGCATCATCCGCGAGGGACGCAGGCTGCAGCAGCAGGGCCAGGGGACTCACCGGTGAGGAACTCGGGGTCGGGCGTGGGGTCTGAGAGCTCCTCTTGGCACTGGCTCTCCAGTGGCACCATGGCCACCACCAGCCCATCTGGCAGCTGCTGCTCCAAGCCCCGGGCAAAGTTGTTCTGCCTGAAAATCCAATGAAGAAAGGAAGGAAGGATTGGAGGAAAGGGAACCCTCCTGGGATCTTCTGAGCTCACCCCCAAAACCCAACGCAGCACCAAGCCCACTCTTGGATGCCTCTTTTACAGAGCCCCACTGAAAGCCACAGAGGCAGAATGCTGCCTGATGTCTTGCCAAGCTTCAATGACCAGGCATGTGTCTCAAGGTTCTAGTCCAGAGTCATCTCCCAACATCACTGCTTACCTGAATGTCCCTTTGAGCACCTGCCCCGCCGCCACCTCCTTGGAGTGGTTATTGTAGCCGTAGAAGATCTCCCCAAAGAGAGTCTGGTTCATGGGCAGCTCCCGGGTCTCCCCGCAGTCTCCTCCCTCAGGGCATGACTCCGAGATGAGCTGGCACGACCGCCCATCCACACCCAGCTTGTAGTCCTCGATGCACCTGGGAGCGCAGCGAGAGCCCTGTCAGGACGGAGCCACCGAGCAAGAAACGGAGCTGAGCCTTCCCAGTGCCCGCAAGGCTGCAAATGCCACCACATCCCACAGGCCTGGGTAGGGCTCCAGCAGCCTCTGCCGCCCCGTCGCCCACGCCCACACCGGGCCAGGTTGAGCAGCCGCTTGGGCTGCGCTCGCTTCGCCCCACGCACGATCCCCAGCTGCGTCCGCCTGCGGCAGGGCTGGAGCCGACCTGCTTTGGGTTTTGCTCGGGGAGAGGCTCCAGCACAACAAATCCCGAGTGTAAGTAATGATCTTATTTCACAGCTGGTCGCATAAGCTCATAAACTTGCACCTGTTTGCCCTCCTCAAGCGAGGAATACAAATGGGCTGCCGAGGGAGGTCTTCCGCTCCTTGCTACCCACCTGGAGAGGAAGGAGCACCCTGCTCTCCCAGAGCGATGCTCACCCACAGAACATGAGGATGTTGTAGAGCAGAGGGTCGTCCGGCAGTGGGACCATCTGCTGGAGGCAGAGCTGCTCGCAGCCGCCGTTGAAGCCGTCCGAGCAGTCCACGCCGACATGGCGGTCGTAGCAACCCGTGCCATCCTTCATGGGGCTCAGTCCCGTCGGGCACTGGCGGGGCCGAGAGCAAGAGGTGAGCCCAGGCCATGGAGAAAGGAGGCCACGGGCCCAGGGGGATGAAGTATGAAGTGCACTTCGTGGTTAGTAAATAGCTGGGAATTTGCACTGACCTCCCAGCATTGACTGGCTGCGTTTCAGGAAGGCGGCATTGCCCTTACAGTAAGAAACCAATCTAGGAAAGCACGGACCCGCAGGTGGGAGCGTCCCAGCTGCTTGGCCACGTGCACATCTGGACAGAGGCACACAAACACCTGGGCAGAGGAGCTACTTCCCAAGCCTAAGAAGCAATTTGCACCAGGCAGTGCTGATCACAGGGCTCTGCAGAGGCTGCGGTGCAAGCAGGTGCCCAAGACGCAGCACGACAGAGCAGTGCCAACGCGGTGCCCACGGGCAGGGACCCTGCACGGACTCACTGGGGTGGTCCCGAAGCCCTCGCAGGCTGGGACAGGCCCGCCGACAATGACAAGGGCCTGCAGCAGCACGTGGCAGTGTCCTGGTACACAAACAGCTTCCAAACACGATGCCCAAGGCAATGGGCAAAGAGGAAGGCAGCAGGGTTGCCTCATCCCTTCGCCACTAACATGGCAGATTCACACGGAGATGCAGGGTCATACATACAACATCCCTCACATCCTCCAGGCCGCCCTCACAAACACTGACCTCCACGGAGGAAGGGGATCATAACGACCAAACCTTCTCAGCACCATCCTGTGGCCCTGCAGAGCAATGCCCGTGCCTCGCCAGACGCCGCAGCAGGACCCCTGCCCACCAGCGCACTCTCTCATGCGCTGCCACCCTGATCTTTTCCCCTCCCTCTCCTTTCCAAGTGCAGTTGCATCCCTCTCTGGGCTCCATATTCCAACTCCCTCAGCATCTCCCCCAGCATGAGAAGTCCTGCCGTCCACTCATCCCCTCCAAGAGCTGCACTCATCTCTGTACAACACCACTGGGACTGATCAGGGAGCAAAAGTCTCACATTTGTCACCTAAAACAAGATTTCCAACCCCATCATGTCAAGCACTGGAGTGACTTGCCCCTCCTTGGTCCCCAGCTCTGGCAATGCCTCAGGAAGGAGGCAAGTGCTTTGGAGATCTCTGGGCAGGGTACGCACCACACAGCCCGTGGAGTCCAGCTTGCGGTCCGAGATGCAACGGAAGTTCTTGCTGCAGCCCCCGTTGTCCCTGGAGCAGTCACGAACGGGGCCAAAGGAATCCAGGAGGACCTCCAGGCTATCAAACGAGGAGGAGGTCATCAGCTCTTCCCTGCGACAAGGAGGAGACAGTCACATCCAGCGCTTTGGCTCTAGGAGCATTTGTGTTTAACCAAAATTAGAAAGTGCTAATGAGAGCACACCCACTCAGCACAACACCTTCGCACATGCGTTCACACGCAGGTTTGCACCTCCAGTGACACCAGATGGGCAGCCCTTCTCCTTCTGGCTCCAACCTGACAAGCTGGAGTGAGACCTGCACGCGCCACCACCCCGCTGCTCACCACGGGGAGGAATTGCACCCACAAACACAGTCACCACATGCATTTTCCACGTCCCTGCTTTTCCTCAAGCTCATAATAAGCTACGAACTGAGCACTTGTGGAGCTTTTAGAGTGATGCTGTATCTACTGAGATGAGGAGAGGTGTCTCTGAAGGGTCGGCTTTTGAAGGCACCGAGCACCAGAGCCCATGGAGGGCAGGTGTTGGTGGCAGTTCTGATCTCTGCCTGTGAAATGTGGTACCACAAGCTGAGTCAACTGTCACCATTTCCCACGTGCTTTGGGTTGGCTCTCTTGGCCTGGGCACACAGCTGGGGAGGTAGCACAGCCGTCCTCCCTGATGATTTTACACAGTCTCTGTGGATTGCCCTCATCTCCAACCTACTCTCTCTCGAGACTACCTACCTGACCTCCACTGCATCCTCCATCACCGTCATGTCGGTCTTGCACTTGGCAGAGGGGTTGATAGCCAGCTCGGAGGGCGGGATGACAAAGCTCTTGCTCAGCGGCAGCCACATGCCTTCCCCCAGCGTGTAGGTGAACCTGCCGGGCAGAGCAGAGGTGCCTCTGATGAACGGGACTGCCAAGCAAGGCAGTCTAGCTGCCTTGCTTGGCAGTCTTCTAGCTTCCCCACTCCACACATCCCATGGCTCACCCCAAATACTGCCTCTGCACCCTCCTTAGGTGGCCTGTCAGGTGCTTTGGCTTTACATCAGAACAGAGGGTGTGTAGTCTCAATGCAAGCCTGTTATCACCATCCTGCAAACTGAATAGGCCGGTGCACCCATCTGGCTCCTTGCTGAGCAGTTTTACCCTCTTATGTGGGTCTCTCTGGGTATTTCTATCTTTGGTGTCTTTAATGGAGAAAGGGGGTTGGCAGCTGCCTCAGGGAGGTAGGAGGATGTAAGGGGCATTTCCACGGCCTGCCCCATATCAAGAGCGCAGCAGCCACCGCGGTGGTCCAGGCATGCAGGAGAATCCAACTTCGCTCACAGGAGACCAGCATGGGAAGCTGCCATCCATCAGCCAAGGGAGTGTGGGGAGAAGGAGGATGGGGAAAGAGGGATAATTCTTGTATTTCTTGTATTTCTTCCGAAGGTCTCCAGGCCTTCCATGTGTGCTGCAGAGTTAGCAGGAGAGGAGACAGAAGAAGTGGATGTCTCGCTGTGTCAGGAGTGACAGCAGGGAGAGGTGCGGACACCACGCACAGACACGTCTAGGGAGCACACAGTCACGGCAGCACAAAGCGATGGCTCTTCCAAAGGCTTTTGCATGACCCACAAAAGCAACAGTAAAAACAAGACATTTCCTCTTCCTCCTACTTTGGAGCCTAAAGCTGCCTCTCACAGAGGAGAGGTAGGAGGCACCAGTCCCTGGGAATACGTCTCCCCATGAAGGATGCCTGGGCAGCAGCGGATTAGCCTTCCAGTCGTGCCTGTGCTTCTCCAGGAGGTCGCACAGCACGGCCATGTGCGGCCACCCGGGCCCTCCCAGGGCCCCTGGCTAGGGCCAAGCAGCCTCCTGCTCTCCTTGCAAGGGCTACAGGGCCAGGGCTTCTCGGAAGCTTCCTCGGAGGCTCCATCTCTCCTTACTCCAAAACCAGGGCACCGGGTGGGGCTCAGTTCTCCTCCCAAGCCCTGTGAAGGCAGCCCTGAGTGTGCTGACCACGTTGCCCACAGGCACACTGCCTTCACCATGACCTGCTGGCTTGCAGGGAGACTACTGAGGGGCTCATGGGCAGTGAGGAACATCTCACTGGGTGAGGGAACAGACAGGCGCCTTGAAGGCCCTTCCACGGATGTGGAAAAGGGGCCACCAAGGGGTTCCATGAGATCACTGTGCACCATCTGTAAGTTCCCAAGTCCTGCTCACTCAATCTAAGCCACACCTTGGAGACGTATTTCTAACCCGCAGCAATTCAGACCAGGCACTACAGCTCTTTTCCTTGTTTAAACCTCTCTAAGCCAAGGCAGCTACTCCTACCAACCATGGGAGCCCTTTGCAAACATCAGTCCAGCCACAGACTCCCACCTTGCTCAGCCCTTCTTTTTTGGCCATGTTTGCCAGCTCCAACCCATGGATGAGACCAGGCTCAAGTGAACTACACAGCAGTGGGACTGTGTAGACATCCCCAGCACCTCTGCGGAGCAAGGCAGAAACGCAGGGTCAAGTCTGAGGGCTTGCTGCCTCTGCCTGGGGCCTTCACCCCCTCAAAATGCTTCATTTTCCATGAAATGCTCACGATGCCAAGAGAAAAGACAGCTTCTGGGTGGCCCATGGTATTGAGAAGGACCCCTCTGCTGCCCTCCTTCAGGCCCAGTGCTGGCTCGGTGCTGCCTTCTAGGAGATCACCATCTAGATTCCAGCAAAACAGAGTGGATTCAAGTCTTGTCCCTCAGGAAACGGAGACCGGAACATGCGCTTTGGAAAGGGCAGTCTCCACGGGTTGCAAATGGAGGGGCAACTGAGCCCACGGCTGGAGGAATGTGAAGAGGGGAGGTGGGAGGTGAAAATCCAGAGCACAGAGAAGAAGCCCAAGCAAAATGCATCAAACTGCCCCTAGGAAGGACAGGGCAGGAAGCTGCAGCAGCCGTGCCGGGACAAACGGTGGCAACAACACTCACCGGAAGATCTTATCCGAGGGCTGCTCTCCCAGCACCAAGTCAAAGCCACGCTGGAATATGGTGTACGGCCAGGGCCTGGAAGCAGAAAGCAAAGATAACTGCGCGGCCGCCACCTCGTGCTGCTGCCCGTGGCCCAAACGGCCCGAGCCCTGAGTGAGCAGAGAGCCACCAGACCCGCTGCACGCGGGCAGACGCATCACCCCAAAACACAGCCCACGCGCAGCGGCATGACACGCTCCAGAGCGCTCCAGCCGCCGCTGGTGCCCAGGATCCGCACGCACCGCTATCACCACTCGGCTCTCGACTTGGAGATTGGCATCACATCCATCTAAAGCGTCAAAAAGTGACTGAAGTGTTTCTTTGCAAGACCTTTAAAAGGAAGTCTTGCAGTTTTGGGGATGCTGCTCACCTCCAGGCTGATTTCCCTTACCATTTTTGCAGGAGAGGGTGCTAATTCAAAAATAACCATAGCATCTACTTTCTTTTGCCTCAGAAATGAGGAATTTTCACCTAGAGGTCAGTATGGAACAGATATTTATTTACATATTCAAAGACTTTGCAATACAGGGCAGTTGCAGAGCTATAATGTCTCGGTGAAGGCCACATAACAACATCCGTACATCCACCATCAAGGATGCTGAGGGAGCAAGACTCTCTCTTGTACCCACGTACCTCAAGTACCAACGGCTCTGGGAGCTTCAGCTTGCAAATACCTAGCACTTTGCGAACTGGTCTGAAAGATAAGTTGGGAGCAAAGAGGGTGGTTGGAGAGCTGACAGGTCCCACCTCCATTTGCTCTGCCCTACATGGCATGGAGCTATGGATCAATGCCTGTTAGCACCCCAGCACACACCTGAGGGCATCTGCTACCACGTGCTGCCCACAGAAAACCAGCTGCAAACCAGGAACACAATGAGCTACCCCTATGCAGCCACGTGTGGAATTCACAGGCCCGTGGGCACCCAGGGACGCAATGCTCTGCAAGCTGCACGTCTCCCCACTGCAGCACGGCTTCATTCGCAGAAAATCACTTCCAAAGAGCTACTGAGGAGCCGGAGAAAATTCAGGGAGCCCTGGAAAACAAAGCACGAATACAAACCCCTTCATGCCTTCCCATCCCAAAACTTCAGGCTCCAAACCTCATTTGCAAGAGCTGGGCAAAGAAGTTTCCCCAACCATCATATCCCAGCCTTCAAGAACATGCTGCCGAGCGAGAAGGGCGAGTGCGAGCTTCCCTGCAAGCCGCGAGGTGAGCACCCTGCTGCCCGCGAGCCCCAGGATTTTCTCTGGAGGCAATTACAGCTCTCCTGCACAAGCACTTTAATTTCTAATCCGAAGTTATTTTAGCAAGGACAAAAACATCCTGATTGCAGGCCCCATATAATTTCCTTGCCAGGACACAATGCCACTTTTTTGTCCAGGTGGCTAGAAGTGGAGGATTACATTCAGCCCCCAGATCAGGTTGCCTTGAAAGAGGTCAGCTTTAGAAGGAAAGTGGTGCGTGCTCCTTGCGTCTCACCAGCACCTTGAATACTTCACATCTCCACCTTTCAATCCTCCTGCCGATGGGCTTTATTATTCTTTCTCAGGAACACGCCAGGCAGGGAACAAAAGCAGAGGCAAAGTATTGTTCGCCATCATCTGAAAAGCTGTTCTAAGAGACGGTCTTTTCTTCAAGAAAGTCAGCCCTGAGGCAGGTGCTGCAGTGACATGTGGTGAATGTGGTGAAGGTGGCCGTCCCCAATGGGCTGGCGTGGCAGCCTGCGGGTGCCGAGATGTCTGCACCACACAGCCCGTGGGCTTGGTAAGATGCAAATCAGGTCCCAGGTCGCCTAGTGTCCCTCAGAGCTGCAATTTCCCTTTGGTGCTAAAACCAGTGCAATGCCGGCTTTGAGTTTGGAAACTGGTTGCCAGCACTGAGGGCTCTAGGAAGACAGCCTGTGGCTCCACCGATGCCCAGCCCCAGCCCCTGGAGGGAAGCCCTATGACGTTCTCAGTAGATGACCTCTACCTCAATGAGAAGTATTTGCCCATCCTCATTTCTGCAGCTCTCCAAGAGGTTGATGCTGACAGTTTTGCCCAGACAGAGGAAAAAGCACTTTTTCATGCTTGCTTGTGCCTTTTGCTTCAGAGGACCGGGACGGATTTCCTCTCCTCGTGCACATCTCACCTTCACCACCACTGCCCTTTGCCCGTTGTGGGTCTATTCATCCCCTCTTTCCTCTCCTGCCAGTGCCAGCATGTGCCTCTGCATCTGTCTCCCTCCCCATGCTCCGGGATCACCAGAGGCACCTCGCTGTTCCATTTCTATTGCTCTTGGCAGGTATTTTGGTTGCACGCTCTTGAGAGCTCACAAAAGAAACGGAGCCTGATCGGAAGCAGCTCCGCGTCTGATCAGATTAGATGAAATGGGCTAGAAATGACAGCTCGCATCTTCTTGTGAGCCTTGGCACGCAGGTAGGCATCTGAAACTGCAGAACAGGCAGTGAGCAGAGCAGATGAAAAACAACCAAGTTCACCAAGTGCAGAGAGCAAGTTCTGCAACCAAAGCTCTGCCAGTGCCTCCCCAGGATAATGCTCAGGCCTCTCTGCTACTTCCAGCTGGACTGTCATCTGTGCTTTGCTCCAGTTCTGGGCTTGAGTGGAAATTTCCAAAACAACCACTAGGTTCCCTGGACTCAGGGCTGTTTTAGATCCTCTGATCTACCTCTCTTCAGGATCCTGGCAATGCTCAAATTGCAGGCAGAGGCCAAACTAACTCCCAGTGCCAAGAACTACCCTCTCTTCCACTTCTGAATTCCCGCAAAGTTCTTTCTCCACTCAAAGAGCCAGAAGGTACAAGAAATCACAGTATGGAGTCCATGGGACAGTGAGATAAGCACGAGCCATGGCAGCTTCCAAGAGATCTGTCGGGAAGACCAGAGGGTCTTCAGGAGAGGAGGTTCTGGAGACAGCACTAAGTCGTCACTGCATATGAGCGTGGCTGAAACATCACTGCATGAGAAGGCAGCCTGCTGTTAAGCTCTGTAAATACTTGACTAAACAAGTCACCTGTTTCCTTGAGCTCTCTGGGCTCCCACCCAGCTAGTGATGCAAGAAGCACCAAGCTGGGCGATGTCTACTCCAACCAGCACTAGTATGAGCAAGGTACCAGCCTCCAAGTATGTATCTAAAATGAGCGGTGTGAAGGAGACAAGTTCAGAGTCAGTTTAACTTCTCAAAAGTGGACAACATGATGTAAATGCACTATCTACAGTCCCTTCATTGGCATCAGTGGATTTTGGGCGCAGAGTAAGCAGGCAAGAAATGTCCCTCTAGCACACATGGGTCTCCTCTCCAACCAATGGTCCTCTCCCAACAGGAGGACATGGACCAGAGAATAGCACGGTCTGATCGAGGGAGAACTTATGCAGGAAAGAGAAAAGATGGGACATCAGCAAGGAACAGGCACCCTCCGGGGCTGGAGCAAGCTGATCTCACCCAGCAGTGCCCCTATCTCCGTGGCTTCACAGGACACCAGCCACCAGCCCCATTTCTGCTCCTCCCCTCCTCTGCTCTGCCTTGCAGCATCTTCACTCAAGCTTCAGCTGTCTGCACCTTCTCACTTCCCGCCTCCCCGCCCCCTCGCCATCCTTCCCAACCAGCTCTTTATTAAAAATGCTAATGCCAACACTTTCTCTCCGGGTTGCCTGTAAATCTGCGAGGAGAACGGGGCGGGGAGGAGGAGGCGGATGGGCGGTTTGGTGAAAGGATCTGAAAGAAAAAGGAGCTTTTTATCTGGCCGTCCTTCAATCTCGCAAAGCCAAGCCAAGGCACACAGCAGGGGATGGAAAGAGGCAGATATATATATAAAAAAAAAAGACAGAAAGAAAAGGTGGGGGGAGAAGAGAGAGAGGGAAGTGGGAAAAGAACTAATGCAGGGGAAGCGCTGTCCTTGTAGCTTCAACTGGATTTGCATGGCCCCGGTTCCTCCATGGGTTGGGGGTACCCATGGCCAGGAGAAGGACCCAGGGAAGAAGTGGATGGAGGAACAGGAGAGAAGTGGCACAGTAGGAAAAGGAGGCAGCAGAGACCAGCTCATGATGGGCTGCTAAACCAGATCAGACAGGGTTGTTTCACTAACCCGGGTCCTGGAACTGGTTGCCCAAGAGAGGCCCAGATGCTCAGGGAGACTTGGGAGGGCAGGGGAAAAGGAACCCAAGCCTCTGGGATGGAACAAACGGTCGTTTTGCCATGTACTTCTCAGCCTTTACTGGTACCCACCCACCTCCCTTCGGTGCCCATAGCCATGGTCTTGCTACCGACCTCTGCAACCCAAATCCCACCCTTAATGGACTGAGCAGAGGTCCTGCTCTTCCCAGACCTAGCAAAAAAGGAGGTTGGAGTTACACCCTGTCCTCCTCTCATTACCTGCAAGAAGAAATCAGAGCTGACCCTGCAGCTCAGCCCACTGGAGAGCACCACTGAGCCAGACAAGATGCTCTCACCGCACAACAATGGCAAATGCAAGGACCCTCCTAAAGACTCACCATGGTGGAGTGCCGTTGTGCTGGAAGAGGCCCAAGGGTGAAGACCCCTGGAATGTGGGGGTCATAACTCCCTGCCCCAGGCTGTCTTAAAAGCTCTCCCAGGCAAGGACATCACTCGGGAATGGGAAAGCCACGGGCAATCGCATTACGAGTGCACAGGGCAGGATGAAGACACACCGTTGTGGACGGGTAGCAGATGGGTTATTAACCAAGGGAAGAACTAGCTCGTTTGCTTTTGTAAGAGTCATACCATGAAGGAACTGCGGGAATTAGATTTGATTAGCAGGAGTCAGGCTGGATTATTGAAAACCACTTCCTACCTGAGAAATTTTAGCTGCTTTTCCATTCTTTCTAATTAAAAATGCATATCAAAGCATAAAGACAGACTACGAAAAAAAAAAAAAAACAAACAGCACAAGCCAGATTTGTTTAAAACAGCTGCACACAAAAGCAGATAATCAAATGTATCTGCTAAACATGATCAAAAAGACTCTTTTTGTGAAACTGATGATGATTTAGGGACTGTATGCGTTAAGTAAAAGATGCATCGCAGTGATGTGGATCTCAGCATGGCACCCAGAATACACACAACACATAAAAGCTCACTGCCACTGCAAATAAAGTTCAAAGATGATCTTGCCTTTATGACCAAAATTAGATGCTGTTGAGTGAATAGACACTGAGCCAACTCATAATCACGGTAAATAAAAACAAACCAGTCAGAAATGTACCTCAATCAATCCAAAGGGTTGAGACGGCTCTTCAGATAAAGCCACCACTCTACTCGAACAGAAGAGGTCACAACTAGACACCAAAACAGCACTTGCCAGCACTCCAGGGAGCTGGCAAGCCATCCGCGAAGGTCAAACCCCCAGTTCTGCCCTAATGACCTCCCTTTTGCCAAGGGCTGTGTCAGCGTGACCTGCCCTGTGCACTGTGACTCACCACCCGGAGAGCTTCGAAGACCTGTGTTGCTAACCACTACCGTGTACAGCTCCAACAGCTTAGGAACATGCCAGACAAACACCTCTTGGAAACAGTTCAGACACGATCGATCTTGCCTTAGGATGGGGTGGACAGAGCTGATTTCAAGATACCTCTCTTTTATGAGCCTACGGGCAGTTTTGTCAGGCTGCAGCTTCAAATAAGCTGATGAATGCAATGAAACACGGCATCCAGCATCGCAGAAGGCCACCTCTACTCCAAAATACATAAATACCAGGGTTGGTTAGACGAATTGAAAAAGCATATAAGCTCCAGCGAGTAAGTTCTGCTGTGCCAAAGTGGGGCAGAAGTCCTTGCAGAAATGACTTCACAGAGACCGTCATGGGACACATTAAGATCTTCATGCAGCTCATCCCAAAACAGTGTGTGGGAAGCGGTCTGCTTCCCACACACTGACCCAACGGCACCAGTGACCACAGCACAAATGAAATCTTCTCCATGGAGAAATAACCCTACTGCTCAGTCGTTCTGTGGAAGCTGTCAGGGACTCACCAGGGGCTGAGGAGACCTTGAACATGATGCAAACCTCCATAGGAACTGCTGCGTGGAGCAGGCACGGATCGCAGGGCAGTAAAAATTCCTCATTAAACATGAAACCGGCTCCAACACTGAGATTCCCAGTGTGGACATGCTTTCAAGAGCCCCTATAAATAGTGAAAGCTGCAGGCAGGGAAGACTGCACTAAGTATGAGTTTCAGCTACTACCATTTTCTGAAACAAAATCTGACAAGTTCGAGGAAGAAGCACAAAATGACCCCAGTTTCAAACAGCTTGAGCAAGTAACTCTCAAAGCACAGCTGATGAAAAAGCTCAGATACTGCCAAGCATCTAAGATTTATAGTGAGTTCAGGGAAGGGCAGCGGGATTTTCAGTGGCACCTGCATGATCCAGGGCTCTGCATCACCTTGGGGTGGAGAAGGAAAGAGAGAGGCTCTGCTGGGTCTCTCTGCCTGCAACGGGAGTGCATACCGGAAATGCTATTTATAACTTGTGATCAACAGCTGGACGCTTACATATATAAGGAGAGACTCAAGACAACATGTATTCTGGCCAGGTATGAGCACTACTGCGGGAGAAAGGGCAGAGAAGTATGAACATAGCAAAAATGATGATACACATAAAAAAAAGCAAAAAAACAAGGTGCTATCTATGCAAGCCGTGGTGAAGTTCCGTTGGAATCAAGCAGGGAAAACGAGTCTCCGCTAAGGGGCTGTTACTCCTGCTGGGCTGAGCCACAGTGTGAGGCCGCGGGACCCGAGAGGAGCTCGTTACAGATAACGGGTCGGCACCTGCTTGGTTAGGACATTCAGGCACATCGAGTTCACTTCCATTCACAGTCTTCCTAACTTGCCTGCGAGCGGTTTCCTTTTTTCTCCCCTCTCTCTTGCAGTTCGGCAGCAGGGAGATCAAGAAATCGCTGGGGAACAGAAGGGGACGTTCAGGATGAAGTTGCAGTTCCGTTCCCCAGGGAGCGGTGGAAGAGCGGAAAACAAGGAAGCAAAGGGTTCGCCTGCGTTTACTAGCAGCCCTGACGGACAGAGTCATCCAGCCCTTTGCTTCCCGCGGAGCAGCGGGCCCGGGAGCAGGAATTACTCCAAAGAGCCACGCCGGACACCCATGTGTCCCCAAGTGGGGGACGCATGCCTCTTTGAAGGTTTCCTGCTCTTCCCAAATCAGCTCGTGGGGCTGCAGTGCCATCAGGATGGGAGAGGGAAGAGGCCTCTTGGGAGACAGGCGCAGGGAGGGCTCTGCTCTGACTCCGTGCACTCCCCACCTCACACTTGGCCATTCTGGCAAATTGACACATCTCACACCCAAACCCCAAACACAACACCCCAAAGCACAAGAAAGCTCCCAGATGGGCAGAGAAGCAAATCCAACACTCCTGGGGCAGGGGGCGTGTTTACCCTGAAACCTAATGACAGTATCTTGGACACCAACCCTCTTCATTTCGATTATTTCTCACAATAACAGTGCTCATCTCTGGCAGACACCCCTGCCTGCCTGCCAGCTGCCTCCCTGCCAGCAAACAGCTCTAGCAATGCAGCCTCGAGCTCTCTAACATGCAGGAAACTGGCAAGTGGCACAAAACACACATTGCTGCTACCCGGACATGGTCCCTCCCTGCCATGTGAGGCAGGTGGAAATTTTGTTCAGGTGGATTCAATGGCTCTGCGCAAAGCAAAGCCACCCCTGGTGTGTTTCCTGTTGCCGAGCCCATGGTGCTCCCGCAGCAGCAGGGCCGGAGTACAACCCGCAGCGGCCACGCTTACCCCTGGTTCGTCCCCCACTCGTTCCGGATGCAGAGGTGCTTGTGCACGGGGTCCTTCATGTAGCCCTCGTAGCAAAGGCATTCACCTGCGGGGAGAGGAGGGCGCGGGAAGGAGGCCTTGGCACTGGGACCAAGGGACTCTCCAGCACCAGCAAGGTCCTTGCAGGACCCCGCTGCCTTCCCAAGGACCAGCGAGCACCGGAGCCTCCCCCACACGCTCCCCATCGCCAGCATCACTGTGGCAGAGGCACCAAGGCACAAAACTCTGCCCTCTTCCCATTGGATCCACTGGGACTGGCGCTGAACGAGCCCCTGCCTACGCACAGGCCCTGCACATTGAAGGTGAGCCTGACTCACACTTAATTAATATTTATCAAGAGCTCTAGATCTAAGCTCACACTTAAGCATAAGGGCTGCACTGGGACTCCTATCTGCACCGGGGGTGAAAGACACGCCCAGGTACTCCACTCCCTGCAGCGGAGCTGTAACCCCGCAAACGTGAGCCAGGGGAAATGCAAGGAAACGGCCTCCCCGCCGTTGCTTTGTGCAAGCTTGGACATTAGGTGAGCTCGAGCTTACCAGTCTCGGGGTCGCACTGGTGCTCGCAGGGGTCGAGGAGGCGCCGGGCGCAGAGGTCCAGGGCCCAAGGCCCGCTGGAGTTCTGCTGCGAGAAGAGGACGACCTGCGCCGGGTTGAGCCAGTCGCTGGCGTCCAGCTGGCTGCCCTCCAGCAGGATGAAGCGGCTCCCTGCCCAGGGAGACAGGAGTGACAGGGACCCACCGCTCCCCTCTGCAGCGCATAGGATCCGCGCGCGACGGCGAGGCGCTGCTCTGCTCACCGTCAGCGATGAGGTGCTCGGGCACGTGCAGGGTGATCTTGACAACCAGCGGGCAGCTCATGTGGGATGAGCACACCAGGCTGATGACGCAGCTCGTCACACTGATGAGGGTCAGCGTGGTCTTGTTCACAGGGCTCCGGGGGGAGCCCACTTGAAAGCAAGCACGCAAGCGGAGTCAAATCGCGAGGCTGCGAGCTCCCCCGCAACGTCCGCCTCCGGCATCCGGGAAACCCCCGTATTGCTTTGGTCCCACCACGATGCAAAAGAAGCAGCCACTGTCGCGGGACCCCCTCTCGCACCAGACGGAGCCAGCGCTTCCCTGCATTGCCGGCAGCCCCGGCTCACGTGGGGCACCGCAGCGCCTGTCGGCGCTTGAAATCACACCGCAACGTACAGCTTTACAGTAGGAGAAGGAAGGGCACGAGCACGGCCTGCTCCTGCACTCTGCCCCTGAAAAGCGTGTGCTTTTCCACTCCCAGATAAGCCTGGAGGAATGTGAAGTACTTCTACAGCAAACACTGCTACGTGGGCTCAGACAGGGCACCAAAGCAATACCCTGGGGACTGCAATGCAGCAGCGTGGGGCATCCCACGCTAACGGGAGGTGACAGGTAGCTCCTGCCTGTCCCAGCGGGCTGGCTCCAGGCTGCGTTTCCGCACTCAGCTGCCTCCTCTCCCCGCTGCCCGGCTCATTGCTGACGAGCGGCTCTACTGACTGGCTTCATCTTTGCACACGTGTCACCCGCCCGCCGAGCGGCTGCGCCGCACTGCACCGCACCGCACGCGGGGGCTGCCGGGCAGCCTTTGAAGCTCATTAATACACATCAGCACCGAGCAGCTGCCTCCAGCAAAAGCAGAACCCGTTTCATCCTGCGCTGCGGAGCACGGCGCGGAGCGCGCGGCAGCCCCGGGCGCGGAGGAGGACGGGGCACAGAGCCTGCGGCAGCCACCGCCTTGGCCAGGGCATCAACTCCATGCCTATGGAAAGTGCCTAAACTCATAGCCCAGAGTCTGCGGAAGGGAAGGAAGGCAAGAGCTGGGCCACCGAGCGCCGTGGAGCTGCGGCAATGGCTGCGGAGCTCTCCGGCAGTGCCCCACGCACGCGGCGGCACCCATCCTCCCCGGGAACGTGGTGCTGGGGCTGTCCCCGCGCTGACCCACCTCGGCTGCGCCTGCGGCTCCGTGACGGGTCGGTGTAGAAGGCCAGCTGGGGGTCGGTGTCCGCCTCCGTGCCAGAGTCCCCCTCGGGGTTCAGGAAGGCGGATCCAGCTGTGGGTGATGGAGAGCGCTGTGAGGAGCGGGGCAGCCACCTCGCCCCCCCACCGCCCCGAGGACCCGCAAGGTGTCGCTGCCCACAGCGGTCAGGATACTTGTCCAGAGGATACGGAGTGGAGGCAGATGGCCGCCCCGGCAGAGCAAGGACCAGCTCCCAGTTGCACCAGGGAGCTCTGGCATGGACTGAAATGCTGCCAGCCTCAGCCCCTGGGAGCGTCACCCCTGGGTACCTCGTGCTTTGTTATTGATGCGCTTGCGCTGGCTGCTGGAGGTGTGGGAGAGCAGTGTGGCCTGCTGATGGTTGGAGTCCACGGGGCTGGTGGCGATGATGCTGTCCTTGTACTTGTTCATCAGGGACAGCTTGGCATTATCGCTTCCTGGGCGGCAAGAAGGAAAGGCAAAGTCTTTCAGGCACGGACACAAGAAAGGAGGGAGGGGAGGGAGAGAAAAGCTTTCCTGGGGTCTATTTCCAGCCTCAGCACCGGATGAGATGCCAAAGGCATCTTGGCCAATGGACCAGCCCTGGTGGGTGCCCTGAGCAGCAGGACTGCTCCAGCACATCCCCATGAGCTCCTCCCATGGCAGCCTGCCCGTAACTGTGTTTCAGTTAGGAGGGCTGCTCTTCCACATCTTACTTCATACCATGGCCAACGGGCAAGCGTGGTATGACACCGGGTCAAGCATGGTATGACACTGGGTCTGGCTACTGCTGGGGCTAAGGGGCACCTCAGAGAATCGTAGCTACTCTTAAGAAGGCTGCGTTAACTCTGAACCATACTGATGACAACTACAATTTTGCCACTAAGTACCTCAGCTTAAGCAGACCCCAGCACACCTGGGATAGTGAAGGGAGCTTAGAGTCACCATGTTGGAGCTTGGGGATAACAACGTTTCAGTTTCCAACAGCGCTGCCTTTCAAGCCTCAGTCTTCCATTGACAAAAACCTGCTCAATAGGGCCCACAGCCGCCTTGCTGCCAGCAGATTTCCAAGCAAAGAAATGACCTCAAAGGGTTGCAAACCCACTGATATCTCATATGTAGAGCAAACCCAGAGAAATAGCTGCATCTGCTCACCTACATGCAACCACCCCTCGCTTGCAAGACAAGGCAGAGAGGATCCCAGTCCTCCTAGTGCCTCCCCTACCTGGCGTGAGGTCCATGCTGGACTTCTCGTTGCAGCCCTGCAGCGAGTCCAAGGTGCGGGTGACCTGGCTGGCAAAGTCCTCGCCGCCGTTCATGCACTCGCGCTGCAGGTGGTGCCGCAGGTCCGTGATGTCGTATTCGTAGCCGTCGAGGATGGGCGTCTCGCGGATGCTGAGCGTGCCGCTCGAGTTGTGGCCCTGCACACGGGCGTTGCGCAGGCTCTCACGCCCGTGGCCCCCGATGAGCACCGAGGGGATGTAGTGGATCTCGTTGGCCGCCTCGGCGCTTGCGCTCTTCTGGGGCTGGGGCACGCGGCGCCGCTTGCACCACCGCCGGCGCGTGTACAGGATCATCACGAGGCACAGGATGGAGAGCAGCAGCGCGATCATCCCTCCCTGTGGGCACAAACGCAGGAGTCAGGCTCAGTGCAACCCATTCTCCCCTGGCACTGCCACACTCCCAACAATGTTCTTGGGGCCGGAATCTCCAAAGTGGGGGACTCCGCAAGCTCGCCAGGGTGCTGCGAAGAAGTGGTAGTGTTGGAGAAAGCAGAGGGTGTTGGGAAGAGCGCATTGGTACGCGGAGTGCAGTGTTCAAGCAGGGCTGCCTTTGCAGCCGACACCTTGATACAACGCAAGAAGCAGTTAGAGGAGAGCGTGTTTGGTTTCGCTTCCCCACAAGTCTTTGAAAGCAGAGCTCAGATTTATTAGAGGCAAATGTTCCTACGGGCAACTTTTTCTGACCCATTTCCAACCAGTTTCAGTGCTGTCACTCTCAATCTCGGGAAATTTTCCCAGGGTATCCTGCAGAAATTTCAGCACAGATTAAATGAGATCAAGGCTCGAGACGAGGGAGATGCTGCGTGCAGAATGCCCAGACAAAGCAAGTGGGGAAAGCTGCTGCCCCGCAGGGACGGCCCTCGCGCCCAGCGCTGGGAGGGCCACACGGCGGCACCGGCCCATGCCCACGTGCCGCTCTCGACACTGTCTGCAAGGTCATTGTCGCGCGGAGACAGCACGAGAACAGCTTGGGCTCCTCCTCTAAGTGTGGTCTGCCGAGAGTAATAACAATAATGAAGAACACACAGGAGCCAGCTGGGAGCTCGAGGTCAAGCCTTGGCTCCAGTCCCTGCTCCTTCCTCTTATGCCATAGGTGATCTTGGTAAAATAAAATAGTAGTAATAAGCTACTTCATTAGGACAAAACATTAAGAGAATTATTGAATGGGAGACAGCAGAGGCAGCTGGCAAGAAGAGCTCTAATGGCCGCTACATTTTAACCCTCTCTTATCCCAGGATTATGGAGACACAGAACCCCATCTGCAGGTGTCTAATAAATGCTTACTATTTGATTGGGATTGGGAATTCTCCTGAGTGCTCAAAATATGCTCTGGATAGTGGCCTCCAGCTGCTTCAGACTCGGAGATGCTCAAAAGGGAGGCACTAAAACCAGCCCTGGCCTCTCCGTCACGCCTCCACCAGTGGGAGTGGGTAAGAGAAGGCATAGGAAGCATCTTAGACTCCAAGTGTCCCTACACCTGGATGCAGAGAACTGGTTCTGGTTTCACCTTGTCACACCGGGTAGGCAGCAGCGGTTGCTAGAGGACCCCTGCACGGGATGGATAGACCAGAGTGTTTCTTGGAGAAAAGAGAGCCCCACAGGTTCCGTGAGCAGCCCATGATCACAAGCGGTTTCAAGTGATGCAGCCTCTCCCTCACATCTCCTTGCTTGGCAACCAAACAGGAAAGAAAACCAGCCTTGAAAATTACACGTGACACCGATTCCTGGCACAAAAACCAACCTCTTTTCTAAGGGTGTGATGATGCTGTCTGAGAGGCCCTGAGAGTGATGAAAAAAAAAGGAGGGGGAGAGGGAGAATTCAATCTGTAGTTACATATTTTGGTACAAGAGCAGCAATTAGCAGACATCCTTTTCATCAAGTTGATAATAAGTTCTATCTCAACGACTCTTTTCTGGATCCTATTCTTTGCCAGTGCTCCAGAAAGTCAAGACAAGGGTGGCAGACCTGCCAGGCACTTGCATAACTTAATGTTTCACTTCAAGGCTGTGTGTTTTGGCCAGGATTGCCGCCACCCTTCAGCCTTCCCTGATATCACCAACGAGTCAACCCTAAAGCCTCTGCAGTCTGGGAAAGTCCAAAGCCACCACGGTAGAGATGTTGGCACAAGCTCAAGGGCCACCACTGCCAAGCAGGACCGAGATTTCCTGGTGGCCTGAGAGAGCTTTGGGCTTCCTTGGTAAAGAAACTACCCATTATGTCATAAGCAAGAAGGCACAAAAAAGGAGTAGTTGTGGACCAAAATGTTTTGGGGTTGGCTTTGACAGAGACTGTTTTTAATTCCTTGAGACTTATCAAGTGCAAGCGATGCAGGAGAAACCTGGCCTGGGGCTGCAGTCTGGAAGAGCTATTGATGCTCTCATTAGGGTTGGCACCATTAACCAGTCCGTTTGCAGCCTTGGCAACACATTGTCTCCAGTTAATTATATTCTGGTGGCAAAAGCATAAAAAAAAATCCTTCAGATCCCTTCTGGTGAAAAGCAAAAAACTACACAACGACCCCCAAAACCCTGCTGCCTCTCTGTCCCCATTTCTCAGCCATTAAATCCGTAAGGAGTTGGTGCAGGAAGGCAGAGGGCACGTGGAGCCCCAAGCTGATGTGGGCAGTTGGGTCACCAGGGCGTGGAGGCCGCTGCGAATCAAAGCACGGTGTCTGCAAGGCGCAGGGCAAAAGAGGTTCCGGAAAGTCCGTCTGCATTAACCCCAGGCAGGCAGTTACGACCTCTAAACCGCAGTGGCGCCGAGGATGAAAGCACCCCCGCGACACAGCCGGATCCAATCGGGAGGCACTCATGGAAAGGGAAGCGAGCTAAGGGCAGGCGTTTGAGGATATTCGATTTAAAACAGCTTCTGCCTGGTGTCCGGAGCAGACCTGGGAGCTACTCAGCTGCTGGGAACATCTGGATGCTCCAGCCCCACTCCTTGTCCAAAGCCTGGGCACGGGGCACAGGGGCCCTCTGGGCTCAGCTGTAGCGACACAGAGGGAATACAGGGATTTTCGAACACCCGCAGACCTGGTTTTATCCACATTTCCTGATCCCCAAACCTCTCCGGGTTTAAATCCGAGCCTTCCAGAGCTCCAGGGAGCACAGGGAGAGGGGAAGCGTGCTGTACGTGGCACGTACCATGACGGAGATGTGCAGGATCCTCAGTTCCTCTTCGGCCGACTCAGTCTGGGGCTCCTCGGTGGGCTCGAAGCCGGGCAGATTGGGAGCTCCGTCTTGGTGGTGGATGTGGAAGAGCAACGTGCCGTTCTCCAGCCACTGCTGCCGCCAGCGGACCAGGGGGATGTCATCCGTGTTCCCTGATATCTCTGCAAGAGTAAAGCCAGTCACAGCGGGAAACCTGGCACGGGAGAGCCGCCAGCAGGGCCCTTCACCTCCTCCCAAAAACGGATAGAGCTTTTCTGCACCAGGAGAGGCAGAGCTGGGTTAAGGAGAGACGTTACGTGATGCGATGCCAGCGGATGCACGAGGCTGGGAAACACAAGCAGAAGAGACTGGGAAGAGGTGAGGACGGGGATACGTTTCCTGAAAAACAAGCTTCATTTGCATTTGTTGTAATGTCAATTAAAAATACGATGAGCATCACAATGAGATAAGGCCTTTCCCTCCCATCTCCACTACGCAGGACCCATTCCGGCCACAGGAGTCTTCTCGTTCCCATTTGCAGTGACACATTTTTATTGTGCTGGGAAGCAGCACGGGTTTGCTTTGCAAATTGTCATCTTTATTTTGCCTGTCTCAAACTGCCTTCAAACGAAAAACAGAATTCAATTACGGTGCCAGAAAACAACATTTTAAATTTCCCGTTAATTAATTTCATTAGGCTGCCTTAAGTGAGCTAGCTACCAAGGGGGTGGAAAAAACAGTATCATAAACCAGGTTCGCCCTTCCAAAGTGATTTGATTAATCAAAAGAAACGTTAGCTGCAGCGAGCGAATTGGCAGCCTGTTCCTGCTCAGCACAGGCCATATTTTTGGTGGCAATCAGGGCGCCTAAAGTGTCCCAAGCAGAGCGACACCGAGCATCTCCAGGCACCAAGAGACAAAACGGAGAGGAGGAAAAGCATCCACGCAGCCTGCAGCACTTCCGAAATCCCCTCTAACCGCTGAGCTGCACATTTAGGCACACGGATCCCCTTTGGAAATCCGCTCTCGGGAGCTGGGAGGGCTGGGAAAAGCAGGTCTCCTCCTCTCTCACCTGGCTGCAAGTGGGAGCCCCTCATGGGCTGCAAGGGGAGAACAAGTTTTCCAGCTTCCCGATCCCTGGCGTTTCCCACCTTCAACTGAACCAGCCCAAACTGAAGGAAATATCCTCCCCACACCTGCTTGCTAATGCGAAATTAAGCAGTAATTAAGGTGAGAGCTTTTAATGCTCAACAGGAACTCAACGCGCTGACATTTGGAAAAATGTAAATACCAGCATTTGCTCCATTGTAAAAACGGGAAATAATAGATACTAAGTATATGACATTGTGACATTTAGAAAGCTAGAGTTAAAGATGTTTCCCTCCTGATTTGACATATCACTGAAAAAGCAGCATCCTTCAGCTCATTAATATTTGAGGAGGACTCCTTGATGGAAGTTATTTAAATGATTAATAGATTATAGTAAATTTAGGCCTTAAAATAGGTTGTCATAACTTCAGATTTATTTAAACAGCCTTATTTTTAAAAAGAAAAATGTATTTCTATAAAAAATGATTTTTAAGAGAGCACAATCTACCAGCACTGGCATTACCTCCTCTCCCCCCGGCACCGCCGGGTGATCCCTCCCTCCCCGCTGCCTCATGAGCAAGTCGGAAGGATGGAGAAAAGGGGCAAGTACCAGAATCCAGCGCCCTCCAGCCTGACACGTCCCCCAAAACCTCCAGGCAACGACGTCTCTGCGGAGCTCAGAGCCCCGTCGCTCCCGTCCGCGGTGATGGGCCTGGGGCAGCACCCAGAGCTTCACCCCAAAGGCGCCCGGGGAACCACAAGGAGACGGGAGGAGATATCGTTTCAAGTTCAAGGTGTGAAAGATATTGATGACAGGCCTGCTCCCTTCACACCTGTCATTAAGGCCTTGGATGCACGGCCATTAGCACCTGTATTAACTTCTTGCACCTCTGTTAAAAAATAGCCTGGCCGAGCACGGGGTTAATGACAGCAGAAGACCACTAATTACACCACGATGCAATCGCTTGGTCGCAAACGCGGCCTGGGTCCTTGACATCCACAGCACGCCTCCCAAGGCCTCCAACGTAATGGCCAGGGCTGTGGCCCTCCCCGACCATCTGTGATGGGAAGGAGGGATTCAAGGAAGGCTGAGGGAGGAGCAGACCAAGGTGAGGAGAAGAGGAACATCCACATGAACTCGCTGGAGGCTGGCAACCTGCGGCAGGGCTGCCACCTGCCTCGTTACTGATCGTTTCCCAAATAACCTCAATTAGTGGTGGACAATGGAGTCATCTCCAACAAACCGGACACCCTGCAGTACGGGCTCACACCTATGTCTTCCCCAGCTGCCTGCATGGACACCGCGGATGGCCGAGACCAGCTGGGCCAAGGTCTCCTCCATCTGTCCTCCACTTGTCCTCACCAGCCAGCACAAAGCGAAGGGCATTTTCACCTGTGGGCTGCGAAGCTCACAGTGCTTCTGAAGGCAACAGGGACCTTGGTGGGACCAAACTTGGCCTCAGTGGCTCAATTTTGACTCCCTGCGCAGAGCTGATCTACCCAAGACAGAGCAACATTGTGGGTACCCTAAGTCCAGCGCAGACATCAAGCAATTCCCGTTTCCTCATTGCCCCTCAGAGACCTGAGAACTTCTCAGGAGGGGGATAAAAACACACACATCCACACACACAAAAAGGCAACTCTCCTTAAAAACACATGCCAACATTTTGCTGAAAAATGGCAAAACAATTTTCATTTCTATTTGAAAGCATTTTGCACTAGTAGATGCCTCTGATTAGTCAGACTAACTCTGCAGTAATGTCAGTCTCTGCAGACTCACTTTATACAGCAGAGTGCATGTTTTGACTTGGACTTATATTACCTCCTGAACATTTAAACCTGGCTTATTTTCCATCTGGAACCCGACTGTGTTTTTACACAGCTGCACATGAGCCAACCCTTTTGCTTCATGTCAAAAACCTGTGCGTCCCTTAAAGGGCTCAAACCTAAATGAAGCAAGTTCTTGCATTGGCACCCTTCAGGAATCTCCATCCTTGGAAATACCACGGGAGCAGGTCAGGGGCTGTTCCCACAATTAGCCGCTCACCTCGTGCCTTTAAGCATTTCCTCCTCAAAACTCGCTTCAAATAAATTCATATGTCAAAATGCTTACCCTGACCTGTAAATGTGTTTTAATTCCAAGATTTTACTGATCTATCTTTCATGGGATATCTTTCATCCGTGTTTTTATGGCCAACTGAAAAAAAGATTAGCTCGTGGTGCCCGGTGCGTTTGCTTTCAGGAAAGTCACCCAGCAACACCAGGAGTTACTCTGCAAAGTTGTATCACGCTTTACCTTTGAACTGGGACTTTTGTTCCAAATACGCTTTAGGAGCCATCCTAATGGCTCCTGGAACAGCAACTCTCTCCTTTACTCTTGCAAGGACACTGCGCCACGCTGCTGCTTCCAGAGCAAAGCAAGCAAATCCATTGCCGGCAGCTTGCCCCAACCCCACCAGGACACAAGGGCCCTCTCTCTCTGCAGAGACCGGAAGGCGCCCGGCCCCACGTGGCACTGGGCCCTCCAAGGTTACTCCCTCTGCCAAAAGCTGGGCAGGAGCTAGGCTGCAACAACCCTGCTGCAATGCTCCAAGGCTTGCCAGGGTGCAAGTTTTACTCATATTTCATTGTTTTGCTTCCAGCTGCCATAAATATGAAATACAGGGCAGATCTGGGAGGAGATACAAATATATGTCCAGGACCAACACTCAGGAACAAAAACCAAGAAAGAAAGAAAAGAAAGCAAGCCCCGCACCCCATACCATGACAGCAACTCAAATAAAAAGTACCCATGCTGCTCCCTTTAGAGACACAAACTCATATCCGAAGGCCAGGAACGACCTCCCACATTTGTTGTTGACATCCCCTACCCGGGAGGCCCCCAATCCCTTTAACAAGTTCTCACACATCCTGGAAATTACATACCAGTAACTCCTACTTCTGCGCTGGCCAGTTAGCAACCGCAATAGAGAAAAGCAGCTGGTAGGCACATGGACAAACACAGACCATCGAGCCTGTCCGCAAGCCAGTAGACAAGGGTCAACCAATGTGATAGCTTCATTTCAAAGAACTCACATCAAAATCCACCCTCCAAGTTTCCCCAAGTGTGTGGAGCAAAGATGGGATAAGAGGGTATGTCCTAAGCCCACAAGGAAGGGAAGGAATAGGGGGGCACCCCCTATTCACCCTCCTAGTGAAAGGAGGTGACCAGGGACCCCACGGAGATCTTCACTAGGACCTCAGAAGCGCAGAAATGCTCTGGAAGGGGAGGTGAATGACAAAGTTGGCCACCAGTCCTAAATTTAGTCTCCTCAGAGCTAAAGCTGTGAAGTGCTGCAGGAAAGCAGGCAAGAAAATGGCAGGGGAAAGGCATCTTTGGTGAGAGGAACACGATCCTGAATGCAGGATTGAGGTTATCCATCTCGGAAAGGATGCAGCAAAACTAAAAGGATTCGGAGGGAAGGACAAGGAAGATCAGGGGTGGGAAATGGCTTTATGGAGAGGAGGCACTAACTGCATTAGGACTCCTCAGCAAGGAAACCGAATAACTGAGCAGGGATAGGATAAAATCCTATAAAATCATGAAGCCAGTGGAATGGTCACAAAAAAAGAATGATTACTTGCAATTTCTCACACTACAAGAATTAGAAGTGTAAAAATTAACAAAGGGCAATGTTTTGTCCACCATAAAGCATAACAGAATTGAAAAAGGAATTAAATTCAAGGAAACAGATCCATCCATGGCTATCAACCACAACAGGACAGAGAAAAATTCCTGCTCGAGAAAATCCTGGGGCCCAGTCCTTGGCTGCAAGGAATGGATTACTCAGTACATGCCGTGTTTTTCACATTGTTTCCCCTGAACATCAGCTACTTGTTCTAGTTGGAGATGAGATGCCAAGACACACCGTCAGTTAAATCGACCCAGGATGCTCTGCAGAGCAGCGTGATGTCCCAAAGGATGCACTCAAAAATCACCAAGTAAACTGGAAATCCGGAAATCCCTGCCAGCCAGAGGACAACTCACCCGCCGTGAGTACTCGGGGGTACTGGCCAGGCTCAGAAACGGATGGTCTTTGCCGTCCTTTTCTGATAGGTCTCTGACTGAAAGCTTTAGCCCAGGGGAACCTCTCAAGTGTCCCCAGGGTTCACTCTTTCCCATAGGAAGCTGTTTTGAAGTCCAGGGAAGAGCTAAAGCTAAAATTCCTACCCTGAAAGCAAGGGCCTGATACCTCAACACTGCTTAAAGCCTCCAGTTCAGCACCTCAGGACTAGGGAATGGCACCAATTTCTTTAAATACTCCAGTAAAATCAGAGATAAACAGCAGGCAGATAAACAGCGAAATGGCCAAACCAAGTGGCCTCCCACAAGGTCTAAGGGCTTTTTTCCCCATCATAGTCCCCAATTTCTTCTCACTTCCATTTCCCTCCTCCTCTTGTGGATTCTTGAGACATGTCCCCATCTCCCGGTCCCTCACACCGCCCAGCATCCTTGGTGCGGAGGGCCCTGCAGAGCCTCCATTAGAGGACGCGTCCCGTCCCTTGTGTCCCTTCACAAGCAGCTTGGGCTGTCCTGCAGGGACAGGGGGAAGCAGACATGGAGATGAGCTCTCCAAGACAGGCTTCCTGCCACCCAGCTGATGATCTCCTCCCTCCCCAGCTCCGTGCCTTGAAACTCCACAGCTCCAAGCTATCAACTGGGGTTACTGGCAGCTCTCCAGCTGGCCAGTGACGCCCAGGGAGGCACGGGGCTGTTTACATCCATGCGGGCTGACAGGGAAGGGAGCACCAGCCACCGCAGCATCTGCCCGGCACTCAGCGAGACCGCAGAGCACATCCAGGCTAGGTCAGGACACGGTGCGGGTGTGCTGGAGAGACAAGACGGACTCCACTTCAAGGGTGAACTTCAGCCCACTCTGGCAGATTAATTTGTTTAAGTGCTCTTATGCGGAGGCCCAGAGGTCAGGCAAACCAGACGTTCTTTTAGCATCCTCAGCCTTTCCACGGAAGACGAGAAGGGCCAGTCGTTCCTCATCTGCTAGTAGGCGCCTCGGTGCCCAAAGCACAATGGAGAGGTTTCAGGAAGGAACGAACCTCCTCTTCCTCCCATGTCCCCAGCATGGCCTGGGGCCAGGAGGGCTCTGCTCGGGGTGGTCAGACTCACGGGTGCTCCGGAGTGTAACCTGATTTCAAGTGTGCAGAGACTTGGAGAGGTAGCTGAAAGGAAAGAAAAGAAGAAAAGAAAAG